>JAVANC010000004.1:66820618-67318118 GCA_033319125.1 Parnassius glacialis
AGGAAACTACAACATTACGGTGTAAAAAATTTAGCGCTTAGACTTATTACTTCATATTTAAGTAACAGAATTCAAAAAGTAGTGATTAATGGTAAAGGTTCCTCCGGATCGGTAGTATCAATGGGCGTTCCTCAGGGCTCGATTCTTGGACCATTACTGTTTTTAATCTATATTAATGACTTACCTTATCTTGTAGGGGACAATTACGATATAGTATTATTTGCTGACGATACCTCTTTAATATACAATCTCAAACGGCATATAATAAATTATGACGATGTAAATAATGCTCTATCGAAATTAGTACATTGGTTTAACGCCAACAATATGCTCTTAAACGGCAATAAGACAAAGTGTATTAAATTTACAATACCTAATGTAAAACATTCGAATACCAATGTGCTGTTAAATGGGAAGGAGTTGAGTCTTGTGGATACCACTGTTTTTCTCGGTATTACTATTGACGCGAAACTTCAATGGGGCCCCCATATATCTTAGCAAGCAGACTTAGTTCTGCAGCATATGCTGTAAGAAAGATTAGAAGTCTCACAGATGTTGAGACAGCTAGATTAGTGTATTTTAGTTACTTTCATAGCGTAATGTCTTATGGAATTTTGCTATGGGGTAATGCGACTGATATTGAAGCTATATTTGTTTTGCAAAAGAGAGCCATTCGGACGATTTATAATCTAAATTGTAAAGAGTCCCTCAGACAAAAATTTAAAGAAATAAACATATTAACTTTGGCATCGCAATATATTTATGAAAATCTAATGTATGTACATAAAAACATAAATAGCTTTAATAAGAATAAGGATGTGCATACTTTAAACACTATGAACAAACATAAGCTTGTAATACCAGCTACTAGACTCCACAGAATCAGTAATTCATTTATGGGGCATTGTATACGCTTTTACAACAAAATCCCAGAACATATTCAAAGTTTGTCAATAAACAAGTTTAAAACTTTTATTAAAGAGAAACTGTACAAAAAGGATTATTATAATATCAAGGAATACATGAATGAAAATAACCCCGGGGAATACGTGATCGCCACCATGCTGGTTCTATGAAAATTATTTAAAATTGTATAAACGAAATTAATGTTAAGTGATGTTTGAAAAAAAATCCCGCTGGGTTTCTTGCTGGTTCTTCCCAGAACAGAGGTATTTTCCGAACCAGTGGTAAATAAAAAAATGACTTTCAATAAGAATTATGTAATAATCAATATTGAATAAAAAATTATTCTATTCTATTCTATACTGAATACGGTCAATCGTTCGTCGAACAGTCGTGTGTCAGGGATCGGGCGGGTGTGTATCGAACTTGCATTAGTCATATAATTAAACGTCTCTATACAGTTACAAAGAAAAATATGATGCAATCACATTTATATGGTTCATAAAAGTATCTCACTTGGCTAGATAGGCAAATATCCTATTCAAAAATATTTTGAATTTAGCGGGCTACACTTCGATAATAGAATTCAAACAAAATTATTTTCACATTTGTGTGTCATACGTTACGTTGTAACTATTAGTCCAATATAGTTTCAACTTCCCTACTTTTCGGGAAAATTTCATGTATTGGCCACATTATTTTTTCACTTGCGTGTGTTTCGTCTAGCGTAAATACAAGTTGATAACGCACACATAGATTTTGTTCTTGCCCCACTTTTGTACGTCCGCTTTGTAGGGAACTATCGTTCTAGGTGTTATTATTCTAAGCGTGTAGGTATGTTTATTATTCTCATGTATTCAGTTATGTATGTATTCAGATTAGTTCAGTACTAAGTTATTTAAAAAAAATAGTTATGAAACAGCTTACCGCTCTAAATCCTCCGTGGTCTTACGAGATGCGGCTCAAATTGTGCTCCATTCATTTCAAGGCAGATTTGGGCTCCGTGTTGCGTCTCCTCATGGAGGCGGGGCATCATCGTGTGGTCTTCAACACAGTCCGTACGTAGTTTGTAGAAAACATCCACGATCCTTTTGTAGTTTCGTCAGCACTATCACACTCACGATTAAAAACCCTTTTTTTCACATACCCCACAGGAAGAAGTCTAACGGGGTCAGATCTGGTGAGCGAGGTGGCCAAGCGTGTGGTCCTAGTCCGCCAAACTCAACGATCATCAAATAGCTCATTGAGGCGCTCACGGACGAAACTCATCTGGAGGGGCACCATCATGCTGGAACCATGTGCGGCGATATTCAGCCAACGATAGGTCGTCTAAAATGTCTGTCAACTGTTCATTTATAAAGTTTAGGTATCGCTGTCCGTTCAGTCGCTGTGGCAGAAACACTGGTCCCAGTATGCGATCCTTAAATAAACCTGCCCATACGTTAACCGACCATCGGGTTTGGTGCCCGGTTTGTCGAACAGCGTGCGGGTTAACCTCTGAATACACGTGTGTATTTCTTCGGTTCCACAGGCCGTTTCTGGTAAATGTCGACTCATCCGTCCAGATAATGTGCTCAATGGAACCAGGCACACGTTGTTGCTGGTATAATAACCAACAGCAGAAAACTCGTCGGCGGTCGTGATCGCCGGGAACTAAAGCTTGTACTTTGTGCAATTTGTATGGGCGCATTCGGATAGGCTTCAACACTCTGTGCACTGCACAGTATGACACACTTGTTCCATCCCAACGTCTTAACAATTTATTTAGCGATACTTCGTGTACCTAGGTTCGGATACCTAACATGTTGCCGTATCTACAATCACTATAAATCTACGCGTTAAGCATTATTAAAACAAAAAACGTAACAACAAGAATAATACCAACACGTAATCACAAGTAATAACAATTTAATAAACAAAACGATTGAGCTGTCGCTCGCGCACGCGTGTACAAAATCAACACGGAACTGTTTAAAAAACTACAATTAATAACGAACCCCGACAAAACTGAAACCTACTGCGTCACAGCGTGAGGCGACACGAGCCGGCCTGTCATAATAAAGAAGGACGCAAAATAAAAAATAAATTCATGAATTTTTCTTTCAGACCCTGTGTCTATAGTATATTAAAAGGTATCTATAAGAAAATTGAAATATATACGTAGAGACATGAAGATTTTAAGGACGAACTTATTTTTTTGATAATTTGTTTATTTATTTAAATAAAACTAATATTCCTTTTCATCTTAGCTTAAAAAATACACCTGGCAACACAAAAACATCGAAGGAAAGACGCATATAACTATTTGCGTCTTTCCAACCTAATAAATAAAAAAACTGCCATTCATTTAACATTTTTACATATTTTGGAAAGGTCATTTGAATTTGAAAGGACGCTAATAGTAATTTACTACTTTTTTCTTAGTAAATATTAGAGAAGGATTGGTAGTGAGACACAAAAAATAACAACCCGCAACTCTTGAGTAATGATTTTAAAGGGGATATCATGCAAGACTTTACTACGATAATAATTAAAAATTAAAAATTTTGTACAACCGACTTTAATATAAATAATTAAGGATAACTCAAAAACTATTGGTCTAACCTCGATCAAATTTATATGGGATCACATGTGAAACACCAGCTCTTAATAATAAGATATAGAATAATAAGACAAGAATAATTGAAATTTAAGTAATCAATGCAAATATTGTTAAATATGACGTAGCAACTGGTTAAATAAGTCTTTTCTTTTATGTTGAATTTGTGTAAGTCTTTTCTACTAAAAAAATGTCATCAACCATTACGTCTAAAATTCTTACGATAATTTTTAAAATATTGATATTTGTGAATATTAAAAAAAATGTAGATGCGCCTTCTTATCATGAGTCGAATGGTATATTTAACTCATTTATTCAAAAATTGTTAGATGCGCCCTTTTTTCTTATGACCGCAGCATCGTTTCGTACCGAGCTAGATACAGGTCGACAGCGGAGGGAGTGTGGGTACAGTCGCGTTCTTAAGTACTACATGGTATTGGGCTATTGTTTTATAATATTATAGTAATTAATTGTTTTATTGTAGAATCATAATAGGTGTTTTACTAGCTACTTAGAACTTTGGAAGAGGTGGGAATTAAAAATGGATAATGTTTACTCGAGCATTATTTGTTATTTCTATCGTAAAATATAAAGTAGTTAGTAACAAGAAAACTTAGCTAAGGGTGACACGCCGTCCATTATGACGTCTTGGGTCGCATGGAAGCCAGATGTTGATGGTGTGTTGGTGTTACTGGATGATACTTCATCATGACTTTCATCTTCGCTTGAGCTTCCGTCATCAGGTCGATCATGGTAATTTTTTCGGTATTCTTCCTCAACACTTTTAAATTTACTGCACAATTTGCCCCATTCACCGTATTTTTGGAGCGAACAAAGCGCGGGAACCAATAGCATGCAGGCACAGTAATACTGGCGGATTGTTCCCCCGTCGCGCCCCCTTCGTACCAATATGTGATCAATCGCTCAGTGCCCAAGTTCAAGGCCAGTTTTCTTTTTTCACCGTTCGCGCGTACATTAACCTCCATTAGTCAGGTGATATCAATTCAGTTTCCATTGCTGGTTTTATGTTTCAGTATTTTCATGATTTTTTTAATGAAATTATCGTTTCATTTAGCTGTACTAACATGATGGCGCGTGAATAAAGCTAATAAAACGTTGTAAAAATATGATTTTTTTTCATCAGGATCGAATTTATTTGTGACCCATGATCAAAGGTATACTTGGTGCTGTCGACTGTCTTAGTTTTCGGGAGCGTTCCAAAAATACCCTGTATATATATATCAAAGAGTAGCTAAATTTAAAATTTAAATTCAAATATATAAACAATGATATTCCGTTATTGCAGTTTTTGAAAATACGAGTAAATAAGGCTTCTACTTTTATTTAAAATTATCCCAAATTGAATGTTATTTATGCGCAACAACGTTTTTGCCTACCAATCGACCCTTACAAAAATGTGTACGTGCTCAGTAAAATCAGTTAAAATAGTGCATTACGAGGGTGACACTGAAAGTTCTTAGAAAATCAAAAACTGAACAAACCGATTAGATGGAACCACTGAGAAAAGCACTTTGCCCATTCGTCCTTAGGGGTCTCTTCGACGGCATTTTGAAACGCAGCTACTGTTTCCTCGGTGTCCATAATACGTTTTCCTCGAAGTTTTTCTTTTATTTTCGGAAATAAATAAAAATGGGGTGACCTAGTAATTCCACGTCTGACGTCGCCAAGTAGTCGATTGTTTGCTTGGCGGTGTGCGACGAGGCATTGTCGTGCTAAAGGAGGATCCTACTGCGAGGTCTCCCGAACTTTTTCTAAGACAAGTGGAAAACAATTGTTAGTGTACCACTCTGCAGTAAAAGCTTTTCGATCCTCTAAAACAATTGTTGCGTAATGACCTGTCCTTCCGAAGAACGAAAATAAATGATATCGAAAGTCATAAAAAATCATTGTACGAAAATTTTCTCGCGTTAAATTCAAGCTTACGTGACAGACAATTTTCAATTTGCCGCCATATCGTAAACAAATGACAAATTAATAAAATACATCCACAATATAATATAATATATTGGCAAAAAGTTCCATTTTCAAAATTTGAACTTATTTTTTTATTATATCGTTATATCGGGGATGAGTCGCTCGCGTCTGTAGGCTTTGACCACCTAACCCTAGGCCCACCCTACACGTGTCCCCCGGGTTGTGCTAAACGAGCGACAAAGCCGAAACGACAGACTCGGCTCCTCGCCGTGTGGTAGCGGCGTAAAATCTACCACCCCCTTTTGTCGCACCATGAGCCAAAAATTGAAAGAAATGGCCCCGAGTTCTCGGCGTCCCTTTAATGGGGCAGGGGTGCGAAGAATCTCCGGGAGGAAAACCGGCGACGAGGTTCGCCACCCGTCACGTCCTGTCTCCTGGAGGGGCGAAAAGTGGATTGCGGAGGCCCGTCTGGCTACGCTGAATGTATGTGGAGCAATGAATGATAAGATGGATGAAATATGCGAAATGATGAATGATAGAAGAATAGATGTGTTATGTGTGAATGAGACGAAACGAAAGGGAAGAGATGTCACTGCACATGGCATGTATACCGCTTACTGGTCTGGTGTAGACGAGACCGAGCGGGCATGCCAGGGAGTCGGTGTCATCCTTTCAGAAAGAATGGGTCAATGTGTGAAAGAGTATGAATGTGTAAGCCCAAGGCTGCTGTGGATACGAATGAAAGTGGGCTTAAAGAAGTTGTTTGTGCTTGGGGTGTACGCCCCAGATATGTCTAATTCCACTTATATCCGAGAGCAGTTTTGGGGCATGGTAAGACTGGTGTTGACGAAATGCAAGGAAAATGAAAGTATTATTATGTTAGGAGATTTTAATGGAAGGGTTGGAGTGAAGAGGTCTGGTTATGAAAGGATATTAGGAGCGTTTGGCGATGAAAGAATAAATGAGAATGGTGAAGACCTCCTCACCATATGTGTGGAAAAGAATATTTTTGTGGCGAACACTTTCTTCGCCACAAGAGGATTCACATGTATACATGGGAAAGAGGGGATGATAGAAGCATGATAGATTTCATAATTTAGGATGGAAGAATGAGGAGCGCAGTGGTAGATATAAGGGTTTACCGGTGGTCCAACGTAGGGACGGATCATTACTTGGTCTTATGCCGAATTAATGGTCTGTTCAAGCGTTGGCGCCATCGGACATCTGTGTCTACTACTGCGTTACAGCGTATAAGAATAGAGAGGCTACAAGATGAAGATGTGAAAGAGAAGTATAAATGCAGACTGAGGGAAAATATAAGTGTGTTGAATGAATTTTGTATGAATGATTTAGACTTGAAGAATGTATGGAATAATGTTAAGAAAGTTTTGGTGGATACAGCCACCGAAGTATGTGGTGTAAGTAAGAGAACGAATGAAAGGAAAAGTAATACGTTGTGGTGGGATGATGAGGTACGGATGGAAGTTGAAGCAAAGAAGAGGGCATGGCTAGATTTACTAGCAACCAAAGCTGGTAATTCTGGCGGTATGAATGATGAGATTGAAAGAAAAAAGGCAGACTTTAGACGTATAAATAAGAGAGTAAAAGAAGTTGTTGAAAGGAAAAAGCAAGAAAGGATAGATAAGAATGATAGAAGAATATCTGATAACTTCCAGGCAAATATTAAAATGTTCTGGAAGCTCGTAAGAACTGCCAGGGGAAATCCAAAACAGCCTAGAATGAATGCTATACGAGACGAGAATGGCTGCATGCTGAATGATGAAGTTTCGAATTTAAAGAGATGGAAGGAATACTTTGAAAGCGTGTTTAAGAGTGAAGAGTCGTCTGAAGTAAGTGTAATAGAAATTCCGGAGGAAGTGAAGTGAGGTGGGGAGATAAGTGTAGATGAAATAATGAAAGCAGTGAAAAGCATGAAAGCAGGTAAGGCCGGCTGCCTTATGATATGATGATATGATAGAGTATCACTCGAAATGCTAAGGGCTGGAGAGGGGGTGGTTGCAGGCCTGCTGTACACCTTGTTTAATTTATGTTGGGAACTGAAGCGGGTACCGGAAGACTGGTGCAAAGCCGTTATAGTTCCAATATATAAGGGAAAGGGGCCGCAGCAGGACTGTAAAAACTACCGTGGTATCAGCTTGCTTAGCATTGTGGGTAAACTGTATGCTAAGGTGTTAAGTGAAAGAGTTATGAAAGAAACTGATGGAAAAATTTGGGATGTGCAAGCTGGATTTAGAAAGGGGATGGGGTGTACGGATCAAGTCTTTTCCATGCGCATGATTGCGGAGAAATTTTTGGCCAAAAACCAGAAAGTTTTTTGTGCGTTCATGGACTTGGAAAAGGCTTATGACAGTGTGGACAGGAACGTGTTATGGCAAACACTGACCTCATTTGGGTTGAGCGCTGGTCTGATACGGGCATTGAAGTCTCTATATAGGGACTCTAGTGCCTGTGTCAGGATCAACGGGGCCTACTCGGACTGGTTTGGCATCCATAAAGGTGTCAGACAGGGCTGTGTGGCTTCCCCGTGGCTGTTCAACCTATTTATGGACAGTTATTTGGAAAATTTGAAAGTAGAAGAATGCGGGTTAAGAATGGGTGAGTTAACCGTCAAATGCCTTTTGTACGCCGATGATCAAGTCATACTTGCGTCGTCGGCAGCCGAGTTGCAAATGATGGTTACATTAATGAACAGGACATTAAAAGAAAAGGGAATGAAAGTGAACGCAAGTAAGACGATAGTTATGGTTTTTGAAAGAGAAGAAAGTAAAACGATATGTGAAATAAGAATAGAAGGGGAGTTGGTAGAGCAAGTAGATGAGTTTGTGTATTTGGGATGTGTGTTTAGCAAGGATGGTAGATATGATAAGGATATAGAACGACGAGTGAATGCAGGAAATAGAGTGAATGGGGCTCTACACTCTATAGTGAAAAGTCAGAATGTGTCCAAAAAGGCACGTATGGCAATTCACAATGCTGTGTTAGTGCCTACTTTAATGTATGGTAGTGAAAGTTGGGTGTGGCAGAAGAAGCACGAGAGTAGAATAAATGCTGTAGAAATGCGGGCATTAAGGAGTATGTTAGGGATGAATCTGAAGGACAGAGTGAGAAATTGTTTAATAAGAGAAGAGTGTGGTTTGCAAGATGATGTTGTGACTAGGATTAAGAAAGGAATGCTTCGGTGGTTTGGTCATGTAGAAAGAATGAATGAGGAAAGAGTGACAAAGCAAATTTATGTTGCAGAGGTGAACGGCAGAGTCGGGAAGGGTCGCCCTAGGCGAAAGTTTATCGACCAAATTGGCGATATATTGAAAATAGGCCAAATCAAGAGTACCTTTAACCGACGAGCGTGTATGCGTAGGTATATGGATGTGGAGGAAGCGAGAGAGGTCTGTCAGGATCGTGCCAAATGGAAGTCCATAGTCTCTGCCTACCCCTCTGGGTGACAGGCGTGAGTGTTTATGTATGTATGTATGTATATCGTTTACAAGTGGCCAATTCTAAAAACTTTCAATGTTGCCCTCGTAGCACGCATTTTGAATTTAAAAGATAAAAAGGACAAAAAGTTTGAGATTTTTCAGAATTAATCAGCTATATTTTAAATCTTTTGTTGTACGACATTGCGTCATTAATATATAGTATACTTATCGGATAAATTACTTCCCTTATTTACATATATATTTAATTTTTACATTCATCATAAATAACTACATAACTTCCTATTGTAATTAACATTCTACTGGCCCTCCGACCTCGAATTGACCTTCCGCCCTTGTTAGGATATTAAAATGAGCCCTAATGAGCGACGTCAGTATTTGCTATAGTTACAAGTTTTATACATATTTTAAATCTTTTGTTATGTGACATTACGTCATCTATTTCTAATCGTACTAATCGACTATACTGTTTAATTAATGATTAAACGCATTTACCTTAAGTGAAGTTCCATCATAACTATACGAGGTGCTTCGTCCGTAGAGATTAGTAACAAAAAACTTATGAAACACAATTAAACACGTCTAGGATTCACCACTCGCATTATAGTTGAGAATCAAAAAATTTAAAATTATTTCCTTTTCTTCTTCCGGTCACGGGAGCGGGGAGAACTCCACTTCACGTACCATCCATAGATTCTGCCCTCCATATGTCCATTCACGCTTCAGTGATTAACTACTCAACACCTTTCTCTATTTTTAAATTGTGTTGAATTTTGTTTAATATAGTGTTTTGCCGATATTATGCTGAAAAGTAAGTCTTCCTTAAATCAAGTCATAAAGAAACTAAAGTACAAATTACAGCGGTGTTGAAGGCGCAAAGATAGAATAAGTTTGGCGAACAACGTTGTTAACGAGAGACTTGTGGACGATAAATCCGACACCTCCTTGGGACAGATGGTCGCCCTCCCGATGATAGAGCAAGTTGCCGGATTCGAGAATTACCGTGTCCTCCCCCTCTCTTCGGACCTCGGATAATCCTATTATATTCCAGCGCAACTTATCTATCTCCTCTTCCAGCTCCAGGATCTTCTCGTCAGTCCTCAGGGAGCGTGCGTTATATGTTGCCAGGTCGAGTTGTCGTAGGTGGCAACCGAACCTCCACCGGAGATTCTTAGCAACCCCTGCCCCGCGGTTACGTTTGTTGTTTTGCTGTTATCAGAAAGATGCTGCTGCCCATCCTCTGCCTCAGTTTCCCTCTGTCGCCTCTTACGACACCCACGGGAAGATATGGGGGTAGTGAGTATTCTTACCCGCCACTACACGGGGCGGGTAAGAATACTCACTACCCCGTATGTAAATGGTTATATATTAGACACAGTTATTCTCCGAAAATTAAAAATTAAAAATAATAGAACTTATAATGAAATACAGAAATATATTTTTTTAAATAATATGTTGGTAGTTTATGAATATTCCATTTCCCTTCTTGAATACCTAATAATATTTGATATGTTAATATTTATTTTAGATTTTATAATATCTTACAAATATTATCTTACGAACTCACATAACGAGGAACATTCTTAGACACGCTAAGTAGATGACGATGTTTTGACATGATCTAACAGTTTCTGTAATTACGTTCATTACAACCTATCAAAGTCAACTACTGAACATAGGCCTCCCCACAGATAATCATACTTTCCACTTTTGACAGGCGGATTGGCAACCGCAGTTTTTTTTTTACTTTAGATCTAGTTGTTGTTAAGAAGATGCTGTGAAGATGGAGCCACACCCACGGGACTATTTGGGCTAGTGGATATTCTTTCAACGCCAATACACATTGTTATTTGAATTACATATGTCATACACTTCCACTTTATTACTAAATAGATCTGGAACAAATATTTAATAAAAAAGGTTATTTCAAGCATAAAATATCCTAATTAATTTTCCAAATTTGCAACTATTTGTAGGAGAAATTTAGTATGTATTTGTCATATGAAAATTTATTCGATAAAGAATATGTAACAGAAATTATTTTTTAAACAAATTTGTAATAACTGTATTTAGAGTTCCCCGTACATGTCATCGGCAGCTTATACAAGTAAAGTATACTCACATGACTAAATTCATATTACAAGAATGAAATAAACAAAACAAAATTACCATAAAATACGCGGCGTTTCGCGCGCTAAACAAAACTTAAATCGACGAAGGACTTAGGTATAGGAAAAACCCAAAAACCTCATTCAAGTGATCAAAGGTAGCGTCGACTATATGTCGACTAACTTATTTTGATCCACTTATTTTGATCCACATATTTTGATCTACCTAATATCTATTAATTATACTGTGCTAATATTTAGTAGTAATATTTAAAAACATGGAAAATTTTATGAACTATTTAGCTCTTAAAAAGAAGTAGAATTCCGCCTCTAGGTCCTTCAAAAGTGTCATTGCCAAGGCAATGTCAGAGCACATCAGCATAATTTGCGAGAAACTAGTTTGCTTCCCTTCCGGAATACGTACATTCTGGTCTATTGACAAGGCTGTGAAAGGGAACTTCTGTCAGCTATTTCTGCTACCTCTGCACAGCGCGGATGACTCACTGGCCCATAACGCAAAGGAGAATACCGATCTGCTAGGCTCTCTTTTTGCTTCCAACTCGACTGTCGATGACGGGGAGAACACACCGCCGCCCATCTCGCGGTGTGAGTGCTCCATGCAGGAAGTGCTGTTTACACAGCGCTCAGTGCGCAAAGCACTCCTCTCCCTAGACGTCAACAAGTCGAGTGGGCCTGATGGAGTTCCACGGTCCCACCTATTGTGCTGAAGACGTGTGCTCCAGAGTTGGCACCGGTTTTAACACGTCTTTTCCGGTACTCCTACTACCTAGGCGTAGTCCCGAACCCATGAAAGATGGCTTTGGTGCACCCGATCCCTAAAAAAGGCGACCGCGCAGATCCGTCCAACTACAGGCCTATCGCTATCACCTCCTTGTTCTCCAAAGTAATGGAAACTATTATTACCTGCCAGCTCATGCGGTACCTTGAGGATCACCACCTGATTAGTGACTGCCAATACGGTTTTCGTCGGGATCGATCAGCTGGTGATCTTCTGGTATACCTGACTCATAGATGGGCGGTGGTAGTAGAGTCCAAGGGGGAGGCATTGGCCGTTAGTTTGGACATTGCGAAGGCCTTCGATCGGTTTTGGCACAAAGCGCTTCTTTCGAAGCTCCCGTCCTATGGGTTTCCTGAGAAATTGTGCAATTGGATCACCAACTTTCTTGCAGATCGGAGCATCAAGGTTGTTGTAGACGGTGCATGCTCCGACTACAAGCCTATTAACGCTGGTGTTCCACAAGGCTACGTGCTGTCACCAACGCTGTTTCTTCTGCATATGAATGATATTTTGCAAACCGGTAACATTAATTGCTATGCAGATGACAGCACTGGTGATGCTCTATACACCGGCCGTGCCAATATTTCTATTATATTATTAATAATTTTCAAAAATATTATGGGAAAACGTCGCTGATTACCGGAACAAACTGTGTCTGAAGTCGAGTCTTTGCTGAACAAAGTCTCGGACTGGGGACGACTAAATCTAGCCCAGTTTAATCTTCAGAAGATACAAGTTTGCGCGTTTACCGCTAAAAAGAACCCCTTTGTCGTATCTCCTCAGTTTCAAGGCACTCCCCTTCTTGCCTCAGCCAGTATCGGAATCCTCGGAGTCGGCATATCGAGTGCAGTTTCGTGGTCACTTGGAAGAGAACGCCAAATTGACATCTAAAAAGATTGGCGTGCACAGCAGAGCGGGACAGTATTTCATGCCGGTACACCGCCTGCAACTTTACAAGGCGCAGGTTCGGCCTCACATGGAATACTGTTCCCATCTTTGGGCAGGGGCTCCCCAGTGCCAGCTCCTTCCACTTGACCGCATCCAGTGCAGAGCGGTTCGAATCGTCGACGACCGAGTTCTTTCCCATCGGCTTGACTCACTGGCACTACGCTGCGCTAGAAATTAGTAGTTAGAGTTGACACGGTAACCGTGTCATTCATTGTCGCCCACCGCACGCCGTAGATAACAATCGATTAACATGGATTGTTATCGAATTTTATCGACTAAACTGAATAATCGACTAATTCGATTAGTTTTAGTAATAATCGTCCATCGTTAATCCAAAGTAAATGTATTGTGAATAATAGAATTAGGAGCTTCCAAAGTTCACCACGCATTCTCTTAAGAAACGACAACGGAGACTGATCCCACTACATATTCCAAAGGGAAGGAGGCAACTGCACAAGATCTACGCATTGCAAAAAGCAACTGCATGCAGAGCCGTAGGCAACTAGACACATTGCAAATATAAAAAGCAACTGTACGAAAATATCACACATTGCAGAAATAAAAAGGCAATTATGTTAAATATCACACACAGCAAATGACATCACATAAATTTCAATCGTCATTAAGTCGTCTCGGTCGGATAGATATCCGCGTGACATCGCTCAATACTCTGCAACGAAAGCTGAGCAAGCGTCAGACGTCCATTTGCCGCGCCAAAGCACCATCTGTTCGGCAACCGCTTGCGTTGTCTTGCCGTAAAATAAGCTGATAAGTTACAGGCTGTAGCGGTGTAGGCTCAATCTTACCAGGGCTCGGCCGCACCTGACCATTTCCAATTAGCCGTCACGGCATCTTCCTCCTTGATCATTGTTGTAAAGACTTCTACGAACCTCTCGACATCAAACTCCAATTTTGCCGTCTACATAATATTCAGAGTAAAGCTGAACGCACATATGTCCGCGCTGTAC
Organism: Parnassius glacialis; assembly: GCA_033319125.1. Lineage (NCBI taxonomy): Eukaryota > Metazoa > Arthropoda > Insecta > Lepidoptera > Papilionidae > Parnassius > Parnassius glacialis. The sequence continues at coordinate 66,834,334 of JAVANC010000004.1, forward strand.
GCGCCGTACGCGCCGCACGTGCCGAATTTTAGAATTCGTTGTATGAAATCATATGAAACCTCGCACACTACACCCGCACCGTACGCGCCGAATTTTATAAAATGCGGTAGGTATACGATATCGAAGGACGAATGCTGATGACGTCATATAACGCGGCGCGTTTGGCGCGTGTGGATACTCAGTTTTGTGTAATGTTGCCAACTTAGTGGATTTTCCACTAAAACTGGTGGTTTCGACTTACTTGATAGTTTTTGTATTTTTATAACTTAATTAATTCGTAATTAATTATACATAATTTGATTTTTTTTACATCGGTTATCAATATGAATACTTAGTGATAAATTATTTACATACTGAACTAAAAAAATGGTTAAATTTAATTCAAAAACCCAATTATACCTGATTACTTAATTATCAATAAAAATACTTACCTCAAACATACAACAAGTCTTTTTTCTGGTTCAATTGGTCTTCTAAATCTTGAGTTTTCCATAGAAAGATATGGTTTTAGTACATGTACCAATTCTTGAAGTACCTTGTATGTTAAATGCAAATATCTGAAAAATCGTTCATCATCACCTAATAAATCTTTAAATAAAGTATTTCCCCTTCATATTCTCCATACAATTGCCTTTTTAAATTTATATTATGAATCCAAAATCTTCTTTTTCTCCGAACTTTTTTCTTCTTCCTATGCCAATAAGCAGGCTATTACTATATTTCTTTCCATAGTGATTTCGAGCGATCAATTTCAATGTACTGTTTCACACCAGTGGTTGGAAAAAAGTACAAAAGTTGTTGGTAATACAAAAGATTTGCGGACGGTGCTGACGATGCGTACGGACATATGTGCGAGGCCATCAGTAAAACTCGGCGCGTACGGCGCGTACGTTGCGTACGGTGCGGATATATGTGCGTTCAGCTTAAACTGTAACACTTATTAATTGCACAGTCATTAGTCTAATGGCAGGACGCGGACCGCAAACTCGAAATAAAATTAATACATTAGAATACAAAGATGTTACTTGTTTTTTTCTATTCATAACACGTTTTGTACTTATTATCGCCATTTATAACGGACGGTCTGCCAGATGCGTTGTCACCCGTGAGGACTAAGATGGAATGCCTCGTTTCCAGCAAAAAGGGTCTCCAGTTCCCTACACTCACCATACGAAACATACCAGCTTTAAGCTGCTATTTTACGTTGGTATTGTGTGAGAGGGTGCTCTTTCCCCGGTCGTGCCGACCCATTTGTGCTAAAAATATACAAGTAATATAGCTTTTGCATGGCTCTACCACGTACTTGTATACTTGTAACGATATTAATATCTGTATCTAGTCTGCAATATTGCTCTTTAATGCTGTATCAATGCAGTAACGATGAGTTTTTTTTTAATATTAATTGTCGTGGAACTCGTAAGTGATCGTTTAGTTAGAATTAAACCACAAAGTTTTCTAAACGATCATTAGAAAACTCTGAATAATGATCGTGATAAACTATGTACGTTTTGTTCACTTCAGCGTTATTCTAACTACCTATTTAAAATCGAGTATGACCACATTCATTAGGTATAGTAGGTTTTTTAAATTATACATTTAGGGATTAATATATAGGAATATAAAGAAATGGTTTTATTGTAGTTTCTATTTGCACTTTATTCGAAATAAATTCAAAATGTGATTTAGATTTAAAAAATATGCAACAGTGAACAGTTCATTAAAAATTCAAAAGATCGATTATAGCATTTGTTAATGGGCATCTCTAATCATTTTAGACACCACATGATGTTCGGCGAAGATGGCGGTGATTAATGTTACTAGACGAATAAATATATGAGGGATCTAAGTGGACTGTATTTATTTGTTAATTGACTGTAGCTAGTGGACTGTATTTACTAGTTGACTGACTGATCTGAGGTTAGCTATGCTAGGGGACTGCGTGAAGAAAAGATGGTACTCTTGACTATACTGTATTAAACTATTTACAATAATTCGGCACTATTAAACTAAACGATATGTACAGAGAGAGGTCTTCAATTGTGGAGTCTTGATTTTCCGTCTTGAGTCTTCTTTGTAGTCTTCTCGAGTGCCGCTTCAGAAATGAACGACTCACAGACTTTTTTTTTTGCACCCGAAGCAATTGGAAATGGGCTACCACAGAGGGAGGCGGAAAATGCATTATGCATACCACGACAGCCGGTCTGTCCTGGTTATGCGGGACTCACTGCCTACCGGGGGACCTAAGTGATACCCGCTAAAAACCGCCTTTGGGGAGTGGCAACTAGCTGTTTAAAGCTTCTTATGCTGTATCGGAAGCGACCCTCTTTTGGGAAAAGAGGGCGCAGGCGGCTACGAGCCGCTGAGGGAGTGCCTACGAAGGCAAATTAATTATGAATAATTTAATTAGAGTTGGCCTGAGCCGCCATGAGGCAGTTCAGGTCGTTTGACAGTTTATTAGGCGGTTCCGAGTGAGAGTTTCTCGGCCTGCGGACTCGATAGCGAGAGGGGAGTGGGGCTGCATAAGTAGCTGCCTCACGAATAAGATGATTGGAGTGCGACTCTGAGGCTTTGAAGAAGTTCTCAGAGAGTTTTTTAAGAAATTGTTGAATTGTAGGGAGCTCTAGGTCCCGATGAAGGTCGGCATTACGGACGTACCAAGGTGCGTTCGCAGCTCGACGACAGAAAAGGTTTTGAACTACTTGGAGTTCATTAATAATTTTAGGGTTAGCGTGGGCAAAAATGGGGCCCGCGTAGGACATGACTGGTCGTATACAGACCTTATAAAGGGTACGCTTGTTTCTGAGGGACATTTTACTGTGTCGGCCCAACATACTGTTGAGCCTATTCAGGTAAAAACGTGCGTGACGGGTTACTCTTTTGACGTGGGGCCTGAAAGTTAGCCCTGTGTCTAGAGTGACACCTAAATATTTGGCAGACGTATGCCAGGGGACAGGGGTCCCTAGCATACGTATTGGTGGAGTGTTTTTGATACGGCGTCGTTTATAATCGAAGTGAACGGCGGAGCTCTTCTCCGGGTTCACATCGATGCGCCATTTTTTGAACCAAGCTCCTAGGTCATCAACTGACTTTTGGACCTTGTTCCGTATGAAAGGTAGCGAGATACCTTTACAGTAGAGAGCAGTGTCGTCTGCGAAGAGGGAGAGCTGAACACCTTTCGGCGGAATGGGAATATCGTTGGTGAACAGGATGTACAGCAGAGGAGCAAGTACTGAGCCCTGAGGGACACCAGCTTTGATGGGGCGCTGTGAAGATAGCGTGCCTTCGTGTCTAAAACGAAAGGTACGATGATTTAGATAAGAGGCCACGAGACGTACTAGACGATCGGGGAGACCTATTTTGTATAGTTTGTAGATAAGGCCTGTATGCCAGACTCTATCAAAGGCTTTGGCGATGTCGAAAAAGACCGCGATAGTCTTATGACGACGGGGATAAAAACCGCTGAGGATATATTCCACAATACGGTGAACTTGTTGGGGGCAGGAGTGTTTCGCTCGGAAACCGAATTGATGGGGAATGATAAGAGGGTCACCGTCTGTGGGAAACAGATGGCGCCTCATGCGATTTTGGATGACTCTTTCAAAGAGCTTCTTGCCGTGTAGTGGCGGTCAAGAATATCCACTACCCCATATCCTCCCGTGGGTGTCGTAAAAGGCGACAAAGGGAAACAGGCGGGAGATGGGCAGCAGCATCTTCCTGATAATAGCCGAAAGTACAATAAAAAAACTGCGGTTGCCAACCCGCTCGCCAAGGGTGGCAACTATGGCAAATACCCCCCCCAATGATGAAAACAACAAACAGACGGCCCCTAGTCCCAGGCGGCCCCGCTATTCCTGGCTACGGTGGCGACCATGGTAACGGCGGGGCAGGGGGTGCTAAGAATCTCCGGTGGAGGTTCGGTTGCCACCTACGACGACTCGACCTGGCAACGTACAACGCACGCACCCTGAGGACTGACGAGAAGATCGTGGAGCTGGAAGAAGAGATAGACAAGTTGCGCTGGCATATTATAGGATTATCCGAAGTCCGAAGAGAGGGGGAGGACACGGTAATCCTCGAATCCGGCAACTTGCTCTATCACCGGGAGGGCGACCATCTGTCCCAAGGAGGTGTCGGATTTATCGTCCACAAGTCTCTCGTTAACAACGTTGTAAAGATCGGGAGTGTGTCGACGAGGGTTGCGTACCTTATACTCAGAATCACCAAACGGTATTCGCTGAAGGTCATACAGGTTTACGCACCAACCTCGGCACACCCCGATGAGGAGGTGGAGGAAATGTATGAGGATATCTCTAGAGCCATGCATTCCTCCAAAACCCAATATACGGTGTTAATGGGAGACTTCAATGCAAAACTAGGCACAAGAGAGAACGGTGAGCTGAAAGTAGGGAAATTTGGAATAGGGCAACGGAACCCAAAGGGCCAGCAGCTGGCAGACTTCATGGAGAAAGAGGGACTCTTTATGTTGAACTCTTTCTTCAAGAAGCGGCCCCACAGGAAGTGGACCTGGTCGAGCCCCGACGGTTCGACAAAAAATGAGATTGACTTCATTATGACGACCAGACGACAATTGTTCAGTGATGTCTCAGTAATCGCGAGGGTGAAAACCGGCAGCGATCACCGAATGGTTAGAGGCACACTGAACCTAAATGTTAAGTTGGAGAGGTCTCGTCTGATGAAGTCAACGCTCCGTCCCCCTCGTGCTCTAATCCAAAGTCCCGAAACCTTTCAGCTCGAGTTACAAAACCGTTTGCAGTACCTAGTAGACTGCAATGAAGTGGACGATATGAATGACAAGCTCGTGGAAACTGTCCATGCGGTCGGAGCTAAGTTCTGCAAGACCCGCCGCAGAAGAACACAAAAACTCTCCGATCACACTCTTAATCTCATGGCTGTTAGACGGGAGATGAGGCTACATTCTTCAACAGATTTGACAGCATACAGGCAACTGAACAGACAGATCTCTAAATGCATGCGGCGAGACTTACGCAACTTCAATACAGCTCGTATTGAAGAAGCGATCGAGCGGAACCAAGGATCCAAAGTCTTTGCCAGAGATCTGTCTGCCAGAAAGAGCCAACTGTCAAAGCTGAAGACCGAATGTGGCAGCATCGTTTCCGGGGCACCTGAGATTTTGAGTGAGATTGAGAGGTTCTATGGGCAGCTGTACACGTCATCGTTGGAGCCACACGCAAGTGTGAGTAACGATCCAAGAGCGAGTCTTATTCGACACTATTCCGAAGATATCCCGGACGTCAGTCTGAGCGAGATTAGAATGGCTCTCCAGGACCTTAAAAACGGCAAGGCCCCAGGCGAGGATGGAATTACAGCGGAGCTTCTGAAAGCGGGTGGAAGACCGGTACTTGAAGTCCTTCAGAGGCTCTTTAATTCCGTCCTCCATGGCGGCTTTACACCGGAGGCGTGGAGCAGAAGTGCGGTGGTCTTGTTCTTCAAGAAAGGTGACAACGCTCTCTTGAAGAACTACAGACCGATTTCCCTTCTGAGCCGCGTCTACGTGCTGTTTTCGAGAGTCATTACGAATCGTCTCGCGCGCAGACTTGACGACTTCCAGCCTCCCAAACAAGCCGGTTTCCGAAAGGGCTTTAGCACCATAGACCACATACATACCCTACGGCAAATTGTACAGAAGTCCGAAGAGTACAATTTGCCACTATGTCTGGCGTATGTGGACTATGAGAAAGCCTTTGATTCCGTCGAAATTTGGGCGGTGCTGCAGTCCCTTCAGCGGTGCCAAGTTGACTGTCGGTATATCGAAGTGCTGAAGTGTTTGTACAGTAGAGCTACGATGGCTATCCGAGTACAGAACCGGAGTACGAAACCTATCCAATTGCAGAGAGGTGTAAGACAGGGTGACGTTATATCCCCGAAACTCTTCACCGCTGCATTGGAAGACGTTTTCAAGCTTCTGGACTGGAAAGGATACGGAATTAACATCAATGGCGAGTACATCACTCACCTTCGATTTGCCGACGATATAGTCCTCATGGCAGAATCGCTGGAGGAACTAAGCACTATGCTCAATGACCTCAATAGTGTATCCCAACGGATAGGTCTTAAGATGAACATGGACAAAACAAAGATTATGTTTAATGTCCATGTCACACCTATGCCGGTAGTTGTTGGGAGCACTAAGCTCGAAGTTGTTGACGAGTATGTTTACCTGGGACAAATAGTCCGACTAGGTAAGTCCAACTTCGACCGAGAGGTCAATCGACGGATTCAACTCGGCTGGGCAGCGTTCGGGAAGCTACGACACATCTTCTCGTCAGAAATACCTCAAAACCTTAAAAGAAAATTGTACAACCAGTGCGTGTTGCCAGTGATGACTTACGGAACTGAGACGTGGTCCTTCACTGCTGGCCGTATGAGGAAGCTCAAGGTCGCTCAGCGAGCTATGGAGAGGGCTATGCTCGGAGTTTCACTGCGTGATAAACTTAGGCATGAGGATATCCGCAGTAGAACCAGAGTAACCGACATAGCCCAACGGATTAGTAAGCTGAAGTGGCAGTGGGCCGGCCATATAGCTCGAAGAACCGACAACCGATGGGGAAGAAAGGTTCTCGAGTGGCAGCCTCGTACCGGTAGGCGAAGTGTAGGGCGTCCCCCCACAAGATGGAGTGACGACCTGGTAAGACATTCAGGAAGTCGATGGATGCAGGTGGCTCAGGACCGTGCTTTGTGGCATTCTTTGGGGGAGGCCTATGTTCAACAGTGGACTTGTGAAGGGCTGTAATGATGAATGATTTCAAAGAGCTTGCCCATGGCCTTGAGAAGGCTAATGGGGCGATGACTGGAGGGGAGGTTGAGAGGCTTGCCTGGCTTGGGAATACCAATCACAGTTGCCTCTTTCCACGTAGTGGGAAAGTAACTAAGGTTGAAGCAGGCGTTGAAGATAATAGATAAAAAGGTTAACACCTGCTCAGGAAAGTGTTTAAGGGCTTGGTTGGAGATGCCATCCGCGCCCGGAGCCTTTTTGGGCTTAAGTCCTTTGATGAGGGATGAAATCTCATCATTGGACACAGAGATAGGTTCAGAGGCTGTAGGGGGTGAGTTCCGGCGGCGGACCTCATCTTCCACTGCCTGGACGTGTGAAGGGTCAACGGGTTGAGAGCTAGGAGAGCATTGAGCGGCAATGCTGTCTGCAAAGCACTCAGCCTTTTCCTCGTCCTCGAAGGCTACCGTACCGTCGGGACGGGAGAGAGGGGGAGTGTGGGTGATAGCGTCTATGCGGAGGGCTCTTGCCATCCGATAGTACGCTGTATGAGAGGGAGAGATATTCTCCATGAGTTTACTCTTTTCGAGGTCTCGAAATTCAGAGAGGCGGAAACGGAGTTCTCGTTGAAGACGATTAGCCGTGTGCCTATATTCGGGCGTGGGGTATTTTGCTGCTCTCCGGAAAGCAGCTTTCTTGGCTTTTAATTGGTTGCTAATATGTAGGGGAAGCCCACTATTATTAGCAACCGGGACTACCCTTTCATTCTCCTTAAGGGAGGTTTTAATAAGGGTGGAGAGTGAATCGACCGCGGTGTCGATTTTTTCGGGACTGTCTAAGTCCGACGATAGGGAGATGGGAGAGTCCTGTGAGTCCAGAGCATTCGCTAGGGACTCCTTGAAGCCCTTCCAATATGTGAAGGTTTTAGTCGAGGGTGTTGAGGGGGGTGGCTGATGGCCGAGAATGAGGGAGTCCGGTCGGTGGTCGGATCCTAGATCGTCTAGTGTCTCGATTGCCCTGAGGTTGAGGGAAACACTTTTGAGTAGTGCAAAATCTAGCACGTCGGGAGCGTGGTCGGTGACATCGGGATAGTGAGTAGCACCTAGGGGACTGTGAACGGTGAGGTCAAGAGACTGCGTGATATCGAGCAGTATCTTGCCACTAGGGGAGGTAGTACGGCATGTCCATTCAGTATGCTTGGAGTTAAAATCTCCAAACATAATGACTGAATTGCCTAAAGATAAAATAGACTCAAAATCTTTTTTGAGGGGATGGGTTCCTGAAGGGATGTAACAGGAGGCTATGAAGATGGACTGATGTCCAGTCATAGCTAGCCTGCATACCGTGGCTTCCATATTGGTAAGCTGCGGAGTAGAAATGGGAGAGCAGTGGAGTGACTTCTTGTAATAAATGGCCGTACCGCCACCTCGGCGGTCGTGCCTGTCATTACGAAGAAGAGAAAAGTTTTTAATAGAAAGGCCTTTAGTGTCCTTAGTTTTGAGATTAGTTTCCTGTAGGAGGAGGAAATCGGCTTCACGATTTTGAAGAAGGAGCTTAAGTTCTGGGAGGTTATTTCGCAAACCGCGAATATTAAAGGATACAAGCGATAAACCCTTAGGTTTGATACGACCGTGAGACTTTGGTAGAGCAACCTGCTCTTTCATAATAAGTTAAGTTAATTAAGTTAACTAACTTACAACGAGCACAAAAGATTATGATGCTCTGCAAGAGCGAGGAGACGGTCCTGAGGGGACCTTGCAGCGCGCAATTTGCGTGCTAACACAGCGATTTCCCCAACGTCGATGTTCCTAATAGCGGAATACACCGTTTTTAGGTCATCAGCCATTGAGGGCTGTGATTGTTGTGGGGCGGAGGTTGTTGTCCGCGGTGGGTCTGCCTTTTTGGAGCTCCAGGGAAAGACTGGAGGCTGCATAGGCTTAGCGAAGCCCGGAGGGGGCCGAATAATGCCCTGAGGGGGCCTAAGGGGACCCTGAGAGGGTCGAGAGAAACCCGGGATGGGCTGAGAAAGGCCCTGACGGGGCCGTTGGTAAAGAGCCGGGAATGAGCGATCATTGACCGGCGGTGGAGCTTGCCTGCTGGGGCGAGGATGAGGTGCGCAGGGGCAGCCTCTGTAGTTTGCCGGGTGGCCTGTTTGTTTACACAGGACACATGCGGGTGGGGATTCGGCGTCTTTGGGCCGAGGACACTCTTTAGTGTTGTGGGGTTCAAGGCACTAAACGCACCTGGGTGGGGCGGAGCAGTTGGCCGCCGCATGACCATATAACTGGCAGCGGTGGCACTGCGCCGGGAACCCGCGCCTATGTGGGGGCTCAACCCTCACTCTCGACAGGCCACACACTGTGCGTACCTGCCGGAAGATGGCTTTTGCCTCCGGCACGTTGGTTAGAATGACTAGGGCAAGATTGAACCTCTGGCCCGTTCTATTGTGCATTTTGTGCACGGCTTCTACAGGGAAACCTTGGGACTTAAGGTACTCAAGGATTTCCTCGTTGGAAAATTCGAATGGAATGCCGCGGATGACGGCCCTGACTTTACGCTCTTCCGGAAGAGCGTATGTATGGTAGGAGACTTGTTCGGCTGTGAATAGCTTGGTGATACTACGGAAGGCATCGATAGAGTTGGGAATGATTTTAATAGTCTCCCCGAGGTTAATTGCATGGTCATATTTAATGCCTGCGTCGTATAAGGATTTTGACAATTTGGTAAATCTTGCCTTGTCTCTTAGGAAGACAGGGGGCGGGACTTGCTTCTTTGCAAGGACTGGGGCACAGCGGGAAGCTGGCTTGGATGGTGGGGCGATGTCCATTGACATTAGGGGAGCCGTAGCAGCAGCGAGGGCTGCGGGGGCAGGGACGGCAGCGGGAGCTGCGGGGTTTGAGGCAGCAACGGGGGCTGCGGAGGTTGAAGGAGCGGCAGGGGCCGCTGAGACGGGAGGTGTGCGGTTTTTCGCGGTGCGTTTACCGCCGCGTTTTGACGAGACAGTCGTGAAGGACGACTCACCGGTTTCGTCGGAGTCACAGGACTCCGATGAATCGGTGCCAGAATAGGTGGCGGGCCTCTTCCGGGGGGCCGACGCAGTGGACTCAGACTCGGAGCATGCGTACTCCATTTCTAGAGGGGCGTTAGAGTTCTTGGACTCTAGGTAGGCCGCTATAACGGGCGGCGGTTGAGTTGCCTGAGGGGCATATGACGCAATAGTTGCCACTATTGCGGCGAGAGCCGAATTATCTAGCCTATTAAGGCCTGACACGATAGACCCTATAAGGTCTTGTTTAGACATGATGCTTTGAAAACGAATGGAGCTGGGGGGATGCTGTTCTGAAAAGAACAGAGACGTTCTGAACCTATACAGTAAGGGCGGGATCACCGTTCTCAGAAGAACGGGACGTTCTTTATCCCAGGAGTAATGCCCTTACTCTTAAAAGAGCAGGGCCTTGCTCTGAAAAGAGCAAGTAACTCCCTAGAAACAGTATACACGTACACGTTATACAAATAAATAACGAAAACAAAAATAGAAATAGTTAACAAAAAATAACAAAAAATATAACAGGTAACAAGCGGAGGTCAGTCAAACCTCCCCGCCCGAAGACAGGGGGGCAAGAACTGATAGCAGAAATGACTCACCAAGGCGTCGACGCTGTACAGCGCGAGCAGGACAGCGGAGGCGCGAGAGCGAGAGAGCACTACCGTACGGGGACGGCTGCGCGGACTACCTGAGACGACCGCACGAGAGCGGTGCCACAGGCGGAATGTCTGACTCACAGACCAAAACGCCCTTCTTATATCCCGCAAGAGAGCGTCTCAGTCTGTGAGTAGTGCCGCGCGACGATGCTGCACTCCCATTGGTCGTCGCTCGGCTCCGGTACGCGGGGTGTGCGGGGCGCAACGGGGTATGAAGGGGCGACGGGGCGGCAGGATGTTGCGGACAGCTAGAGAAGCTGTCCGCAACATCCTCCCCCCGGCGTAGCTTGCGAGCCTAAGCTTCTCTTGGGAGGACGGTGATCTTCCTGACCGGCCGCCGCAGCAATCCGCCCCTGGTCCTCACTTCCACATTGCGCACCACGCCGTCTGGTCTGGGAAAGGTCCTTGTCACAACTCCCCGCGGCCACACTTCCTTGGCATGTTACTATCTGCCACCACGACGAGGTCCTCTTCTTGGATCTGGCGCTGCTGCACATCCCGCGAGTCCCCGCGCGCAACCAGCGTCGGCAGGTACTCCTTCATCCAGTGCCTCCAGTATTCGTCGGCGAGTCTTTGCGCCGCTCTCCACGCCCGACGATCACTAGGCGTGCACGGCGCGGTTACTGGTAGGCTCGATGGTCCCAGCAGCAGGAAGTGGTTGGGTGTCAGCGCCTCTTCCTCGTCGATATTGACCGGTACGTGCGTCAACGTTCGAGAGTTCACCATGTTCTCTGCTTCTGTGAGGAGCGTTGCTAACGTCTCCTCCCGTGGGCTCTTCTGGTGCAGAGTGGCTTCGAGTGCGGTCTTCACTGAGCGCACGAGACGCTCCCATGCACCTCCCTGGTTCGGCGCGCCCGGTGCGATGAATTTCCAATCTGTCCGCCGAGTCAGCGCGTAGTCCTTCAGCTTTGGTGCCCACTCTTCAATTGCCCGTCGCAGTTCGGTATCTGCCCCATGAAAATTCGTTCCGTTGTCAGATTAGATGACCCGTGGCCACCCACGCCTAGCCGCCATGCGCCGCAATGCCGATATCGCCGAGTTCGTCGTAAGGGAGTAAACTAATTCTAAATGCACCGCGCGCGTCGTTAAACAAGTGAATAACGCTACCCACCGTTTTTCATGCCGACGTCCTATAGTCACTGTTATAGGCCCGAAATAATCGATTCCGGTGTAGGTGAATGGTCGCGCGAATGCCCCTAATCGTTCAGGTGGTAGGTCTCCGATAACCGCTGGCCGTGGTGTCGCCTTGCGTACCCTGCATCGCAGACATCTCCGCTCCACTTCTCTTACTGTTGGTCGTAATTGAAGGATATGATATCTGGTGCGTAGGTCGTTTACCACCCTCTCCCTGTTGGCGTGGCTTGCTTCCTGATGCGCCTTGTCCACAAGCAGCTTCAAAAAATGGTGGCGTCCGTTCAGTATGATGGGCCTCTTCATCTGGCTGTCCACGTCGGCTGCGTCGATTCTTCCTCTGGCTCGTAATACGCCATCCTCCAGTATGGGGTCGAGCTTCCTTAATGCGCTGCCGGTTGCCAGGTTCTTCCCCCGCTGAAGTCGACTGATGTCTTCAGCGAAGCTCTCATCTTGGCTGTGCTCTATCCACATCCGCTCTGCTCTCTGGATGTGCTGCAATGTCAGTCCGTGCGCCCTTCCTCTTATGGCATCGACGAACTGTAGTATTCGTGCAGTGGCCCTGATTAATCTCTCGTAGGAAGAGAATCTCTCTATGTCCGGCAGGCGTGGAGCGTCCTTGGTGTCGCACTGGTGCGCCACGACTTCCTCCAGTTCCTCATCTTCATTCCCTGCCTTCTCTTCCTGCCGGCGAGGCCATCTGTCTTCATCCTCGTACAGGAATGGCGGTCCCGTGAACCATCTGTCGCTCATATAATTTACACGCGTTGCCTGATCCGCGATGTTTTCAGCGGTCGGTATCCACCTCCATTGCTCGGGTGACGCCTTCTCTACTACCTCCCCTAACCTATGAGCCACGTATGGGGTGTAACGTGCCGTATCGTTCTGTATCCAGTGGAGCGCCGTAGTGGAGTCTGTCCAATACACTACCTTATCGGCTACCACTCTGTGGTCGCCTTGCATGAATTCCGCGAGTCGCGCGCCTATCAAATTCGCCTGCAACTCTAAACGCGGTATGCTTTGCGCCTTTATCGGGGCGACTTTCGCCTTGGCCGTTATGATCGTAGGCCTGTCCCTACCGTCGCGATGCGTATATTCCTTAACGTCGCGCGGTTGGTTCCCTATTACTCCCCCCGTGGGAGCGTAGCGTCTCGGTAGTCGTGAATTCTTCCTATCCGGACTGGCGAGCACCTGGATGTCCTCATCTGACCGTCCGCTAACGCTTACGACGTGTAGTACGGTCTCGCCGTCTTCCCTACATGTTGACCGCGGCACGGTTCCCTGGATGGCCCACCCTAGCAACGTTCGTGCAGCTACGGGCTGCCTTCGACGTCCTATCCTTAAATTACGGGTGATTATTAAATGCCAGCTGTCGTAATAATCTCGGTTTTGCGTCGTCGTAACAAACCGAACTCGGTAGGTCGCGTAAGTGTTTTAAACGTAAACACTCCTTACTTACAGATTGCGAACTTTAAATTTGCTATTGTCCGCGCATTTATTTTATACACCTCTCTGCGCGTCTTGCCACGTATACCTATGTTAACTAGTTTACTATCGGCCTCGCGCTGACTATTGTTTACGCCTCTAATATTCAGCGGCTTTACCGGTCCTTCCGCTCCTAACTCGCGCGCTAAGTCGTCGTCGATCAACGAAATAGTCGAGCCTTCGTCAAGCAACGCATACGTATCTATTTCCCTACCGCGTGGTCCACGTAACGTAATGGGACACACTTTCAATAATACGGACGCATTACTACCAACGTTAGACGCGACGAGCACGGTCTCATCCGGTTTTGCCGATGTCTCAGGTGCGCGGATCTTGCGGGCGTGAAGGAGGTCATGGTAGGGGGCGTTGCAGCCGTCGACGCCGCATTTCTTAGCGTTGCATCTAAATCGTCGGTGTTTACTATTTAAACACATAAAACACACCCCATTTTCCTTAACCCACTTCCACCGGTCGTCCAAACCCATTTGCGCTATCTTCCTACATTTGGCGATTACGTGTTCACCCCCGCAACACATACATGAGGCACTACCGGTGTCCTCCTGGGCGGTGAACGTCTTTACGTCGCGGGCCCTATCCTCTACGCGGCGTGTCACTAAAATCCTATTCGACGGCGGCGCCTCTCGTCTTACGGGCGATTCCTTAGTCGGCGCTACGGACGTATAGGCATGACTCAACGCACGGTCAGCCTCTCTCATCACGAACCGAGATAGTGTGACGATATCCGGTTCGTCTGCACTTCCGTAGTGCTCCGCATAATCGCACCAACGTGACCGTAAGTGAGGGCTAAGTTTGCTAGTGACTTCCCTAGTTAGCATCGGATTTTGTAAATATCCTTTGCCATCGACGTTCTGCAAAATACACACTATATTTTGTAACTTAATCGCGAACGAATTTAACTCCTGAGCGGTTTGACCCGGGCGCGGAAAGCGTTTCAGTTCCTCTAACGCACGATCGACAATTACTTCCGGGCGGCCGAAACACTGCTCCAATGTTCGCATAATATCTGCCGGATCCTTTGCGGTAAACAGCAGTGCCGATACTACTTCCCTAGCCTCACCACGTAGACAATTTCGTAACCTTGCCATATTTTCCGTATTTGTGAATCCATATAAACGCGTGGATTCTTTCATCGCGGCTTTGAAAGCTAACCATTCCGCGGCCGAACCGTTAAAAATAGGCAAGTCCTGCGTCTGCTTCGCGGCGGCGGGTCTGACTCTAATTATGTTTTATAGGGCTTCCGCTAGTCGATCTATACCCCTCTCTTTCCCTCGCGGAGTAAGCGACCTATCTCTATTCCTATCTCCCTCTAGCCTACGCTGTGGCGCTGGCGTCCTATGTACACCTACATCCCTATGACACGGCGACGATAATCTACGATCTGCGTGGCGATGTGGCGATGGCGATCTATGTACACCTACATCCCTATACGGCGACGGTGATCTACGATCCGCGTGGCGATGTGGCGATCTATGTGTAGGCGATAGAGTGCGGCGTTGGACGCGCGACGGCGACGTAACCCGTACACGACGATCCACTTGGTTCATTTCTACGGCGACTCCACTATCCCTCTGTATCGTTTCTACGCGACGTGGTTGAACATCATTCGCTACCGTCCTCCCCTGGGCATCTTCAGCGTGGTCGTAACCGGTTTCCCTATTCGGTAGGGCCTGCTCTATCTCGATGCGGGGCGCGGGCTGAGACGGGCGGTAGGGCGGCTCCCCCCGCACAGTCTCTACGTTCTCTAACCACCTATCAACGCGTACCCTATTTTCAACTAACTCGTCTTCGTTAATACTTTCCCTATCTGTTTCTTCTTGCAGTTGAGCGACGTCCCTAGCGTATTTCTTCTTGATAAGATCTTCTTCGAGTTGCAATTGCTTCCTTCTAATTGCAGCTAGTTCATCCGCGTCGTTATATTCGATTTGCTTTAATTTTGCTATCGCGCTAACTGTCGACCGGGCTAAACGAACTGATCGGATCGACGGGGCGCGGGGCGCGGGTCTATGTACGTCTGCTACTGGCGCGACGGTACGTACTATCGAACTAGTTTCTGTAGACGGAAGATCTTCTATAATCGCGGCGAGTGTCTCTGTGCGAGGCGCGGATGTGCTAACCTCTCCCAAACGATCGGTCGTAGATACGGACATAGCGGGGCGCGGCGGCGGGGGCGCGGGCGCGGGCGTAGATGTTGGCGCGAGCGGGGCCTGGGGCGCGGCGGAGGGCGCTTGTGCCTACGCGAGATAATCGGACGGGAACGCGGGTGCTTCTTCGAATATCCGCATTCCTACCGGCGTTTCGTCGTCCTTCCGTGCCTTCTGGCTTCGTGTTTTCCTCATGACGTCCCTCGTTGCGACCTCCGATCGTCTTCAAAAAGACGTACGTATCGTCTTCAAAAAGACGCACGTATTGGACGTCGTTCCCGCCACAAGGGCGTTACCAGATGGTCACAGTTTGGCACCGTTAGGGAGCAACCACCTGGCTGCGTAAACGGAAACAGACAATATGACGTATATGACGTAGGCTTAATAAGAAACAGGGAAGAAATTAGTACCGACGATCTTCTCTCTTCGTCGACGAACTTCTTTCTTCCTTGAAGATCTTCTATAATGATCTTCTCTCTTCTGTAATTATGTTCTTTCTTCTATAATTGCCTTCTTTCTTGTTTCTTCTTACTTCTTGCTTGAATCTTCTGGCTTGAATCCGGCGACGATGGACCAAGAATATGAGGGATCTAAGTGGACTGTATTTATTTGTTAATTGACTGTAGCTAGTGGACTGTATTTACTAGTTGACTGACTGATCTGAGGTTAGCTATGCTAGGGGACTGCGTGAAGAAAAGATGGTACTCTTGACTATACTGTATTAAACTATTTACAATAATTCGGCACTATTAAACTATATGATATGTACAGAGAGAGGTCTACAATTGTGGAGTCTTGATTTTTCGTCTTGAGTCTTCTTTGTAGTCTTCTCGAGTGCCGCTTCAGAAATGAACGACTCACAGACCAAAACGCCCTTCTTATATCCCGCAAGAGAGCGTCTCAGTCTGTGAGTAGTGCCGCGCGACGATGCTGCACTCCCATTGGTCGTCGCTCGGCTCCGGTGCGCGGGGTGTGCGGGGCGCAACGGGGTATGAAGGGGCGACGGGGCGGCGGGTCTCTAGCTGTCCGCAACAAAATACTTTTTAGGGTTCCGTACCAAAAGGGTAATCAACGGAAGCCTATTACTAAGCCTCCGCTGTCCGTCCGATCGCAGCGATCAGCCCTTATATTGCTGACTAAGGCGTATCGATCCACCAGTACGGCGGCCTTACCGGTGCTGGCTGGCGTTCTCCCTTCTGACCTGGAGGTCATCCGTGCTGGTAGGATGGGTATGGCACGTTTGACCGCGCCCAAAGAGGAGTTGAGCAGACGGAAGCGCGAAATTTGGACTGAGGTGATCGGTGTTTGGCAGGATCGATGGACGAATGAATCGAAAGGACGCGAGCTCTATCGGTTCTTTCCGGAAGTGGCGTTGCGACTCAGGTATACCTGGGTCGCACCGGACTATCAAACCTCTCAGATTCTCACCGGGCATGGATGCTTTCGGAAGAGACTGAGTGAAATGCGACTGTGTGAAACAAGTATGTGTGAGTGTGGTGCGATAGAGGAGGACGTTCACCATGTTCTATGGGAATGTCCTCTGTATGACGACCTACGAGCGAAAATGATGGATGGATTAGTTCGTACGGTTCAAGGACCGATTTACTACTCGGATCTCGTCAGCGATGGGGTGAACTACGGGCTGTTGCGCGAATTTGCGCACAGGTGGCATGACGTTAGAATAAGGCAAGATAGACTGTTGACAGAAAGGCCTGACGACGTAGGCGTAATAGTGCCGTCAGCCCCAGAAGGGGGAGAATGACAAACTGGGACAAGGAGTAGATTAAATAACTTGTAGAGAGTCAAGAAAGTGCATGCGGGAAAGAGCCCTGAGCAAGTACCGCGTGCATCTCTCGTGATTCAGCCCATATAACCGCAAGGTTGGTGGGGCCATGGGAGGTGGTGGGTTGTCCGTCCGTCACGACACTACGGGACAAGGATTAGATTAAATAACTTGTAGAGAGTCAAGAAAGTGCACGCGGGAAAGAGCCCAGAGCAAGTACCGCGTGCATCTCTCGAGATTCGGCCCGTATAACCGTGAGGTTGGAGGGGCCATGGGAAGGTGGAGAGTTGTCCGTCCGTCCGTTCATTTGTCAGTCAGTTCTATCTCAGGGGTCTATCTGCAATTAAAATATCTATTTGCAACTAATATAATAAAATAGACAGTTAGGTATCGTGTATGTCCGATGCTTTTATTGCATAGGTCACGTTGTCCTTTCTATTGTCATAGTTATTTACATACAATAAGAAAAAAAAATTGTATAAATTTACAGCAACAATTAAAAACGCAAGTTTTATTGCAGTTGAAGAATAGTCTGTCCCAAGAGTACCTTCGCTTTGAAGATTTCGGACCGTATAGAACGCTTAAAAATATCTTTGTCGTGTCTGGAACAAAGAAATCACTAAAAGACAAACACCGGCTCTTCACATGTTGAGGAAGATTAAGAAACAGTGAATTACGTACGTAATAGTGTTTTTGTTTTATTCAAATGTCCAAAAATAATCTTCAAGACACGCAGTTTCAACAATTTTTTATACGGTGTTATTTTGCAATAAACGGCCAAATTTGCAGAGAAAGTTGTGAATAAGTAATATAGGCAAATGGTGAAGAAAAATTTATTAAGAAATCTCAAACATTCTGTATGAAACAGTGGTAAAGCTTAAATAACTATCAATTAGTATTCTACTAATCTAAATTGAACAAGTGATTTTTTTTTAATTTTACAAAAAAAATTCCACGTTTTTTTTTTTACTATATTCTTGCTTTGTCATTCTAGTTTGAACTATATTCAAAATTTCAAGTATCCAGCTCATCGGGAGGTTAGTTTAAAATTAATTATTAAATTCCACTCGGAACGACAGACAGACAGACAGAAAGACAGACAAACAAGAAACTGACTTAATAAAAACGTGGTAAACAAGTGATGTTTTCTTTATTTTGAACTAAAAAAAAATATGTACCACGTTTTTAAGGTTCCGTAGTTAAACAACAAGGAACCCTTGTAGTTACCACATGTACAAATTTGTAATTTAGCACAGTTAAAGATATTAATCACGCCTACAAAACTGTGAAATAAAATCTTCAAAAACATTTTTGTTTTGGGTCCTCCAGGATGATTTTTTTCCGAGTCTATTCTATCTTGTGGGGTATCGTTGGACAGGTCTTTTAAAAACACTGGGAGGGGTGGACATCTTTTGGATTTAGTCATGTGTCCCCACTACATATATGTGTATGTGTGCCAACTAATATAAATAACTAACGAATTTATTGATACCAGATATGCCGTGTATAGATGTGACAGAAATCGTAACGCCGTACACTAATCACTGCCGAGGTCCGAACTTCTTTCTCTGCGTCCGCACTTTCTCCACTTATAGATTACGTTACACTTGAGATTAGGGGTGGTAAAACTCTTTATTTATTAAATGCTGTCTATATTGCGCCTAAACAAAAGAGTGATGTATACTTGAGCTACATAGAATATTTATCTAGTATAGTTAATCAATACCAATTATGTCTTAATTTTTATTTAGTAGGAGACTATAATTTGCCATCTATAGGTTGGAATGATGTGGATCTTAATTTTGTAACTAATTGTTTTTCCGATATATCGGTTTCACGCAATAGTTTAATAAATTTTATATCACTTTGTAACTTTACACAAATTAATACATTTAGAAATTCAAATAATGTTATTTTAGATCTATTTATTACTAACATAAATGACTATATATTATGTCCAGCCCCTATTCCTTTAGTAAGTCCTGATAAACACCATCCTCCATTTTATGTAATAGTACCGTTTGCCGAGAAGATCCGATGCATACCGACTAAACACACTCGTTACTGTTTTGAAAGTGCGGACTACGTGTTGATTAATAAAGTAATAAGAGATACTGATTGGAAAGCTTGGATGACAGATGAAATTTCTGCTGAAGCGGCTGTGGACTTATTTTATGACGGAATATATAGTATTCTACGCAAATATATAGCAAAGAAAACTGTTACAAATAGTAATTTTCCTAAGTGGTTTGATTCATCATTGATACATATCTTCAAAAATAAAAATAATGCTTGGGTTGAATGGAAAAATTACGGAAACTTATCAGATTATAGAACATTTGCATTGTACAGAAAACGGTTTAAAAGTGAATCCAAATTACGTTATAGTTATTATAATATGGATACTGCCCAGAAGTGTGTAAAGTTGCAAAAGCAGCCTAGAAACACCTTCAGATTTTTTTTATAAATATAAATGTGCTAGTAACACCAAGAAAGTATATAATTTATTCTCTGATTTTTTCTTTTCAGTATTTGAACCCACCTTATTCACAGAAGATTTTAATTATGATAACTTTAATTAACCAAATAACAACAATTCTGATTTCATTATTACTGACATTGCTATTTTTGAAAAAGATGTAACTAAATCCCTTTTAAATTTAGATGCGAACAAAGGAGCGGGCATTGACAACATCCATCTTTATTTTCTGAAAGCTACAGCACATACCGTTGCAAAACCAATTCATTACCTTTTTAAAAAATGCTTAAAAGAAGGGATATGCCCATCTATTTGGAAAACAGCTCGAGTTGTTCCAATTTAAAGGGCAGGCTTAAAAAAAGATGTTGAGAAATACAGACCGGTATCGATCTTATCAACACTCGCTAAAACTTTTGAAAGGTTAATACATAATGCGATATATCCTAGTCTTCACAATGTAATTATTCTGCAACAAATAGAACGCTTCGTAGCACGGTTTTACTAAGAAGCGTTCAACTGTCTTTAACTTATTAATTTATACAAACTACTTATTTGAGAATCTGGATAGTAACATCCAGACTGATTGTATATACACAGATTTTCCCAAAGCTTTCGATCGCGTAGACCATAAACTGCTTCTGGAAAAGTTAGCCTTTAATGGCATCCGTGGTAATTTGTGGAGATGGTTTAAGTCGTATGTGACAAAACGAACACAAAAAGTAGTCATTAGAGGTTTTGAATCTGATATTGTGCATATAAGTTCTGGTGTTCCACAAGGATCAATTTTAGGGCCTCTTCTTTTTATACTGTATATTAATGATGTTAGTAGTGGTTTCAAGTTTAGTAATTTTATTCTGTACGCTGATGATATTAAAATTTATCGCAAAATTCAACATTATCATGATCACCTTAACTTTCAAAAAGATTTAGACAATTTTTCATATTATTGTAAACGCAATAAGCTAGATTTGAGTATTAATAAATGTAAAGCCATAACGTTTACCCGTAAGCGTCAGTCAAGTAATTTTAATTATTTTTTATGTGGAGTTCCATTAGAAAAAATTCATAAAATTAAAGATTTAGGAATAATATTAGATAGTAAACTTGTGAACTTGTGATGGGTATAGGTCGTGAATTTAAAAAAACCTTTCACTTATTTGCACCTCTATAAAATTAATTTAATAAGATCACAACTCGAATATGCAGTAGCTATTTGGTGTCCGTATTATAATAAATATATAGATAAAATCGAATCCATTCAAAAGAATCACCCATGGTCACGGGCGGGAGCTCCCGCCCGTGACCATGGGTGCTGTAAAGTGCTCGAAACGTCGGGAATATAAAATAAGTTAATATACGTGATAAAATCCGTAAAATTAGTTTTATTTAAATAACTTACTTAAATTAAAATCCAGACGTCAACAGATTCAAGCTATGTTGCTGTATGATATCTGTCATAACAGGTACGATAGTATGGAACTAGTTAATATGATACAATACAGAGTACCATATAGGTCGCAGAGTTCATACCAAACATACATTTTTTTTTATAGGATAGGGTGACAAACGAGCCCCAGGACCCGATGGCTTGCCTGCCAAAGCCTGGGTCCTGGCCTCGGAGGCTCTCGGGCCCCGACTGGAGGGGCTCCTAAGCGCATGCTTGGAGAGAGGCCAATTCCCGCTTCGTTGGAAGACGGGGAAGCTGGTCCTCATTTGGAAGCCGGGGCGCCCTGCGGACTCTCCGTCCGCATACCGGCCCGTGGTGCTGCTCGACGAGGTGGGCAAGCTCTTTGAAAGAGTAATTGCAAACCGCCTCGCCGAGCACCTTGCGGGGACGGGGCCGGATCTTGCGGAACACCAGTTTGGTTTCCGCAAGAGGCGCTCTACGGTGGACGCCATCATGTGCGTGAGAGCCCTCACGACGGGGGATGCAGTGGCCGGGGGGGGGGGGGTTGTCTTGGCGGTGTCTCTCGACATCGCCAACGCCTTCAACTCCATGCCCTGGAGCTGCATTAGGGAGGCACTCCGGTATCACCGGGTGCCGACCTATCTCCGTCGTATAGTCGGGGACTATCTGACGGACAGGGCCGTCATCTACTCCGGTCGCAACGGTGAGTGGAACCGGCGAGAGATGTCGTTCGGTGTCCCACAGGGTTCAGTTCTGGGGCCGCCCCTGTGGAACATCGGTTACGACTGGGTGCTGCGCGCCGACCTCCCTACCGGCGTCAGCGTAGTTTGCTACGCTGACGACACGCTGGTACTGGCACAAGGGGGGTCGTACGAGGCGGCGGCGGAAACTATGACACGCGGGGTTGCGATAGTCGTTGAGAGGATCCGGCAACTGGGTCTCGAGGTGGCTCTGCACAAGTCCGAGGCCATGCACTTCCATGGTCCTCGGAACAGGCCACCACCGGGATCCTCAGTGATGGTAGGAGGGGTATCCATCGGCGTCGAGTCGACGTTGAAGTACCTAGGACTCGTCCTCGACGGCCGATGGAACTTCGTTGAGCACTTCCGACGTTTGGCTCCCAAACTGGAACGGACCGGGGCTGCCTTCAGGCGGCTCCTGCCGAACCTGGGGGGGCCAAACGCCTCCTGCCGGAGGCTCTACGCGGGGATCGTGAGGTCCATGGCCCTTTACGGGGCCCCGGTGTGGGCGCGTGGTTTGGCGCGGCTTGCCGTCCACCACCTAAATGCGCCCCAAAGGGTGGTTGCCGTAAAGATGGTTCGCGGCTACCGCACGATCTCCCGCGAGGCGGCGAGCCTCCTTGCCGGATTGCCGCCATGGGATCTGGAGGCGATAGTCCTCGCGCGCCTGCACGAATGGCGCGCGGAGGCACTATGCCGGGGGGAAACCCCGCTGCCGCGGCAAGTTGTCGCGCAGCGGACAGACTTCCGGCATGATCTCATGGCGACATGGAGAGAGCGACTGTCGCAACCCCGTGCTGGGCACGCCACTATAGCGGCGATAAGACCCCTCTTTGAGGAGTGGCTTGAGAGACGCCACGGCATCCTCACCTTCCGCCTGACGCAGGTCCTCACCGGACACGGTGTGTTCGGGAGGTTCCTGCACCGAATCGAGCGGGAGGAAACGCCCGGGTGCTCCCACTGCAAGGATCGACCGGAGGACACGGTGGAGCACACCGTGGAGGTGTGCCCTGCTTGGGCGGAGCACCGCCGTGTCCTCGTAGCGGCGATAGGCGGCGGCGACCTCTCGCGTCCGGCCCTGGTCGAAGCCATGGTCCGGAGCGAGACGGAATGGGATGCCGTCACCACCTTCTGCGAAACAGTGATGCTAGCGAAGGAGGTGGCGGAGCGGGAGAAGGAAAGAGCAACAGCTTTCCTTCCCGGCCGCCGCGGGAGACGCCCCGGGCGTCAGGGGCTACGTCGTGGCCCCCGGCCACCGTAGGCGCGGGCCTGTGGACGGCGAGCAATGGGTAGCTCGCCGTCCGTCCGTCTAACGACGACAGGCCGTGTCGACAGCGCGTTTTGTTCCACGCGCGCCTCAAAGAGCTGTCAGCAGCGTGAAGGGGCCCGCAAGGGCCGACGCCTGCCGGGGCTGCGGGCTGTTCGAAAGAGATACCGCGGCTCCGGAACGTAAGGGCACTGAAGGAACACGGATGGTTTTTAGTCAGTAAAAGTCTGACACTCCCTTCCGCTCCATCCGCAAAAAAAAAAAAAAAAAAAAAAAAAAAAAAAAAAAAAAAAAAAAAAAAAGGTGACAAGAGCACACAGTCCACCTGATGGTAAGTGGTTGCTGTGGCCCATAGACATCCACATTTATCCTCGTTTGCGAATCAAAATGCAGATGCGTTGTCACCCGTGAGAGCTAAGATGGAATGCCTCTTTTCCAGTAAAAAGGGTCTCCGGTTCTCTACACTCACCATACGAAACACAGCATCATTAATGTGCTATTTTACGCTGGTATTCTGTGAGAGCGTGGTCCTTCCCTGGTCGAGCCGATCCATTCGTGCTACAACTGTACTATTAATTTAGCTGCAGATTGGCTCTACCACGTATACTAATAAATGTCGAACCAACATAGGTAAAAATCCCCTATGTATATGTTGGTAAATTGTTATAATAATAATTTCAATAACATTGATATTTTGCTCATAAGGTAGGTATTTATAAAAAGGAGTTATTTTCAGTACTCAACGGAGAATGAGTTTGTGTAATTGGTTATTGGAATAATAATTATTTGTCATCATTTTATTATTTGAAGACACAAACTCTCAAAACTCGCGATACCATCCATACCATCTGGATGATTGGCGGTCCACCACTGTGCGATTTAGAAGAAGTTTTCTTCCTCGCACAACTTCCTTGTGGAATCGATTACCACCAGCGATTTTTCCGGACCGATACGACTTAGGGACCTTCGAGAAAAGAGCCTACTCCTTTTTAAAAGGCCGGCAACGCATCTGCGATTCCCCTGGTGTTGCAGTTGTTCATGGGCGGCGGTAGTCACTTACCATCAGGTGAGCCACATGCTCATTTGCCCCCTCTCCTATAAAACAAAAACAAATAAACAAACAAATATTGTATTCGATGAAAAATACGCTAATCTCAATCTCAACTTTTATTAATAGTAATTGGTGGTCAACGTTGTTGGTTGCACTATTATATTATATTTTTTGTAGTAAATGTATTTTCGATTAAGAAATATTGTGTAAACTGTTTGTTGATCCTAATAAAAAAAAAACTAAACCGCTGTTTTTGGAAATGTGAAAAATATACACGATATTAATACATTTAATGAAGTTAAAAGGAAAACTATCATAGCTAAGTAGAATTAACAAGTTAACGAGTAATAGTCCACCAAATTATAAAATGCACTTCGATTAGTAAACATTTCGTTACAACTCCAAAAAAATATCTAAAACTAGCTGCATTATAACTTTAAGTCTTTAAGAGCTAGTTTTAGTTTTGTAAACTATAAACAAATAAACATGTTATCAAGAAAATGACTTTTATGCATTACTACTATAGCTTTGCTTTTTCTTATGTGGGACAGGCAGAGAGAATCTTTCTTACTTACTACTTTCATTTTTTTTTTAGTTGGCAGTTATTTATTGTAGGCCTCGTTCAAAGTATTCATACAATCATATAGCCTCATACAGTTTCATTCGTGGTACTCTTGGTTTACGAGGGCGACCCTCAGGGTAATTCGGGGCAGTGATGGTTTAAGGGATGGTTTGCTACGGTCATATATTATAACTTAGGGTTGCACTGCCAGGAATATACAGGTTTATTTTGCACTAACCGGCAGACAAGTTTCGGAATAAGTAATAACGACAAATGGTGAAGAAAAATCACAAATATACTGTCCTTTTTATCTTTTAAATTCAAAATGCGCACACACAATCGTAAGGGTCGAGCGGTAGGCAAAAAAGTTGTTGCCCATAAATCACATTCAATTTGGGATAATGTCATATAAATGTAAGAAGCCTTATTTACTCGTATTTTCAAAAACTGAAATAACGGTATATCATTATTTATATATTTGAACTTAAGTTTAAAATTTGGCTATATATAACTCTCTATAAGATAAATAGTCCAACTATGACCATCTTTGTAACGGACTTGGCATGTGAATGATTTGATATAGACAGACAGACAGACAAACAAGAAAGTGACTAAATAAAAACGTGGTATGATTCTATTCTATTGCATGCCTTAAGCGCAATACATATAATTGATATAAAAAGCACATTGTCAGAAAGATAAATGATTGTTGAACTTATTTATATCTTTTTTAAATCAATTAATTAAAAAAGGGTAAAAAAGGGGTTTCAATTGCTCATCTTAATCCATTTATCTTACTCCACTCTGTATTTATCAAGTCCGCATGGCTTCGTAAACACCATAACTTTAGAAAATATCAATTGTTCAAGTCAATCTATTTTTAAAACTCTTCATCTATCATGTGGGAGGTCATTTAGTATAAATGGCAGTTTAATTTTGTTTTGTTTAGTTATAATTAATTTTTTTTTGGCTGCAAAATGTCGAAATTTTCGGTGTTTTAGCAGCCTTGTATGAATTTATTTTACTAAATAGAGACTGCCTCACTCAGTTAGTTCGGCGTCAACGGCCGTCGTGAGTGGATACTGTATCGGTTGTTTGCAGCAGCTCAAAAAGATCGCTGTACATATACATAATATTCGAAGAACCAATCGAGAATGCCAGATCGTTCCCCACCTTGTACAAAAAATGTAAAAATATGAAAAATAATCTTATGAATTTTGAAGTTTTTTTGTGATAAATCGTTATTTTGTGCAACTTGCGGTAATATATTATTTAAAAAAAGGAATTTAACGATTAATATTTACATTTCCAGTCTTTTCTAATAACAACTGCGTTACTTTGTACGAATAAGTACATAAGTACGCATAAAGTATCAAACATTACATATTTCTATTAAACTCTTTATATATAAAAATTACGTGTCACGTTATTTGTCCGCGATGAACTCCTAAACTACTGAACTGATTTCAATGAAATGTTTCATAATGTGTGCAGTTTGGTCCAACTTGAAAGATAGGATAGTTTTTATCATGATAAGTGACCCTCAATTTTTTATTGTGATATTAATGATTTTTTTAGGACACATGGTCATCGGAAAGGGCAGAATAACGTCTGCCTGGTCATCTAGTATATTATAAGTCTTTGTCATATAAAAATGTTACTTATCAATTTTTATTTTCAATTATTATTATAAGTCGATAATATTTTTTTTATAGTATAAGGGTGACAATCGAGCACACAGTCCACCTGATGGTAAGTGGTTGCTGCGGCCCATAGACATCTACATCTATCCTCTATTCCAAATCAAAATTTAGATGCGTTGTCACCCGTGAGGACTAAGATGTAATGCCTCATTTCCAGTAAAAGGGGCCTCCGGCCACCTGCACTCACCAAGCGAAACGCAGAGGTAAACCTCTACTTCACGCTGGTATTCTGTGAGGTCGTGATACCACCCCGGTTCGAGCCGGCCCATCCGTGCGACAGCAAAAGCTGCCGCGTGGCTTTACCACTGTTAAAAATTATGAATTACATTAGGTAATTACTGAATAACAATCATTGATTTTCGTGCATTTTGTGAAATGATACACACACGTCATTGTGTCAATATCGTAAGTACGTATGTCAAATTAATGTAGAATATTTTCACACATTGACTAATTTGTGCTTGTGAAATACTATATATAATACTATATACTATATATATACTAATAATGAAATGTATATTGATTATGATTATATCACATTTTGCTTGTGCTGATTCCGGCTTTCTTTACCGTTGCATTTTGTCCTGATTTTACTGACGACTTATTCTTTTATTAATATACGGATTTGATCACGCCTACTTATTGACTTACTGCTAATTACTACGGACATTCTGATAATTGCATCCACGATGTTGATGTGCACTAATTGTCATCTTTGCCTCGATAAGATGCAGGGGCTCTTTGTGTTCTCATTTCGATTTACACTCTTAACTTTCTTTCAACATGGAGATCTTTGCAACAGATATATTTAGTTTTATATCTTTTTTAAATAGTTGATAATTGATGGTCCTGCCGTTGTCGTAGAATTAGTTACTAATCTGTAAATATTTACGCCTTCTTCAGACACTCGTCATAATAATATGAAAAATAATTTTGTAAATAATATAACTCGTTTACACGACTAGGACTTAAATTTTGTGAAAAACAGGCGTCGCTAGTCTTATATTGTGTAAGGACCTTTTAGATCCCATTCAAGAGAACCCTTTTTCCAATGTTACTGATCATTATATTATTATGCTCCTTAAATTCTTATTTAATATATATCATATATCATTAGCGCCTGACAATTTATATTCTGAAATTAAAATGAACTGCAACGAATGCTGTTCTAAAAAATAAGGTAAATATAATTTTTAAAGTCCAATTTAAGAAAAATTGCAAGTTCTAGAGACTTCAAATTATATAATTTAGATGAAGTAATAAAGTAGAAAAAAAATGTTGCATACGGCATTCGTGTACACCATACTCTTGGGGTGGGGCAAAGTTCTATAGAGAATCTGGCATACTCCTTTCACATACACTTGATTATTATAATAATCAGAGATTTTTACTACAATATTTTAAAAGCACAGAATAAATAATATTAGTTCCTTACATATGAAATGAGGGTTTTGTCGTACTGACCACTGATCTGAAATATCTCCTCTTTGGTTAAGAATTCCAAATTCAAATTTATAAATTCATTTAGCAGGTACATTTGAGTTTTGAAAACAGTCATTCATTTGTTTTTTTTCTTTGACGTCGCTTATTACCGCACAATGGAAAACATGAAATATTGGTATATTTACGAGTACGAGTTCAACCGTGGCAGCAGTGCTGCAGAAACAGTTCGAAGGATTAATGATGTATACGGCGCTGGTGTCACAAAAGAAAGCACGGTACGTTTTTGGTTTTAACGTTTTCGTTCTGGAAATTTCGACCGTCAGAACCAACCCCGTGGACCAAAGTGGAAAATGAAGAATTAAAGGCTATTGTGGAAGCGGATCCATCACAAAGCACTTCAGAGATAGATGCAGGCTTCGGGGTAAGTGATAAAACAGAATTAATCCACTTGAAGCAAATCGGGAAATTAAAAAACTTGAACTATGGGTACCTCATGAATTGAGTGAATCGAACTTGCAAACACGCGACGACTGCTTTGCTCAACCGACAAAATAATGAAGGGATTTTAAATCGAATCATTATTAGTGATGAAAAGTGGATACTGTACGAGAATCGGAAGCGCTCATCGCAATGGCTGAATCCTGGAAGATACCCAGCCAAATCCTGCCCTAAATGAAAATTGACTAGGAAAAAGTTACTTGTGAGTATTTGGTGGACTAGCGCCGGTATCGTTCACTACAGCTTTCTAAAATCTGGCCAAACGGCAGATATCTATTGTCAGCTACTGCAAACCATGAAGGAAGAACTAGCTGCTAAACAACCGAGATTGGTCAATTGCTCTAGGCCACTGCTGCTTGACGACAACGCAAGACCACACACTGCACAACAAACAACCACTAAGTTAGATGAGCTACAACTGGAATGTCTGCGACATCCGCCATACTCCCCGGACCTTGCTCCAACAGATTACCATTTTTCCGGAATTTGGACAAATTCTTACAAGGAAAAAAATTCAACTCCGATGCGGCAGTCCAAACCGCCTTCAAAGAGTTTATTGATTCTCGCCCCCCATGGTTTTTTTAGTAAAGGGATCAATGAACTACCTATGAGATGGCAAAAGTGCATACTTTGATTAATTAAATATATTTTTTACAAAAAAAAATTGACTTTATATTCCTCCCGTACAAAACGCCAATTTCATATGTTTCATACCTAATACTAATACTACGTACTGAAAATAGTACGTACTAAAAAAAGTAGGATGCAATATTTATACTTAAATACGTCTTGAACTTTATGGAGTGACCTGAATGATGATGCATTATGCATTATGAGTCGTGCACTTTTAGATTTTCAAAACTTTTTTTTAAATTGAAGTTTGACATAAATTATCGGAAAATTGGAAGTATAATAAGGTTATTGGTAAAAACTTGTGTGTACTTAAACTACTTTAAAAAAAAATCCGTATAATCATCAAATACAACCCTTTTGCATCTGCATTTTGATTCGCAATCGAGAATAGATGTAGATGTCTATGGGTCACAGCAACCATTTACCATCAGATGGACTGTGTGCTCGTTTATCACCCTATCCTATATAAAAAAACGTAATTTTGTTAATGTGCTTAGGGCATGCACAATTGGATTTACCAATATATTTTTATGTTATATTGTCTTAACTTTGTTTGTTTAGCATGGCGCCAACGACAAAGGAAGAATACCTCAATGCGGAAGCCGATTTTGACAGATCAGTTTCGCGAGCTGCGCCGCGAAAATACGAAATCGTCTACTTGAGCATATTCAAGCACATCTTGCTCCATCTGTGTGCTGCATATGGACTGTATCTAATGTTTACTGAGGCTCAATGGAAAACAGTAATATTTTGTAAGTGACAATTACATTATGCGACTATAATATTCACTTCTCAGTGGGTCATGTACTCCTGGTAGATTATCTTCTTTATATCCATACATTACAGCCTATAAGTCCACTGTTGAACATACGCCTCCCTCTATACATTGCCTCGTAGGGGGATATTTTCCCATAGTTGTAATGTTACTGTTGATTTGAAAAGTTCACCTCTCAGTGGGTCATGTGCTCCTGGTAGATTATCTTCTTTACATCCATATACAGCCTATAAAAGTCCACTGATTAACATAGGCCTCCCCCATAGATTGCCTCGTAGGGGGATATTTTCCATAGTTGTAATGTTACTGTTGATTTGAAAAGTTCACCTCTCAGTGGGTCATGTGCTCCTGGTAGATTATCTTCTTTACATCCATATACAGCCTATAAAAGTCCACTGATTAACATAGGCCTCCCCCATAGATTGCCTCGTAGGGGGATATTTTCCATAGTTGTAATGTTACTGTTGATTTGAAAAGTTCACCTCTCAGTGGGTCATGTGCATACATTACAGCCTATAAAAGTCCACCACCAGCTGAACATAAGCCTCCCCCATAGATTACATCATAGGGAGGCATTTGCCATAGTTGCCACTCTTGGCAAGCGAGTTGGCAACCGCAGTTTTTTATTTTTTGTCTCCTGATTTGTTTCCCTCTGTCGCCTCTTACACCATCACTACACGGTAAATAAGTTAGTATGAAGTAAGTTTGACTATACTATATTTTAGACCCAAAAATTGATCTTGTCCCCTAATTCGAAATCTTTAATCTCTTTTAGACAATATCGCCTGCAGCCAATACTAGTCTTCAGAGGTTGTCTCCTCTCAAGGCTTACAGATGCGTTATTCCTCTGAGGACTGAAATGGAATGCCTCACAGTCTATAAATAAAATTACAGCTCGAACACGTATTGTAACGACGTATTGATACAGTTCTTCCCAATCTCGGCCGTCCTATAGTCCTATGGGAACACGTGGAAGTAGTTATGGTAGCCTTCGCCAACAGACAGCAGAGAAACGATGATAGATTGGGTTGGTTTGATGGTTTTATCGTATAGCTTTTTCCCCCATAAGTGGTTGACGCTGTTGATACTGAACGTTACTTAAAGTCCGTAAACATAGCGAAACACGTTAAAGTAGAAGGCGTTTGTGAAAGATTCATTCCAGAAATAGAATGGGAGTAACGTTTTTTTGGTATGAAGTAACAGCACATTCCTATCAATGGAATTGTATATCTGAAAATGTAATGATTTTATTGTTTTTGAAGTGAAAACTTCTTTAGAATCGTTGTGATTTGAAACTGGATGAAATGAATAAGCAACACTAAAAAGAGACAAACATATACATCTATAAGATTGATCTGCGTGACAATGAAATAATAATAAATGAATACAGTATACTGTGTTTCCTATTATTTCAAACTCAATAAATTAATAATAAAAAAGAATTTATAATATTTTTTTATTATTAAAAAATAAATGAGGTTTCATTTCTACTTCGTGAATACTGCATATTACATTTTTTTAAATATTATAGGTATGATTTATGCCCACGCCGGAGGTTTCGGCGTCACCATCGGGGCACACCGTCTTTGGACACACAAGACATTCAAGGCGAAGTTGCCACTCGAAATAATATTGATGCTTTTAAATTGTATCGCATTTCAAAGCACCGCAATTGTGTGGATACGGGATCACAGACTGCATCACAAGTTAGTCATAGGATATTGATTTCTGTCGCTTTTCTTTTATAGAAATTAAGGATTAAAAATATGAAACAAAATTACATACATATATGAAATAAACATCAAATCACTTTGCGAAAGTGCTCACATGAATAATGACAGCGTTTTGTTCGGTGTTAGATTGTCAAAAATAACGTTCGCTGTTGACAAAACAAAGAACTCGTCAACTCGCCCGCTCGCAGTCGACTAAAGGAGTTACGGGGAATTGACCGTAACTTAGTGAGCAATGTATTAAGGCCACAGAGCCCGTTTAGTATAGTCTTTGCTGACATTGCTTAGAACAATAGGCTCTTACTGTAACGAAACGCCTAGCCACCAGCCGAGTCGCCATCCATCTATCAATTACAGTCTACTGCTGAACATCGGTCTACCCCATAGATTGCCTCATGGGGGATATTTGCCATAGTTGTAATGGTACTGTTGATTTGAAAATTTCACCTCTCAGTGGGCCATGTGCTCCTGGTAGATTATCTTCTATACATCCATCCATTACAGACTATTAAAGTCCACTGCTGAACATCGGTCTACCCCATAGATTGCCTCATGGGGGATATTTGCCATAGTTGTAATGGTACTGTTGATTTGAAAATTTCACCTCTCAGTGGGCCATGTGCTCCTGGTAGATTATCTTCTATACATCCATCCATTACAGACTATTAAAGTCCACTGCTGAACATCGGTCTACCCCATAGATTGCCTCATGGGGGATATTTGCCATAGCTGTAATGTTACTGTTGATTTGAAAATTTCACCTATCAGTGGATTATGTGCTCCTGGTAGATTATCTTCTATACATCCATCCATTACAGCCTATACAATTCTACTGCTGAACATAGGCCTCCCACATAGATTGCCTCATAGGGGGATATTTGCCATAGTTGTAATGTTACTGTTGATTTGAAAATTTCACCTCTCAGTGGGTCATGTGCTCCTGGTAGAGATTATCTTCTATACATCCATCCATAACAGCCTATAAAAGTCCACTGCTGGACATAGGCCTCCCTTATAGATTGCCACGTTTGGCAAGCGGGTTGGCTACCGCAGTTTTTTATTATTTAGGGTTGGGTATTTTGCCTTAGTTGCCACGCTAGACAGGCGTGTTCACAACCGCAATTATTTTTTCATATTTAAAGTTGAATCAGCCTAATCTGTTTTTAATACTCATTTCTTATTTATATTAATTACATCACATTGAGTTTTTTAGTACAATAATTGAAACTTTCATTCTATCATTACAGCTTGTCAAAAGTCCACAGCTAAATATAGGCCTTACCCATAAAATGCCTCACGTATATTTAATTACTTAGTTATCGGGTAGATACCATGCACATCTCTTTTTTTTTCCGACGTTTCCCTCTGTCACCTCTTACGACACGACTCTTACATCCTCATAAACTTTCACGTTTATAATATTAGTAGAATGAAAATCGATTCTTTTTTTTTATAATATAAGGGTGACAAACGAGCACACAGTCCACCTGATGGTAAGTGATTGCTGCGGCCCATAGACATCTACATCTATCCTCTATTACAAATCAAAATGTAGATGCGTTGTCACCCGTAAGGACTAAGATGGAATGCCTCATTTCCAGTAAAAAGGGCCTCCGTCCACCTGCACTCACCAAGCGAAACGCAGAGGTAAACCTCTACTTCACGCTGGTTTTCTGTGAGTTCGTGTTACCACCCCAGTTCGAGCCGGCCCATCCGTGCGATAGCAAAAGCTGCCGCGTGGCTCTACCACTGTTAAAAAGTTAGGAGTAAACTCCAAAAAATTACTTTCAATCTCCAAAAAAAGAATAAGGCCGCCAGTCTCATCGGAGACTAGCCATCTGCGCAGGACCGGATCATAGTGCCCGAGTGTATGCGCGAGCACAGCTGCACTCTCTATTCCCTCACTCACAAACTCCGATGCAACGGCAATCCGACATCACCGGCGAGAGATCAGGCGCAGGACCAACTGCCAACTTTACATGATTTCCGAGGCACGGGAATGAAACACCGACAACTTACTACAGTACACCGACGAGACAGTTATAAGCATTCTTTCATCTATAGATACAGCGACACTGACGCGGATCCGTACAACGCTTCTAGAGGCTTTTTTTTCTCGCACATCGGATGGTTGCTTGTGAGGAAGCACCCGAAAGTGATAGAAAAAGGGAAGACCATTGATATGAGCGACATTAATAACAATCCGGTTTTGAAATTTCAACAGAAGTAAGTACAATACAGGGTTGTTATGCAATATACGTCCAAATTTGCAGAGAAGGTTCACAATAAGTACGAGGGTGACACTGAAAGATCTTAGAAAATCAAAAACTGAACAAATTAGCAAGTTATTACTTTTATTATATCTTTTGATAATAGTGTCCATTTACATCAATACATCGCTGCATCCGATGGAACCACTGAGAAAAGCACTTTGCCCACTCGTCATTAGGGGTCTCTTCGACGGCATTTTGAATCGCAGCCACTGCTTCCTCGACGTCCATAAAATGTTTTTCTCGAGGGGTTTTCTTTTATTTTCGGAAATAAATAAAAGCGCAAGGTGCGAGGTCAAGGCTATAGGGCGGGCGATCCAGTAATTCCACGTCTGACGTCGCTAAGTACTCGATTGTTTGCTTGGCGGTGTGCGACGAGGCGTTGCCGTGGTGAAAGAGGATCTTACTACGAGGTCGTTTTTCCCGAACTTTTTCCAAGACAAGTGGCAAATAATTGTTAGTGTACCACTCTGTAGTAAGTTTCAACAGTGGTAGAGCCACGCGGCAGCTTTTGCTGTCGCACGGATGGGCCGGCTCGTACCGGGGTGGTACCACGACCTCACAGAATACTAGCGTGAAGTAGAGGTTTACCTCTGCGTTTCGCTTGGTGAGTGCAGGTGGCCGGAGGCCCCTTTTACTGGAAATGAGGCATTCCATCTTAGTCCTCACGGGTGACAACGCATCTGCATTTTGATTCGCAAACGAGGATAGATGTAGATGTCTATGGGCCGCAGCAACCACTTACCATCAGGTGGACTGTTTGCTCGTTTGTCACCCTTATCCTATAAAAAAAAGTGTTTTTCGATCCTCTAAAACAATTGATTCGTAATGACGTGTCCTTCCGAAGAACGAGGCCACCATCTTTTTTCCCACGTTTCAACCTCTCTTCACTTTAGTTGGCAACTCCTCGGAAGGAAACACCCAGACAGATGGCCTAAAGGTCTGGTCTAGATACCAGGCCATAAACTCCAAAAACACCCAGACAGGAGGTATCTTAGTTTTAAGATCATATCAATAAATCCAGCTTTCGTCACCCGTAGGTATGTCAAACACAGCATTTGAGTCATCTCCGTTAAATCTTTGAACAATTTCATGACACCAATCCACATGACGGAGTTTTTGGGCCTCTGTCAAATTATGAGGTATCCGCCGGCCACAAAGCTTCCTGACCGCTAAATGTTCATGGAGGAATTTGTGCACTTGACTCATACCGATGCCTAAGCTTGTCCGAATCTGCTGATAAGTCACTCTTTTGTTAGTCTCTATCATACGCCGCACAGCACTGATGTTAACTTCAGTCGCCGTAGAAGGCCGTCCCTCACGCTAATCATCGGTGAGATAAGTGCGACCACGTTCAAACTCATTAAACCAGTTGTAAACAGTGGCACGAGCTGGGGCTTCATCGTGAAAGGCCAATCGAAGTCTATCATAACTTTATTGTTGACTTAAATGACATCGAAAGTCATAAAAAATCATTGTACGAAAATTTTCTCGCGTTAATTTCATGCTGATGTGACACAGACAATTTTCGATTTTCAAAATGACAAATTAATAATATATATACACAATAATATTGGCAGAGTTCTATTTTCAAAATTTGAACTTATTTTTTTATTATATCGTTTACAAGTGGCCAGTTCTAAAAATTGTCAGTGTCGTACTCGTATTATAGAGGAATTTTGCAGAGAAATTAATTTAAAATTATCTCAAAAATTCTGTCCTTTTTATCTTTTAAATTCAGTAAAATAGACGCCAGTTGGCCTAAACACAATAATTGATATACTCGTTTTCTTTATAGCCCATAGATATCTACACCTATCCTCGATTACGAA
Source organism: Parnassius glacialis (assembly GCA_033319125.1). Taxonomy (NCBI): domain Eukaryota; kingdom Metazoa; phylum Arthropoda; class Insecta; order Lepidoptera; family Papilionidae; genus Parnassius; species Parnassius glacialis. The sequence goes on from JAVANC010000004.1 coordinate 66,869,739, forward strand.
TTTAAATTCATATGAGTTGTCACCCGTATGGACTAAGATGGAATGCCTCGTTTCCAGTAAAAAAGATCTACGGTTCTTTACATTCCCGAAACGAAACACAGCATCATTAAGCTGCTATTTTACGCTGGTATTCTGTGAGAGCGTGGTCCTTCCCCGGTCGAGCTGACCCATTTATGCTAAAATTATATTACTTATACAGCTGTAGCATGGCTCTATCACGTAATTATAATATTCTATCTCATTCTCTCGCAGTCTAAATCCTATATATTTATATGTTTGTCTCTATTTAGTGTCGCTTTTTCGTTTCATCTAGTTTTCAAATCACATAGATTATAAAGAGGTTTTTACTTCAAAAACACTTAATAAAATCATTACGTTTTCAGATATGCAATTCCCTTGGTGGGAATGTGCTGTTTCATCATACCAACGCTGATCCCAATTTATTTCTGGAATGAATCTTTCACAAACGCTTTCTACCTCAACATGTTTCGCTATGTTTACGGACTTCACGTAACGTTTTGTGTCAACAGCGTCAACCACTTATGGGGGAACAAGCCATACGACAAAAACATCAATCCAACCCAATCGATCATCGTCTCTCTGCTGTCTGGTGGCGAAGGCTACCATAACTACCACCACGTGTTCCCGTGGGACTATAGGACGGCCGAGATCGGGAACAACTGGATCAATACGTCCACGTTGGTCATAGATTTATTGCATAAGATCGGTCTAGCCTACGATTTGAAGACGACTTCAGAAACGATGGTGCTAGAAAGGCTAAAGCGAACTGGGGATGGAAGCGATTTGTGGGGGGTAGCTGGAAAATTGTAAGCGGCCTTTTGGATACAAAACTAAGTTTATTTACATCCACTTAACATTAATTTACAATGGTACGAAATGGTTGATGTCCGAGTCTTATTTTCAGGAAACGCTTAAGTCTCTGTTATGATTTTTTTTTATGGTTTTTTACATAAAAATATAGTTGATTGTGTCTTAACCACTTTCGCCAAATTGCAGGGCAATTTATTGGCGAATACATCACCCGATTATATTTTATGTACCTATTGTAATTAATATCGTAATCTTAGATTTAAAAGAAAATATAGAAAAATTAAACTTAAACTTAGCAGTGTTATTTACATACCCTTATTAATAACTAGCTGTGCCCCGCGACTGCGTGTAAATTAGGATTTCTTTTGCGCGGTACTCTAATTCTTGTTCTGAAATAAAAGTAGCTTCACCACTCAACTTAGTTAGATCTATGGTCAAGCCAAAGAGTATAGTAGGTCAGGCCAAAGACATTTTTTTTAAATGAAGGTAAATATAACTTAGAGTCATTACGAAGTTCTTATCCAATAATAAAAAAATTATCAACAATTAAGATATCGCATTATTTGTATGAAGGTCAAGTGAGCGCTAGAGAAACGACGATTGCAAGACGATTCGTCGATAAATAAAATGTTTTGAGAGGTTATCAATTACCGTGTAGTGGCGGTGTATGAATATCCATACCATCCCGTGGGTCTCGTAAGAAGCGACTAGACTTGGGATTATTTTTAAATAAACGTAACCGTCGTTCCGGTTACCAAAAATCATCATGACTTTGTCACGTTGATAAAGTTGGATAACTACTTGGAACGTTAGAAAGACTTATAACGTGACTTTATACATGCATTATAGATTTAGTATTAGGTTTTATTTCAGTATTCGATTTTTTATTACCTTCCTTACTTAAGCTACGTGGCTATGTTATAAGTTGTATGTTGCAAATTACACCATCTTTAATCAGGTTTTCTTTTTCTATCGAACTGCATTCTCAAAGTAGCGAATTTCTCGAAAAAAATGTTCTTTATTATCAAAGATTTTAGGGCTTTTAGTGTAGTTTTAATGTGAATTATGGCTGTAAATCACAAATGATTCACGATGATTAATCGTATAGATTCTATAAATTGAGTATACTTAAAGATTTAGGATCTAAAGCACATAATGTTTAAAAAATATTCTTTGCGATCGTACCAGATTTTAAACAAAAACCAATTTGTCCTTTACTACCTAAAACATCTTTAGAGAAACTAGAATTATGCTTTACTACCTAAAAATATGAAGATTTATCTTATACGCCTTCTATCTGGAAACTAAATTGAACTTTACCACTAATAACAACAGCAAACAGATAATCGAATAAATACAACCCAACCCAAAATTATTAGTCTTTCTCACTTATACAATTTCCGAAAAGGACGAATCCAGACGACCGACGATCTAGACACGAGCGCTAGACAGAGACAGAGCTATGTGGAATGTTCTTTGATTACCTTCATCCCGAGTTTCTCTTGTACCTGCCTGCGCCTTTCACCCCTGTGCTTACCGACTCCACTACTCCCGACCGACGACACGTTTAGATGTAAGCAAAACAGCAAAGTGGTAACGGCGTTTTGTCTCAGGTTGTTTTTTAACCTTTCTAATGATTATTTCTGAAATATAAGAATTTCACCTAACCTAGGTGATCAGTCCGTGTACCGTACAAGGTAGATAAGTTAGATGAATAACTAATTTTATTTTTAGAAAATTGTATTGATGTCCAACGTCCACGACAACGAAATCTGACGGTACGAACGGGACATATTATGCAAAAATACCGATACGAGCACAAAAATAAACACAAATCAAAATATTTATCTTTGTACTGACTGTCAATTAAATTCACATTACAGTCAATTAAACTAATTTGGGTAATATCTAAACTTAAACAATGTTTTTACTAAGTTTTTTAACAAAAAAAACTGTAGTCTACTCGTTGAATCGCTCCCGTACAGCGTTTGTACCGGTTGGAAATGGTACGGATGTCGGCTTTACAGGTGCACCACCGACCATACCTTGAGAGTGGGGCAACGGTGACCTTTACAAAGTCAGCGGGCGGACACGAGTGTTGAATGCAAATTTCAAATGTTAATTGTTTGGCCTAAACATTCGGCATCCGTCTGAGTGGCAGCCTATGGACCAATAATAATATGCCCGTCTGTACACACTCTACTATGACATACCGAGCCGGCGTGTTACAATGTTCGTTGAGACATTAGGGTCGTCAATAACCAGTTCCCACCTTCCCAGTTTCAGCACGGCTACTGGTTCGTCGCAGTAGCTTGCCCAGCCTCCTTAGTTTTAGTTTTAGAAGCAGCCAGCGCGGCTCGCTCTCTTCGGCCTTTTTCCCGCTGCTTCTTATTCTTCTTTTTGACCTTTTCACTACTGCCTGCAGGAATAGACCCTCCTGATGGTCCGTCAGGTCGGTAAGCCACCTTTTTGGGTGCCTTGCCTTTCCCCTTACGGCTCACCACTTGCCAGGCAGCAGAGAAAAGGTCGTCCGTTCTCTGTGGGTCCGCAGGAGTTTTGTTACTCGCGCGCTCTTGTTCCTTTTTCTCGTCCAGCTACTCAGGTTTGGAACTGGTTTTGGAAACGTCCAGCGCGGAAGTTGTCCCCTTGATGGGGCCACCTACGCTGGATGGTACTGTCCGTGGAACCGTCTGTTTAAAGGCGGTTCCACCGTCTTCCAAAGGAGAAAGAGAGAGGAGAGAGTTCCTCCTCTCCCTCTTTCTTACTGGGTCTTAAATTGTCCATTAGTTTTGTGTTTAAAATTCGTCCCCCCGACTTCACACCCTCCATGGAGCCCGCACCTTCACACTTCACGCCCCGACTTCACACCCTACTTTAAAGAAGAATTTCAGGCGTTAGGATTACCGGGAGAATATAGGGACGTGAAGTTGGCTCACAGCGCGACATCGGGAGCTCGATCCAGCTAGTAGATAGGGCAGACAAGGCCCATCCCCACTACCCGAATAAACTATCACTTGCTCTGTCAGCATGGCCTTTACCACCACCCAGCCCGTTTTCAGGAAAACTAGGCAGCCCCCACATCCTTCGCCTGCGACCCTCTGACGGGGCGTTTAGCTTGAAATCCGCACCCAAGTGGGCGTGTTGCCTCTCGACACTATATATCACGGCGACGATCGGCTCAACTCTCCAGGACTCCTTCATCCACACACATATTTTAGAAAAGCACTGAACTTAAAAGTTGTTACAGGATAAATTATTATAAAAATTCAGAAGTTTGTGCGTTTACCGCTAAAAAGAACACCTTATCTTCGTATCTCCCTAATTTCAGAGCACTTCCATCTTTGTCGCAGCCAGTAGCAGAATCTTCGGCATCAACATATCAAATGATCTGCAGAAGCATTGAGTAAAAAGGTTATATATATGTGTATATATATATATATATTGTGTATAGTATAGTCTGCTTATCGACAGATGGCATTGTTTGATTTATGTTCGCACTATTAAATGTATTTCTACCGTTGTACTTAGTTAGCTGCTTATGTATGTCAATTGTCACTTAGGTTCCCCTTGTAGGCAGTGAGTCCCCCATAACCACTATAGACCGGCTATAGTGGTATGCGTAATGCATTTTCTGCCTCCCTCTGGGTAGCCCTTTTCCAAATTGCTTCGGGCGCAAAAAAAAAAAAAAAATATGTCAATTGAGTTTAAAATTCGAGTGAATATACGAGTTGTGTTTACGTGAGTGTGTATCAATTCTAACATTGGTGCCGAAACCAGGAAAGAGAAGGGAAGAACCAAAGTGAACTGTGAAGTGCTAATAAGTGATGAGAATAGTGCAAAAGTAAACGAAATTGGACTTTAAAACCGTGAGTAAATAATCTTGTTAGATATCAGTGAATTAGAAGACAATCTTAGAATACTTGGACTTGTAAAAATTTCGTGAGTACATTCTGTGGACTTTGAAAAAATTGGTGTTATTTTAGACTTGTAAAAATTTCGCGATTTTATTCTATAGACTTAGAAAATTTAAAGAACCATTGTGGACTTGTAAAAAATTTGTGATTTGTTACCATAGACTAAATATTATGGACTTATAAAATTTGAAATGTGTCACATGAACTTGCATTATATTTTAAAAGTCACATTTATTTTGAACTGTTTATTGAGTTGAACTTCAGGATTTTTATAAATCATTAATTCGAAAGACTTTTAAAGAAAATTTACTCTAAATTTAATAAAATAAAATGGAGAGATTAATCAAACGACTACAAGAATTGTTTGAACAATTAAGAAAAGCCGAGCGCAATCTTAAGAAGGCGAACCATGAGGTTCGGGCAAAATCTAGTTATCTGATAGCAAGAATGGAAGCATTGAACAAGTTGGAAGAAGCTTTCAACCAGAATCATCTAGAAATAGTTGCCATAGCAACGGAGGAGCAAATGGAAACGTTACAATATTTTCAAGATGACTTACAGGATAGCTTTCAAGAATCTTTTATACAATACAAAGCCTTGTTAAAGGAATACCTAGATTATAATACCGATCTAAACACGACTATACAAGCGATAGACGCAAATGAGAAAGCATCAAACAAAAGTCAAGGAAACTCTGAGATGCAATTACCTAGAATTCAACTTCCTCTTCCTTCATTTTCTCAGGAAAATACACCGAGTGGCAATCTTTTTATGATATGTTTGTCTCGTTAATACACGAAAATTATACACTATCAGCTGTTCAGAAATTGCATTACTTAAAATCGAGTTTGTCTGGAGAACCTGAAGTGCTTCTGAGGAATTTTGCTACTACATCAGCTAATTACAAAGAAGCATGGGAGCAATTAACTAAACGTTATAATAACAAAAGATATAACTGTAATGCTATAATGAAGACATTATTTGGACAAAAAAAATATACAACACGAATCTGCGAATGCCATTAGACATTTGTTAGACGCAACAACTTCTTGCCTGAAGGCTCTTAATAATCTCAATATTGGTACGGAACAATGGGATGCAGTTATAATTCATTTGGTAGTGTCAAAGTTGGATCATGAGTCGCACCGACAGTGGGAAAATTATATAAGTGCCGCATCAGATGAATTACCTAAATGGTCTCAATTAGAACAATTTTTAGAAACGAGATTTAGAACTTTGGAAATGATTGATACAAGTAAGCAAACTACAAGCAATAAGACGACCATACAATCAAAAAGTTTAAACCAATCAGTAAAAGCTAAGGCATTTCATTCAGCTTTGAATGTAAAACAGAGTTCATCTGAGCAGAATTGCGCGATAAGTAACGGCCACATTTTATTTATTACTGTACTCAATTTAAAAAGCAACCAGTTCTTGAGAGACAAACTATTGCACAAACTAAAAGGCTTTGTTTTAACTGTCTAGCACCTACGCATCCTGTATACAAATGTCATCAAAATACTTCTTGCCGCAAGTGTGGTAAAAAACATCACAATTTGCCTCATTTTGAGAAAGAGGATAAAGAAGCTTTTAACATGTTGAAAAATGATTCATCTAACGGAGAACCTCAACAATGTAATAGTAAAGAAACTTCTACAGTGAACGAGAGGAACGTAGTAGCAAATTTTTCGAGACAAGATTTAAAAAGTTATAATGTATTGTTAGACTGCTGTTGTAAAATCTAAATCTGGAAATGGGTCTTATGTGATTAGAGCGTTGCTTGATCAAGGCTCGCAAGCTTCTTTTGTTAGTGAAGATACTGAACAATTGTTAGGTCTTAAGCGTACAAATGTAAATGGTAAGGTGTCAGGTTTGGGAGACGGTCAAATGGTGATTAAACATGCGGTTAGTATTGAAGTCGAGTCGCGTCACGTACCTGGGAGAGTTATATGCGTCAACGCGTATGTATTAAAATCACTTACTTCATTATTACCAGGTCATGAAGTACGTATACCTGATTGGCTAGAATTAAAAACTTTACCTCTTGCTGATCCCGGATTTGCATCACCGGGAAAGGTTGACATATTACTCGGTGCTGACGTATACGGAGAAATATTGCTAAGTGGAATTAAGAAGAGTCCATATGGAAATCTAATAGCACAAAACACGTTGTTTGGGTGGATTTTGTCAGGTAAAGTAACACACGAGTTGAATAGTGAAAATATTATCACTTTACATGTTCAAATAAGAGAGGATGAGTTACTGAAAAAATTTTGGGAAATGGAGAACGAGCCTAATAGTATCGAGAAGAAATTAACAGCAGAGGAAATATTTTGTGAAAAATTATATAAAGAAACTACTTTAAGGCGTGAAGACGGTAAATTTATAGTAAGATTACCTTTTAAAACAGTTAATCCGCAGTGTCAACATGGTCAGTCATTTGATATTGCTGTTAACAAATTATATTCATTAGAGAGAAGATTGTGTACAAACCCTACACTTTATAACGAGTACATCAACGTTTTACAGGAATATGCAAGGTTGGGCCATATGACGGTAGTTAATCGTGATGATGTTAACAATCCTAAGGTCGTGTATCTTCCTCACCATGCAGTTGTGAGAGAAGATAAAGAGACAACGAAGGTAAGAGTCGTGTTCAATGCTTCTAGTAAGGGTGTAAATAACGTGTCTCTTAATGATGATTTACTTGTTCGTCCCAAACTCCAACAAGATTTACGACACTTTTTACTACGATGGCGAAAACATCCGATTGGTATTGTTGCTGACCTAGTGAAAATGTATCGGCAGGTATATGTGCACGAGGACGACACTGACTTTCAGAAGATATTATGGAGAACTAAACCTGAGTTATCAGTTCAGCACTATAAACTGCTAACATTAACTTTCGGCACTGCATGTGCACCTTATCTTGCAGTAAAAACCTTACAAACATTAGCAGAATTAGAAAAAAACAAATATCCGTTGGCAGCTCAGATCACACAAAGAGATTACTATGTTGATGATTTAATGACAGGTTACGAAACTGAGAAAGAAGCATTACACATTTACGAAGAAATTTGTAAGCTGATGGGAGCTGGTGGATTTGAACTGCAAAAGTGGAGTAGCAATAGCCAATTATTTTTAAATCACATTAAGAAAAATAATTTGAACATCGAAAATTCCGTAACGATTAAGGTTGATAATGTGATGAAAGTGTTAGGTATTTGTTGGAACAGATGTACAGATAATTTTGAGTACGTAGTAAATCTAACTGACCCAGAAGAATATATAACAAAACGAAAAGTTTTATCGGATGTTGCCAGGCTCTATGATCCTATTGGATGGATTGCCCCAGTAATAATTACTGCTAAGATTTTCATCCAGAAATTATGGAAGCATCCCTTGAGTGGGATGAGAAATTGCCTGAAAACCTTTTGTCCGAGTGGTTAACCTATAGATACGAGTTAAACATCAAAAATACTTCGATACCACGGTGGCTTGGTTCAAAAAAGGGGTCTAAATTAGAACTTCACGCATTCTCAGATGCATCAAGTGTAGCCTATGCAGCTGCAATTTATCTCAGAGTGGTGGACGATAATAATGAAGTGCACGTGCCTTTATACTACTGCCAAGACTAAGGTCGCACCAATAGAAAAGGAGGTGACCATACCCCGCTTGGAACTTTGCGGAGCAACTCTAGCTGCAAAATTATTAAACGAGGTTTCGCAAGTAATGGAGATACCTAAAGTAGACTTATATGCTTGGACAGACTCAACTGTAGTATTGGCTTGGCTACGTGGACCTGTTAATCGATGGACTACTTACGTAAGTAATAGGGTGTCACACATTCTCACAATTATGGATGTTGAACAGTGGGGGCATGTATCGACTAACTTTAATTCCGCTGACTGTGCGTCAAGGGGACTAAAACCGACAGAATTAAAGAGTCACGAATTATGGTGGTACGGTCCTGACTGGCTATCAAAACAAATCGTTCGTATTGAAAGGCCTGAGTTGTCGGACACTCATGAAGAAGAACGAATAAAATCGTTTGTTGTTGAAGAAAAGCGATGTAATAATTTTGAGTGGATGAAATTTTCAAACTTAACTAAGCTATTGAAAGTTATTTCGTTATGTCGCAGATTTCTAAAAACAAAGTTGCCGCCACATGAAAGGAAAGCATTTCCAAAATTTGCTACAACTGGCGAGATGAATCAAACACTGCAACTTTGCATTAAACAAGTTCAAGAATGTGATTTCGCGGAAGAAATAAATTCTTTGAAATTAAAAGGTCGTGTAGCAAATCGTAGCGTGTTATGCACTCTCTATCCCTTTTTGGATAAAAACGGGATTTTACGAGTAGGTGGACGCCTAAGTCAAGCTAATGTAAGTTATGATCAAAAGAATCCGATAATTTTGCCTTCTGAGAATCATCTTAGCTTGTTGATAGTTGCTGATGCTCATGCAAACTCTTCATGGTGGTCCACAACTGATGATGAGCTTTTTGAGATCCAAATATTGGATATTGAGAGCACGTAATATGGTTAAAAAGTATTACAGAAGTTGTGTCGTATGTTTAAGGTACTCTAAAGCAGCGGCTACACAATTAATGGGTCAGTTGCCGGAGGTTAGGTTAAAATCGAGCAGACCTTTCAAAAGTTCAGGAGTGGATTATGCAGGTCCAATTAATATCCGATTCTCTCCAGGCCGTGGATCAAAATCCTACAAGGGATACATTTGTTTATTCGTTTGTATGGTAACTCGCGCGATCCATTTAGAAGCGGTATCTGATTTAACGGCCAAATGCTTTATCGCTGCATTTAGAAGATTTGTTGCACGTAGAGGTCATTGCCAAGATCTCTTTAGTGATAACGGCACGAACTTTGTGGGAGCAAATAAAATGTTGTGTAAAATGTTTGATGATGCTAAATCTGAAATACATAATGAAATAGCCGAATTATTAACTTTGGAGTCAACAAAGTGGCATTTTATACCACCAAACGCACCTAATTTTGGAGGAATATGGGAGGCGGGTGTACGATGTGCTAAAGCTCATTTGAAGCGAGTTGTAGTGGACACTAGCTTAACATTTGAAGAGATTTCTACTATGCTGACGCAAATTGAGGCCTGTTTAAATTCTCGACCTTTGAGCGTGCTTAGTGACAACCCAAATGACCCTCTCCCATTGACACCTGGTCATTTTTTAATAGGGGAACCTTTGTTAAATATTAACGATGTAGATTACTCTGACCAAAATGTGAGGGGCTTAGATAGGTGGAAAATTATTCAAAAAATGGTTAATTCATTTTGGAAAAGGTGGTCTAAAGAATTTTTAAGTAATTTAAATCAGAGAAATAAGTGGTGTACGAAAAAACCTGAAATTGATATTGGAGATGTAGTGGTGATAAGAGATGATAATATACCACCTGCCAAATGGATTTTAGGTAAAGTAATAAAAAAACATGCCGGACCTGATAATGTGACTCGAGTCGTTTGTGTTAAATGTAAGGGAGGTATTTAAAACGCCCTGTTAGTGAGCTTTGTGTGTTGACTAAGTCATAAAGATTTCATTCACACTGTCACGGTGGGCGGCTTGTTTCTTTAGTTGTTAAGTATTTGTTAGGAGTATGTGGAATTTTTTTGAAGGACAAGTCCTTGGTGGGCGGAATGAGTAAAAAGGTTATATATATATATATACGAGGGTGGATTGAAAAGTACTCGGCCTAACACAGATCCATTCAATTCTAAAAATCAAATCTACCCACATTATTTAGTTCAGTTCAGACTAGTTCATTGTGTGAAGTTCGAAACGTGTGCGATAATTAGTTGTGATTTTATAAATTTATTAACAAAGTAATCTGACATAATTTCCGCGAATGGAGCAAATCGAGCAGCGTGCCGTCATTAAGTACCTCCATAAGAAGGGGCTATCATCAAAAGCCATCCATGATGACATGGTCAGTACATTAGGCGATTGTGCTCTGTCATATTCATCCGTCAAAAAATGGATAGCAGAATTTAAGCGTGGTAGAGAGAGTGTGAAAGATGAACCCCACTCTGGAAGGCCTTCGACGTCAACTACTGACGAAAATATTAAAAAAGTACTTGATTTAATAATGGGAGAACGCAGATTAAAAATTAGAGAGATAGCCGAGATTATAGGCATCTCTTATGAACGAACTCAAAACATCATTGTCAACGAGTTGGGTTTCCACAAGGTGTCTGCGAGGTGGGTTCCGCGACTGCTTTCAGTTGAACAAAAAAGGACGTGATTGACTATTTCACGCGACTGTTTGGAGTTATTTGAAGCCGATGCAGATGATTTTTTGAATCGTTTTGTTACTATAGACGAAACATGGGTTCATTAATGTACACCGGAAACAAAACAACAATCAAAACAGTGGAGAAGACCTGGTTCACCACCCCCTAAAAAGGCTAAGTCAATTTTGTCGGCAAATAAGGTGATGGCTTCAGTATTCTGGGACTCGAAAGGTGTGATTATGATTGATTATCTTGAAAGGGGTCAGACTATAAACTCTGATTACTACTGCACCTTACTACGTCGTTTACGAGAGGAAATAAAAGAAAAACGTCGAGGAATGCTCAGAAGAAAAGTCATGTTTCATCAAGATAACGCCCGTGTTCACACGTCAGTACAGTCAATGGCTGAAATTCACAACTGTGGCTTTGAACTGTTACCGCATCCGCCGTATTCACCTGATCTGGCACCATCAGACTTCTTTCTGTTCCCTAACCTAAAAAAGCACTTGGGAGGTCAAAGATTTTCGACAAACGACAAGGTCAAAGCAGCTGTAGACGCATATTTTGACTCTAAGGAAGAATCATTTTTTTTCAACGGTCTAAATGCTTGGAAGGGGAGGTGGCAAAAGTGTATTGAACTTGATGGTGATTATGTAGAAAAATAAAAATATAACTGATTTAGTATGTGTTTATTTTCTTGGTTAGGTCGAGTACTTTTCAATCCACCTAGTTCTTCTGGCAAGCCTGGCAACTATGGCAAAATTTCTTCACAAGGCAATCTATTAAGGAGGTCTATTATATTGTGTATAGTATAGTCTGCTTATCGACAGATGGCATTGTTTGATTTATGTTCGCACTATTAAATGTATTTCTACCGTTGTACTTAGTTAGCTGCTTATGTATGTCAATTGAGTTTAAAATTCGAGTGAATATACGAGTTGCGTTTACGTGAGTGAGTATCATTTCTAACAAGCATGGTCACTTGAAGAGTTGGCTTCTTAAAAAGCTTGGCGTACTCCGTAGAACGGGGTCAGTATTTCATGCCTACACATCGATTGCAACTTTACAAGCGCAGGTTCGGGCACATATGAAATACTGTTTTCATCTCTGGGCCGGGACTCCTCAGGGCGAGCTCCTTCCACTTAACCGCATAGAGAGCAGAACGGCTCGAATCGTCGACGATCGAGTTTTCTATGATTGACTCAATTCACTGGCGCTATGTAGGGATGTTGGATCCCTTTAAATTTTCTATCGTATTTACGACGAAGAGTGCTCTGAGCAATTGTTCAGATTTATTCCAGCCACCAAATTTCACCAACACACATCGAGACAAAACTTACGTTACCGTCCACATCACTTGGATGCTTGGCGGCCCACTACCATGCGATTTATTAGGAGTTTTCTTAGGAATCGTTTACCGTCGGCGATATTTATGGACTGATACGACTTAGGAACCTTAAAGAAATAAACTTACTCCTTTTTAAAAGCCCGACAATGCACCTGCAATTCTCCTAGTTTTGTAGAACTATATTAGAATTTTAAAAAGAAGGCTATCTCATTCACTGGTTGTATTGGTTGTACTGGCTGACATAGACGTTTCACGTTACAACCAACGGCCGGGTGCCCCGGACACAGGCCCACCCGGATTCTTTATTGGTATGGGTACAGTATCGTTTACTGTTTCAGCTCCTTAAATATTGTAGGTGATTAATTCTGCATCGTGTATAATATTTTTATCGATAGCACCTATCGATAAACGTTGTCAATCACTAACTCTTTGGTGACGTTACTGGATAACAGAGGGCGCTTATTACAATAATGATAATAGAACAATCTACAAGAAATAATAAAAATTAAAATTATGGGGTAATTATACACGTTCATGCGAACAACGTATATGTACGTCACATATTTGTAGATATGATATGGCACAACGTATTATTACGTTCAGCAATAACTCGATTTATTGAGCACAACGTTATGGTACGGTGTCTGGCCATACTAATATTTTAAAGTTGGGTTACTGTGCCACAACATATCGAATTCTCAAAATTGTAGTGCCACATCGCACCGATTTTTTTTGCTTCTTAGATGGCTTTCCTCCCTGGTACTAAGTACCCACTTTTTTAGCGCACAACGTCACTATACGTCGTTTCGCAAAAGAAGTTTCATTACATCAGTCGACTTGTGCGCGTCGCGGGGCTAGTGCGTGCGCGGATTTTATGTTCACATGGAATATTGACGCTAAACGTAAGTATTTTATTATCTTACTACGATATATATATTATATAATTATATTTTACTTTATTGTAATAAGTCTGAATATGTTCAAAATACATATTTTGTATTTTTTTGTTTGTTTTAGATATATAAAATGAGCCAAAATAGAAGGAATCTTCAATGAAAATCTATGAGCTTTCTTCATCCCGGGAAACCACGCCAGTCCCTTTTGTTAACGATGGAGAGTTTGGATCAGATACTGATTACGACCCAATTGGTGATAATGATGAAGACAGCTCCTGTGACATAGGTATTTCGCAGTTTGAGCGGGGCAAACAACGCAAAAAGTCATTATTGCATGTCAAAAAGAGTACTTGTTCCAATTTACGATCTGCTTCTGATGTTAGATCTACATCGGATTCCGCATCAGAAAATTCTTATAACACCACAGATGATTCAGAGTATTCTAGTTATGAAAGCATTTTTGACTTTCATAAACGAAAATGTAGTGACGTCTTAGGACGTCAGCGCCATATATTTCAATACTAATATTATCAGTTATTTGCACAGCGTCATTAGACGTCGCTTTAGTTTGTATGAAAAAATTATGTGCAATATCACATAGAGCTACTATATTGAAGTGTGTGCATGAACGTGTTATACATTATACTTGCGATAATAAACCGAAATCACATTCAGTTTTTGCTATGTATCGGGACTTACAATACCTTAATGTACCAATTTTTTTTTTTTAATTTAGGAAACGAATGCGTGTTCAGTCACTAAGACTAAATGACACAAATCCGAAATATATCCTATAAGACATAAGTAAGATGTGATCATTTTGTTGCTGATGTCTGGTCTATTACTACTACTTAAATGTCTTTACGACGCGTAGTATAGCGGCCTGAGTACGCATATACCAGTGAGATTTCACTTCTGTCGGCAGTACGTATGGCTGCATGTTTTTTTAGTATTTAAATTTTTTTTAATACGTCCACACTAGGATTTTATTCTGTATCGTGGTTGCAGTTTACATACCTACATGAATTTCACAAGGATAAACATCCAGTCCCGGATCAATTACTTATTTGTAGGTATACAGATACTTGTTCCGTACGAGATTTTGCCAGTGCGCCACGGTGTCGTCAATCAACATTATGCTGTCATTTTACGCTGGTATTCTTTGCGAGCGTGGTCCTTCCCCGGTTAAGCCAACCATAACTGCAGCGCTAACCTTTTAAAACCAGCTGTGCTTTGCCATGGGAAGCTAAAATATATTAAAGAATCGAAGTTTTTTTTTTTCCGCTACATAGGTACATAGGTACCTAATAGGTATTACCTATTTACCACTACCATGTTCTTGTTTTTTTTTTTCATAAACCTAAAATTACTAAAATTTCACAGCTATACCGCCATTATCAGACATCTAGTAAACTTTGACAAACACAAAAATGCACTGCACAGATAAAGATAAAACTGTTCTGGAATTGGTTTTGAAAAAAAAAACTCTATGTTGAAGAAATACGAAATGATGTATAATCAGGCCGAGGTGCAGTTGTCTCTGTCGGTTGCCTAGCACGATCGTTTGGATACGGCGCGACAGCAATATATCTGCTTATTTAAAAAAATGTCTTGCCGCCCAGATACGAAGCGAGAGTAATGACAGGATGCGGACCGCGAAATCTAAAGGTCGTGTGTTCGAATCCTCCATTCGACTAGTGTCATGAACCACTCCTAACACAAGCATTTTAAGCTTACCAGGAATTATTACAAGGAAAATTAGAAATGTGAATAGCTTGCTAGTATAAAAAAAAAGGAATAACAATCGGCGGTGTGGGTGTGTCGTGGACACGGCCGTGTGTTGTACATGAACATGTGTACGTATAGCCTGTTCGCTTAGATACGGTCGCCTTTATGTCGCGCCGTCTTGATACGTACCGCTTTTTGTAAAAGGCGCCGCTGCTACATTAAAATCACCCTATGGAGAATTTGGCATTTCAAAACGAAACGCCGTAGTGAAAGGTTCTTTGCTACCTAACTTGTTTTTATTATTTATATTCGTATTTTATTAAAATAAACATAAGAATAGAATAGTATTCTAATTTATTCATAGAATAGAAAAACGTTTATTTAACAAACACAGTTAAAAATAAAATAAAAGCAAAATAATGCATGCGCCTTCGAGTGTACCGACACTATCTTAGCAAACAGACTATAACGAAACGATCTCAAAATGGCTGCGCTCCCCCCTCCAATGCTTTAATCGTTTAGCTATCGAGTGGTGTAATTCAATTTTGGATGTAGAAGATAGATGTGTTACAACACCAAACCGTATGCCCAATTTCGTTATCATTAGTTTTCTGAATTGCCTCCCACTATGGAAGCAAATATAAAGATGTATTCACAATTCGGTTTTCTATAGTTCAGACAACTTAGTAGCAGGCACATTGTGTAAACTACTACCCACATTACATTTGCAAACTTTAGCCGTGTTGAGCGATTTTTGGGTAGGGGAATAACTTATGGGTTCGCGTCACCGATGACCTCGACATGCTCGTGGCGTCACAAGCTTGTCTACTACGTATAGCGGCCTGTGTACATGTAATGCATATATCTTTCAGTTTTCACTTCTGTCGACAGTCCGTATGACTGCCTCTGTTTCTTTTTTAACGTTCGAAAAATAATATTGTTGCGCGCCACTATTAATGTCTTGTACATGGCAACACTAGTTACACTAGCGCCCTCTAGTGTCGAGTAGCAGAACTATAAGTCAAGATCCTTCCAGAAATTTCGGGACCGATATGCACTCGAACATTCTAGATGTCGCTACAGTAGAAGGTTCTGGAAACTATCTGAGGCCCTATATAAGGCCGGTATAGACCACGACCGGGGCAGTATTGAATTGGCGATACAAGAGAATACTTCGAAGCGAAATAATTGCGAATCAAAGTGACAATTGTGTTTTATAATTGTGTGGTTTTAGATTGTAATTAGTGTTGTGTAATTAAAGTGTCAATTTTGGTAATTCAATCGGCAGTTTTTAATTGTCTCGAACCCCAAGCTCGTAACAATATAAATTTTTCAAATTACCCAAAGTTAAAGATTTCAAATTAATATTAAATATAAACTTAAACATACATATTTGGATACATCTAAATTTCTTCTAATCTATAAAATTAAAATAACAAAACAAAAACATATATTCTTAATTTTATCTAAAACCACCATGTCACATTCCTAATGACATCAAAAATTTAAATATTAATCAATTTAAATCAAAATTATTTAAGTGGCTCATTGACAGAAAAATATATGACATTAAAGAGTTTATTGACATCAATCCCTAAGACTATTAATTTTATATGAAATATTTTAATTTATCTTTAATTCAATGTAATTTATTTTAATGAGACTTAAACTTTGTGATATTATTTTTATGTTTGTACTTGAAAGATAATAATATCAATTTTGCATGCTAATTGTAATAGCGAGACATGTGCACCTTTTTAACATGTACCACCTTTATATACAAAGTTCTTACGCAAATAAAAATTCTGATTCTGATTCTGATTCATAAACCTGACATTTAAACATTAATAGACTAAAACTTAAATATTAAAATAAGATTGTGTGGGCAACACTATTTAATTTTAACAGTTGGCAATGCACTACTACAATTAGCTTTTTCTAATTCCGCATGTATTTGCTTTAATCTTGCACGTGCCAGTGTTAGGTTGGCATTAGTTGCTCGCATGCTTTCCTGAAAAATAAATTAAGATATAAAATATGAATAGACTTTAAAATACTCACTCAGTATAGAGTATAGAGAAAACTCAGTATATAAAGTTGATAAACTCAGCAAAATCGGAAACTAAATCATTGCGTAGGTATTGGTAGGAACTTGACCACTAATGCATTGATGCTCCTGTATACTTTTTTACCAACTTCAAAAAGGAGGAGGTTCTCAATTCGAGTGTATGTTTTTTTTCTATGTATGTTACGAGACAGAAAAGAATTACAGATGGTTCGTCGAATGGGCAAGTACAATAAAAACGAACTAAGACATATTGTTGTAACTTTTACTAATTATGGCCGAAAAACCATACTGAAAAATAAAAAAACTTATGAATACAGAAGTAATTTATCTTAAAGATTTTTCACCAAAAATCCTGAATACAAGAAAAACATTGCTAGTACAACTTAAAAAAATAGAAAGAAGCCGGGGGAAAAAATCTTATCAACGTTATGACAAACCAACAGTCCGTAAACCATCAATAAAAAAGAAAAGTGAAACACATGAAGAAGAAGAAAAGGGCACAAGAAACAAAAATAGGGAATTACGAATAACACCACCAAATCAAAAAGAAAATCTTAACAGACAACCACAAACACACCAACAAGCACTAAAGAAAAACAAGATACAAGCGAAGAAAACCGGGGATAAACAAAGTTCCGTAGAGAAATTCATCAACAAACAAATCACAACTAATGTGTCAGAAAAGAAAGGACTTCCTCTGTCCTCTGAATATCCAAATTCAGATTAATAGCAACTAGGAAAGCGCCTTCAAAATCTGAAATGCGTCGCGCTTACAAACACAACAAAAATGAGAAGAAACATAAAATAACTTCCCCCAGAACGGCTCGTCATCGCGGGGGTTGTAGACGACCACTTTGCAACATTTAATGTCAGATAAATAAAAAAAAAGAAGAAGACGTTAGGTGGGCCATCAAAAAGGTGGAATGATGACATCGTCGAAGTATCTGGTACACTAGTACCAGCTACTGGCCTAGATTAGTGCAAGACAGTACCACTTGAAGTAATCTGGAGGAGACCGCAAAAGGCGGCCCTTACAACTAACACAAAATTAACAAAATTAAATATATAAAGTGACGAAAAAAAAAGGACAGCTCCGTAGCGCAGGGGCTTAACAGTGAGTTGCTGCGCTGGGGGCCGCGGGTTCGAATCCTGCACGGAACAAGTATTTGTATGGCCTACGAATGATTGTTCCGGGTCTGGATGTTTATCGTTGTGCAACTTGTGTTTGTTAATTGCCTTCACGAAACAGGAGAAAATCCTAGTGTGGTGGGGTACGGTGTTTAAAAAAGAAAAGAAAAAAAGACATACTAACACTACCAACAAATAAAATAAGAACAATGGATACTAGTTATAATATTATAAACTTAATAACATTCATGTAAGGGATAAATAAATTTAATAAATAAATAAATGTTACGAGATATCTTCGCAAATTGTGAACCGATTTTGATGATTCTTCTTTTATTATATAGGCTGTAATTTAAGGGTGGTTTCATATAAATTTGGAGAAAAAATTCCACCCCTAAAGGTATCAAACAAATAAATTCTTTCTTAGCAGTCTGAAGTCGATTTCTAATTTTGGTTAAAAGTTATAATTATTATTAAATAACGTTGTGAAGTGAATCTTGGTACAATTTTTATTTATATTTACGCAAATACTACATGTTAAATGAAATCAATTTTACGGACACTATCGCGTCTAATTTTAACTTTTTAACTCTCGACGTTTCGACAGTAACGGATACTACTACATATTTAAGATTACTACATATTTAAGTCTACCTTTAACTTTTAAATATTAACCTTTGGTACGATCTACGCAGAAGCCTTCGTTAATTATGACATCAGGACGTCAAACACCTCAACCCCTACCGTGAACATGGATGCCGTAAGGCGAATTCAAAATCGGGAATCGAGAATTAAAAAGTTAAATTTAAACGCGAAAATCCATAAGATTAGTTTCATTTCATGAATCTTGATAAGTTAGAGTCGGGTACTTAAATTACGAAACGAAATGCTTCGATGATAATGGTAAAAAAAAACTACAAGTTTTGGCGCCTTGAGATACTATCGTGACTGACGTTGAGGTGTAAAAATCTCTCAAAAAAACTTCGCAATAAACTATTAAAAAGGATAATTTACATTGACACTGGCAAAAGGACTAACTCTACGAGTCTATATGCAAAGAAATAAAAATACCTGAACACTGAGCAGTGTTTTGTCTGCTCTTGTTAACTTCTCCACCGATATGTCCGTGGTGTGTTTCACCAAGCCCTCGAGGTTCGCTCTTAGTGACACGTTGCACTCCCCTAGGAAAGGAAACAAAGGCATTGTGTAAAGCAAAAATGTTATTTATGTAAGGGGTCTTCTTACTTACAATCTTCTGTTTTCGTTCTTTACATGGTAGAGCCAAGCTGCAGCTATATTATAGCACGAATGGGTCGGCTCGACCGGAGAAGGAACACGCTCTCGCAGAATACCAGCGTAAAATAGTTTAATACTGCTATGTTTCGTATGGTGAGTGTAGAGAAACGGAGACCCTTTTTACTGGAAACGAGGCATCCCATCTTAGTCCTCAGGGGTGACTAATATTTTGATTCTCAATTGGGGATAAATGTAGATGTCGTAGCATCCACTTACTATCACATGGATTGTGTGCTCGTTTGTCACCCCTATTCTATATATAAAAAAAATCTACGAGATGGTATATGACAGTGGATTCTCATTACACGGTATAACAACTCAAACTAATAAGAACTGCGGCTGGCAACCCACAAACCATGCGTGGCAAGTATGTTAAAAAATCCCCCCTATGATGTGAAATATTTATTTATTCACAAATTGCGTTACATGTCACTTAGTGACTAAAAACATGCAAGTTCTAACAATTACATGCACCTCGAAAACATAGCAATGGACAGGAGAGGGGCAGACACTTAAAAATTATTTTCTTCGATGTATTCATTAATTGAATAATAACTTTTTTTAATAAGTATATCTTTGAAAGAGCTTATGAATTTATTAATATTTGTTTCGGCTTTTATGTATTCCGACAATATACAATAAGGAGACCCATGTTAAGCATTGGACATTCAACAGTCTATAATGAATAATTGATTGAATGAAACGATCCTGAGGTGACAGCGTAAGATAATCAAACAGATATTTTTATCGGTATTACAAAAATCTGCCTATAAACATGATGGTAAATCTGCCATCTGTTTCATTATCTTACGTTGTCATCTCAGGATCATTTTATTCAATCAATAATTCATTAGACACTGTTGAATGTCCACTGCTTAACATAGGTCTCCTCATAGGGAAGATTTTTTACCATATTTGCCATGCATGGTTGGTGGGTTGGCAGCCGCAGTTCATATCGTAGGGCTTTTTATATAGAATAAGGTTGGACAAACGAGCACACAGTCCACCTGATGGTAAGTGAATGCTGTGGCCCATAGACATCTTCATCTATACTCGTTTGCGAATCAAATTGCAGATGTGTTGTCACCCGTGAGGACTAAGATGTAACGCCTCTTTTCCAGTAAAAAGCGTCTTCAATTCTCTACACCCACCATACGAACGAAACACAGTAGCATTCAGCAGCTATTTTTTCGCTGGTAGTTTGTGATAGCGTGGTCCTTCCCCAATCGAGCCGACCCATTCGTGCTACAACTATATAATTAATATAGCTCCAGCATGGCTCTAACCACGTAAAAAGTTTCTGGTAACAACCCTAAATAATAAAAAACTGCGGTAGCCAACCCGCTTGCCAAACGTGGCAATCTATAGGGAGGCCTATATTCAGCAGTGGACTTTTATAGGCTGTTATGGATGGATGTATAGCAAATAATCTACCAGGAGCACATGACCCACTGAGAGGTGACATTTTCAAATCAACAGTAACATTACAACTATGGCAAATATCCCCGTATGAGGTAATCTATGGGGGAGGCCTATGTTCAGCAGTAGACTTTTATAGGCTGTAATGGATGGATGTATAGAAGATAATCTACCAGGAGCACATAATCCACTGAGAGGTGAAATTTTCAAATCAACAGTAACATTACAACTATGGCAAATATCCCCCTATGAGGCAATCTATGGGGGAGGCCTATGTTCAGCAGTGGACTTTAATAGTCTGTAATGGATGGATGTATAGAAGATAATCTACCAGGAGCACATGGCCCACTGAGAGGTGATATTTTCAAATCAACAGTACCATTACAACTATGGCAAATATCCCCCTATGAGAAATATTGTAACTTCAGGCTCAGAAGGGCAGGAACCCAGAGCCGTAAAGCCAGTTTTAAAAAAATATGAGGCAATCTATGGCGGAGCCCTTTGTATAGCAGTTAACTTTAAGAGCCTGTTATGAATGGATGTATGTATAATGAATTGAAGTGGATTTTGTTATGTAAAAGTGGTGTTATTTTCTACCGACTTCAAAAAGGAGACGGTACTCAATTCGACTGTATGTTTTTTTAATGTGTGTTACCTCATAACTTTTTGCTGGTGGTGAACCGATTTCGATGATTCTATTTTTATTTGAAAGCTAGTGCTTCTCATGTGGTGCCATATAAATTTGATCAAGGTCTGACCAATAGTTTTTGAGTTATTCTTAATAATATATATTGAAGTCGGTTGTACAAAAATTTAATTTTATATTATGTGAACTACTAGTGGAAACGATGAAACGAGTGCTCCGATGGTGCTGTGAACCTCAAGGTAATGCATCTGTTCGGGCGCCTTAAGATACTATCGCCATCAACTGTCTGCTGGCTCAAGCTGCCGTCGAAATGTCCCAATAACTTTGCAATGTGACACATCAACAAATTGAGAAGAAAGATGATTTCTTTTCTTTTACATTATGATTACTTGATACTGGCAAAAATGCAATCTTACAAGTTCATCACTAAAAAAAGAAAGAACTTCTGGAGCTTTCATTCGCTATAATAAACTGTCTGGAAGGTTACTTACATAACTTCTGATGGAGTATAGAGTTGTACAACTTAGTCTGCGTGCTCTGCGGTGGCATTGCCACACGAAGAGGAGCATCCGACTCGTTCACACTTGTTGGTGATGGCAGTTTTGATTCTGAAATCGTTTACAACTAAAATTTTTTGAAGTTAATTTTTTTCCGGGGGGGCTTTGAAATTCTGATCCGCAACCTTTTTGTGTGACGAAAAGTGGTGGGGGTAAACACTACGTACCGGGTCATTCGGGTCGACCATTCAAATCGCGAACGCAGCCCATACATACCATATATACCATAAGGTATAATATAGTAATACCAATCTTATATTGATTTTATTTAACACACAGTTGTTACCCAAGGTACGCGTATTTATTTTAGAAAGCGTGATCGCATTTGAGTAATAGCGCCATCTATTACATTCTATAGGTAAAGTCATTTTATCGAACACGTAACACAAACACACTAATTATTATTTATTATTTATGTAATTTTATTTCAATTAAACCAAAGTTTTATATTATGTAATGACTTTGATTATAGAATGAAGTAGATGGCGCTATTAAAAAAACGAACAAGGGAAGTAATTTGAAGGCCAACAAGGTAGAGCAGCGTTTATTTAAAATAACAATTTGTAAATTTTCATTTAAATAAATTTTTGTTGACATAATATAAAACTTTGGTTTAATTAAAATAAAATTACATAAAGAATAGATTAAATTACATAAAGAATAGACCTAATTAACAAACTAAACCGATAATTTCTGCATATTGAGCATTGACCTTAGACCGCTGTGACAA
Organism: Parnassius glacialis; assembly: GCA_033319125.1. Classification (NCBI taxonomy): domain Eukaryota; kingdom Metazoa; phylum Arthropoda; class Insecta; order Lepidoptera; family Papilionidae; genus Parnassius; species Parnassius glacialis. The sequence continues at coordinate 66,892,561 of JAVANC010000004.1, forward strand.
ATTAGTATATAACTTTATGTAAATAAACACTATTCAAAACGCTACGCTATTCAAAAGTCACTGATGAATAATTGAAATGTTTTCCTGTAATACAAAAGTTTCACTTCTACCGTGTGACTTCACGACACACACTGTTTTTTTTAGAGTACGGGCGAACAAGCAAAATAGATAAAACAGTAATTTGAAAAACCCGATTGCGTAAATAAAACTTCCCGTCCTTTTTTGTATTTGCAGATCAAATATAGAAATATTACATAGCTTTTGTTACTACTCCCACAATTATGATGATTCTAACGGCACCTCGTATGTTAAAAACCATCGAACCGTTTAGGCTACAGAGCGTGCCAAAGAAATAGACATACATACATACACTCGAAAAACATTACTTAACATTAAGAAGTTGTTATTGTTTTATGCTATCGTTTTATGAGTACCCATAACTCCGCAAGTTTCCTGGAATATTTGAGACTCAAAATTCCTCCTTTGATCGCTGTGAATCTCTAAAGGTACTCCAAAACGACAAAAAACTTCATGAACTAGTTTATCTGCAACTGTTGAAGCTTCTTGATTTGGAATGGCGAAGACTTCTGGGCACTAAGTGAAGTAATCCATCACAACCATGAAATACTTGTTACCACTTTCACTTTCCGGAAACGGCCCCGCAACGTCAATGGCTATCCTCTCCCATGGTGCACCAACATTGTACAATTTCAATGCGCCCCTACTACGAATTTGAGGTCCCTTTATAGCCGCACAACTTGTACATTTGCGAAACCAGTCCTCGTAATCGTCATGACAGTGGACCCAGTAAAATCGTTCTCGGATCTGAAGACTGAAGTAGAGTTCGTTTAACTCCCAGGTGGCCTCCTGAACAACCATTATGGTACAGCAGTAGAACATCCGGTACTTTAGCCTTAGGGACAACCATTTGCAAATGACAACTGTCTCCCCGACCATTTTCCTATGTACGACACAGGACTCCATCCTGAATCAGCAAGCTCTCCCATTAGGCCCAATAGCTTTTCGTGGTCGAACTCATCGCTGAGACGTCGCTCCACTTGGGCTAAGGAGCACTGGCCTTCATCCATTTCAGAATCGGCTTGATGTCCGAATCTTCCTGCTGTGCATGTTGTAGGCTGTCCTTGCACTCATTGCTGAGCTGGTCTGTCCTGAGTTCAATCTTCAGGGCAAGGTCTTCTTGACAATGCATCTGCGTTGACATGAGATTTCCTGCTGCGATGTTCGATCACAAAGTCGTATTCCTGCAGTAGTTCAATCCATCTCGCAACTTGTTCTTCCGGATTTTGAACTGCAATAGCCATTTCAGTGCAGCACGATCAGTTCGTAAGTGAAATTTCCGCCCCAGAAAATATTTGCTAAAATGCTGCAAGGACTTTACCACAGCAAGCAATTCCCGTCTTGTGACACAATAGTTTCTTTCCGGCTTTGACAACGACTTGCTGAAGTTTTTTTTTATAGGATAAGGGTGACAAACGAGCACACAGTCCACCTGATGGTAAGTGGTTGCTGCGGCCCATAGACATCTACATCTATCCTCTATTACAATTCAAAATGCAGATGCGTTGTCACCCGTGAGGACTAAGATGGAATGCCTCATTTTCATTAAAAAGGGCCCCCGGCCACCTGCACTCACCAAGCGAAACGCAGGGGTAAACCTCTACTTCAAGTTGGTATTCTGTGAGGTCTTAGTACCACCCCGCTTCGAGCCGGCCCATCCGTGCGACAGCAAAAGCTGCCGCGTGGCTCTGCCACTGTTGAGACGTAGTACGCTATCACAACCTCTTGATCACCATTCCGTTGAGACAACACACCGCCAAGTCCTATATCACTTGCGTCTGTGTCAACTATAAATTCCTTGCCAGCATCAGGGTACCCCAAAATAGGTGTTACGCACAGACGGTCCTTGAGCTCCTGGAATGCAATATCGTAACTTTCATTCCAGCAGAAATGTCGCTTCTCCTCGGTTAGCTTGTGCAGAGGTTTGGCTATATCTGCAAGGTTCTTCACAAATCGCCGATAATAGGAGTACAAACCCAAAAATGCTCTAACCTGGGTCTTGTCTTTTGGAACCGGCCAATCCTTGACAGCAGAAATTTTCTCTGGATTCTTCCGACACTACATACCCCAAAAAGCTAACATGCCGTTTAAATAGTGAGCATTTCGTCTGACTCAACTTGAGGTTGGCACTCTGGATCTTCATGAGCACGCGTTCCAGGTTTTGAAGGTGTTCCTCAAACGTACGACCTACGATAATGATGTCATCATCGTCAATTAGCCTGGTAAGTACAAGCTCCATCAACCTTTCAAACGTTGCTGGAGCATTGCACAATCCAAACGGCATGACTTTAAATTGCCACAGACCCTTTCCTGTGGAGAATGCAGTTTTCTCCTTGTCCTTAGAGTCAATTTCAACCTGCCAGTAGCCACTTTTCAGGTCCAGTGTACTAAACCACTTTACACCTACCCGTAAGCATGTTCAGCGTGTCATCAATTCTTGGCAAGGGATAGCTGTCCTTCTTCGTAACGTAGTTCAGACGGCGGTAGTTAACACAAAACCGCATGCTGCCGTCCTTCTTCTTTACCAGCACCACAGGTGAACACCATGGACTAGATGAAGGTTCAATAACACCATCCTTCACCATTCCCTCAATCATAGTTACCACTTCCTTTGCACGGCAATCTTCTTGGCCGCTGACGAATAGGCAATTCTTCTCCAGTGTTTGTTTTGTGTTGAACTAAGCCAGTCTTTCCTATGTCAGCATCGTTTGACGAGAAAACATCGGCGTACTTGAGTAACAACTTCTTCGCCTTGACCATTTCATTCGGGGAGAGAACGCTGCGACAGTCTTCTAAAAGTGTAGTCAATCTCGGTTTTGCATTCTTGCTGGGGGTCCCAGTTGATAGATATTGGCACCGACGCAACCAATCCACTTCCTCACTAGTACCAACCAGTATGCCTTTTTCTATAATCTGTTCCTGATCACAAAAGTTCAACACACGTACTCCTGAGATGTCAGTGGTTCTGACCAAGGTTCGAGCCACTTTCCATGGAAGGTCATTGTCTACCCTTTCCACGAGTACATAGCGATGAGCTTGCCCAGGATTCCGAGGAAGACTAACCGGCACAATCGTTTCTGATCTCGGCGGAAGAACAATCTTCTTAAGACTGTACACATTCCCTAGTAACACCCCTTCCACGAAAAGTTCCTCTTGTCCACATTTCAAAACACCTTGCTTAACGTCGATCTCACAACAATTCTTCCTCATAAAGTCTAGGCCGGGGTCTAGGTCTAGGTGCAGTCATCCATTATATCAGCCACGATGACATTATGCAGGTAGATCATATTGCCTAGCTTCAACTCCATCTACTTCTCTCTACGGACGCGTATGCGCTGACTGGTGGCTGTCACAAAATTAATGCGTTCTCGGTTGTATGCGGAGTCCCCAAGGAACTGACTTATAAATTGGGAACTGACAACCCTGCGAGAGGTTCCAGTGTCTATGGTCAGTTTACACGGCGTTCCGTTGACCTCGCCCTTGATGATTAGACTGTTCCCATCATGGGTTTGTGAGATCGAAATCCTTGGGGCTCTTTTAACATCAGCCAGCACCCGCCCCGCATTCCTGGCTTTTACTCGTTTCCCTGCTGCTGCTGGGCGGTGCTATTAGCCGCACTACCCTCTCGAGATCGATCACCTTCCCTTTCTACAACTGGATCGAAGATGGGCCTCTTTCCCCACAGCCGTAGCACCTAGGGCTGCATCCTTTATTGCGGTCGCGAACTGTAGCAGATGCAACCTCCCTGATGCGATGGGAACGATGATCCTGCCGCACGACTTTCAGCTCCAGTGCATGAGTCAAGGCGTCCTTAAACGTCTCGTGGTGCCCGAGCCTCACAGCAGCTCTGACTTCAAGGTCGCGGATGGCGTCGATGTTTCCTACAATGAGCGCAAGTACAGACTGGTATGCTTTTCGAACCAGCTTCTCCAGCTCAATGGCCCACTGCTGCAGGTTTTCGCTACTGCGTTGCTCGCGATCTTTTAGCTGCGCACGAAAGACGTGTTCCAGGTGGGCGTCGCCATATCTCGCCTCCAACGCCTCAAGGAGCTGCTCGTAAGTCACTTCCTTACCGAGAGCTTCCAGAACAGTTAAGGCCTGGTCGCGCAGGCCTAGGGTGAGAGCAGTCATGGCGTAACTTTTATTCCAGCTATTCGCCTTCATGACAGCCTCAAATTGGATTTTGTAGGCCGACCAGGAAGAAGTCCCGTCGAACGGCGGCACTTTGAATCCGCGTAGCGAAGGTGTTGTAGCTACCACGGGAGCTGTAACTACATCCCCAAGTTTGAAGTCGTCCAGCGTTTTCTTCACGTCAGCCATTACGTTGTCAACCCGATTGTACACTTGGTCGATTCGGGTTTCAGCTTCCGACAGGCGGTTGTCATATTGAGCAACCTTATCCTTCACCTCCCTTATCTCTTTTCCGAAGGTAGCGTGAAGGTCCTTCATGGGGAGCATCTGCTCTTCCTTATTACGTTTGAGCTGCTCTTCCAAACAACGGTCCTGTTCCTCCTGTCCACACTGCAGCTGCTCTTCCAACCGACGGGCCTGTTCCTCCTGTCGGCGGGCCTGTTCTTCCTGTCGGCGAGCCTGCTTCTGCAGCATCATCATCAGAGCATCTAAGCCAGGTGCTGCAGATGCAGGAGCTGCTGACGGGCCGGCCTCCGTGGTCAGCAGCTGGCCCTCCGACGTTTGCGGCGTTGCATTACCAAATCTTCACTGGTCCGTCTCCAGCTGGCGTTGACTTCGGGTACGGATACCCTCCATGTCGTTCTTTGGTAAAATTGGCATGATTTGATCCCACTTCTGACGCCAATCGTTACAAGCTTCGGGTTCGAGTCAATTAAAAACTGCCGATTGAATTACCAAAATTGACACTTTAATTACAGAACACTAATTACAACTTAGAAACACACTAATAATAAAACACAATTGTACCGATCACTTTAGTTCGCAATTATATCACTTCAAAGTATTCACTTATAATTCCAATTCAATACTGACTCGGTCCTGGTCTATACCGGCCTTATATAGGGCCTCGGATAGTTTCCAGAACCTTCTACTGTAGAAACATCTAGAATGTTCGAATACATATCGGTGCCGAAATTTCTAGAAGGATCTTGACTCTCCTAGTTCTGCTTCTCGATACTAGAGGGCGCTAGTGGTAACTAGTGTTGCCATGTACAAGAAAGACCTTAATAGTGGCGCGCAACAGTATTCAACAACATATTCAAACATAATATCATTGCGCATAATCATAATTGCCTTCACCGACTTCAATTTAATTGTAAGTGTTCCACAATTGAATTAGTTACATCGCATAAATATTTAAGCTTAATAGTAGACCATAAATTCAATTGGCACGTACGTATAAAGCATGTTTGTGATAAGATTACGTGTGTTACATGTTACGTGTGATAGTTTAAGTAACGAATATGTTTATAATTAGAAAACGATTAAACTTTCGAGTCAAAATTATGCTTTATAACGCTCTTGCTGATTCAATCATAACTTATGGACTAAGTAGCTACGGACGAATAGACAAATCACACCTACAGTACATTTGTCAACTACAACTTAGGATTTTAAAAGCGATTGTACCTATAAAAATTAAACTTCAGGCAAAAACAAATGAAAAAATTATATTTAAACACTGCAAGGTACTCAATATCCATGATAAAGTCCAATATCAAATGTTAAAAGAACAATTCTTTAATTTAACTATACAACATACAGTCTCAAGCAAAAATCAGACCCACAAAATAACTAAAAAAAAAATTAATAATAATATCATCCAAAAATAAATATGGTGAGCGCACCAGCGCATACGTATACCTCGGTTAATAAATGGTCTAGATAGTAAATTTAGAAGTGAACTTAATGAAGTTAACATAAAATATAAATTAAAATGTTATTTCCTTAACAAATATTAACTGTTATCCCCATTTTTGTAAATGTAGACGGAACGGCACGCAACACAAACCTGCGTGGTTTTTCGCTGGTCCGCATAGCAATATTGTAACAATTTTTATCTGATAATAAAAAAAACATAAACGTATTATATTATTGATTAACAAATACAAATATATGAATTACTAGCGTCTATTAAAATGAGCGTCATTTAAAATAATATATCTTTCGTTGCAAGATAAGAAAAAGTGCAAGTGAGATGGATCTTATTCCATCTCGCTTGCACAATAGAAAGGGGGTCATGACAGAAAAATCTTACACTTTTTCTCACCTAGCTCCCATTTGTTAAATTCGTACCGTCCGATAAGGAACTTTGTTCCAAAAGTCAAGAGGGATGTTTTGCTGGTAGTTCCCTGTACAGAGGTTTTTTCTAGAGCAGTGGTATTTAATAGTAAAAAAATATCATTAAGATTTACTTATAATCTGAATTGAATAAAATTTATTCTATTTGATTGTATTAATTAGTGTTGGCCGGGATCGAACCCGGGTTGCTCGCGTTTATAACAAAGGCTTAGCCCTTGAGCTACCACGGTTCTCGTTTTTCTACTGACTTCAAAAAGGAGGAGGTACTCAATTCGATGTTCTTTTTTTATGTGTGATACCTCATAACTTTTTTCTATGGCAGTGTCGACAAGTTAAGACAAGAAAAGCGCTGGTAGATTTTCACGACACAGTTCTTTGAACGATGTCATCCGAAGGGCTCTTGTCTCTATAAATGTTCCCTCGGTTTTAGAGCCTTGTGGAATATTTAGAGACGATGGCAGGAGACCCGACGGTATGACATTGGTCCCTTGGGAGAGAGGTAAAGCCCTAGTGTGGGATGCTACTTGCGTAGACACTCTGGCGGTCTCTCATCTCAGGGGTACCTCGTTTAGAGCCGGGGCGGCATCAGAGGCAGCTGAACTGAGTAAGTGGCGCAAATATCAGTCTCTGAGAGATGACTACATATTTGTGCCATTTGCTGTAGAGACTATCGGTCTGTGGGGTCCACGTGCGGTGGAGTTCCTAAAGGAACTCCATCCGCGGCTGGTCGTTGCTGCTGGTGATAAGAGGGCTGGTTCTTTCCTTGCTCAAAGGCTAAGTATAGCCATTCAGCGGGGAAACGCAGCCAGCGTTCTTGGCACGATACCGCGGGGAGTAGGACTATATGATATTTAAGTTTCTAGTTTTAGTTTTTTTTTTAAATTATTCTTATAGTTTTTAGTATTGTAGATAAAAATAAGTATTATGTTAATTTACTTATTTCATTTTATATAATTATATCTAATCTTTTTAAATAAAATATAATATAATATAGTATTTGAGTCATAACTAATATTAAATTCGGTTATACAAAATTTTTAATTTTAAATTATCATATATTTATAACAGTAAATTTTCACTTGCCATCATCTGATTCCGGTGCCTCTCCAGATATAACAAAAGCTTTTGAGGCCGACAAGTTGGAATCCTGAAAATGAATATTGTTAGTATGAAATGTATGGTAACTTTGCAAGCCATAATAGATCAAACAGCCATCTATCTCTGACTCTTGAATTTCATAGTATTTGGGAAAACAGCACATAAATACAAACACGGGGGTGGCAGCGAAAGGAAGTCCACTACATCACATCATCCATCACCACCAGCACCATTTTGATAACAGCTTAAAATTATAAAAAAATGCAGTCACCAACATCTGCCAAGTCAAAGTCACAGACAATTTTTTTTATTTAAAATTTACAAAACGCTGTGAAAGTCAAGAGTTACACCATCATCGGTGAGAAGAAGCGATAGGAAACTCATAAGTAAACTTAAGTGACAGAAAATACATATATACATGCATAACCAGCCGAGTTGAGCCGTATTGTAAGTTTCGAAACCTTTTATAAATGATGACAATGGATGAATATAGAATAATATATGACTATTGTGTATCACATTTTAAATATCCAGAATTATGTCGAGGAGCAGCGCCAAAGGTATGATGATCAAATTCTGGTGCTGCGATCGTCAATTGCGCCTACCATGATACCATAAAACCTCCCAATGTATAATGTAAAATGTATAAATAAATATATGCTGATAAAGAATTAAGAAGGACCTTAATATATATATATATATATATATATATATATATATATATATATATATATATATATATATATATATATATATACACACAAACACTCACGCCTGTCACCCAGAGGGGTAGGCAGAGACTATGGACTTCCATTTGGCACGACACTGACACACCTCTCTCGCTTCCTCCACATCCATATACCTACGCATACACGCTCGTCGGTTAAGGGTACTCTTAATTTGGCCCATTTTCAATATATCACCAATTTGGTCGATAAACTTTCGCCTAGGGCGTCCCTTCCAACTCTGCCATTTACCTCTGCAACATAAATTTGCTTTATCACTCTTTCCTCACTCATTCTTTCTACATGAACAAACCACCGAAGCATTCCTTTCTTAATCCTAGTCACGACACTAGTAAGTTCGAATCCGCCATTCGACTACTGTCGTAAACGACTCCTAGCACAAGCATTTTAAGGTTACCAGGAGTGGTTAAAGGGAATATTAGTAATGTTTAATAGCATTACCAGTATTTTATTTCAAAAATAAAGACTTATTTTCTCCTAATTGTTACAATTGTATCTTATGGAATATATGAGTAAAAAGCTTACAATACAATGGGGTTTATATGTGGAGAGTCAATTATTCACTCCGGAATTATAATTTGGGGCAACAGTACAGAAATTTTTATTGCAAAAAAAATGTGTTCGTGCCGTTCATGGTGTTGGCCCAGATATCTCATGCCAACCTCTATTTAAGACACTGGGAATCTTACCCGTGCCTTGTTTGTATATATTAGAAGTTGCTAAGTTAGTAAAATAACACGGGAAGAGTTTTTATAAACTTAATAAAGAAGTGGTATCCATAAACACGAGATACCCTAATCGGATAGTAATTAGCCAAATACCAAAAAGTAAACGCTTTACCAAAATTTGTTACTGGCTGGGTAAAACAATATATAATAAAATACCAAACATAACTAAAGCTCGTCCTATACAAAAATTAAAAAAAAATTATACCAGTGGCTTCTTCAAAATACATTTTACTCTCTAAACAAGATTTAAAGTACTGATGACAACTTTTATAGTATTATAGCTCATAATTGAGTTATTAACTGACATGGTATATAATATTGTTTAATTTCATTTTCTTTATTTGTTACTTATAATTTTTTTTTATTATTTTACTTTTGATATCTTTAGAATAAAATTGGATAGATTGTTTGTTGTTACTAATTCATTGATTTAATAATGATTGATTTTGTTGTGTTAATTTTGTATAACTATAATTTGTAAGAATAAATAATTTGCATGTCTCCATTAGGTACTTAGTATGTATACATAGTATTTAACAGTATCCCACATTATATATATATTTAACAGTGGTAGAGCCACGCGGCAGCTTTTCCTGTCGCACGGATGGGCCGGCTCGAACCAGGGTGGTACCACGACCTCACAGAAAACCAGCGTGAAGTAGAGGTTTACCTCTGTGTTTCGCTTGGTGAGTGGCCGGAGGCCCTTTTTACTGGAAATGAGGCATTCCATCTTAGTCCTCATGGGTGACAACGCATCTACATTTTGATTTGTAATAGAGGATTGATGTAGATGTCTATGGGCCGCAGCAACCACTTACCATCAGGTGGACTGTGTGCTCGTTTGTCACCCTTATCCTATAAAAAAAAAATCTCATGCACACCACATTAGTAACACTTATTACACCTGTTTACCATTACTAGTACTTAAAGCATGTTTTTCTTCTTTGTATATACCTAATAAGTAATTTTTACACAGTTTCTCCAAACTGAACAAGTATATTTTAATGTAATTTTATAACACATAGCTGTATTGATTATTAAATGTTTTACGGCAATATAACATCTGTTGAGGGAGGGGCCTGGTGGTCCCATAGCACAGGGCAACCTAGTTTGGGCATCAGTCTCCCACCTAGATCTTATTTAGCTAATATTTATAGCTGTTTTTTAGTTGTATAGTTCATTGTTACTAAGTTTATTGTGATGTACTGATCATAATATGTGGGAGAAAATAAATACCAATTATTATTATTTTGGAGTATCTTTAAAGTTTTCTCATCTGGTTGGGCAGTATAAATATATAATAATTATTATTATTGTTATGTAACATACCTTTGTATGTAAATAAATAAATAAATTGATTGATATTTGTTTCATCTCTTTTATATAACATAGATAGTTTATTGTGTAGTGGTGGTGTAAGAATATCCACTACTCCATATCGTTCCCTGAGTGTCGTAAGAGACATATATAATATATAATTTGACAGAGAGAAACAGAAACAGGAGATGAGCAGCCGCATCTTTCTGACATCTTAAAACTAATAATTCGACATACCGCATATTTACGGGTTTAGCAGAAGGGAATGGCAATTATATTCTTTCAATGCTAATGTTTGCTATGGGAGAGGTACCAGCGTCCAGTAAATATTAGCAGTTTGCTTACTGGTGATTTACCCATTTCTATTTCCGAGTCCGATTCTGATGCTTCTCCATCTACTACGTGAGCAGTTTTCGACATGGTTTTCGATCGTATAATGGTTTATTATACAAAAAATGTATACCAAAAGGTATGTAGTAAGTAAACAAAATATTTTTGACAGCGTCAGCTGATATTTGTCAATGTCAAATGATAACTAAAATTATTTAAAAACTAATGGCTATATGGCCATACAGCCTAATCCGACGAGTATGCCCCAAATTGTCAAGGTTTTGGCAGATTAAGGTAAAAATTTAACAATCGATGACGATAGAATCTTAAGGTGTTTATGCAGAAAAATAGATTGAGGTTTTATTGATTCCACTAATAGTTAACTTGTGCGGACATTTAATATACAAAATCAAAACATTTTTAAACTATTAAATCAATTACACGATAATATTAGAGGAGCAACAATTAGACGACAATCCAGTTTTACCAATATTCCTATCGGATGGGTTGATATTTTCGTGTCTGTAGTTTTCGATTATCCCAAAAGAAAATGGTAAACGCCTTAAGACCATCAAGTCAAGCATTTGGTTTCGTAAGAACCATCAATAACTAATTTCGCATGGAAATTGCGTATTAATACCTATACAATTAATTGGAAATGGTAAAAAATATTTGCGGCCACTCCCGTTATTACAATATAATAATTAATTATTATATTTAAGATTATGTTGCAGAAGTGAACGGCAGAGTCAGGAAGGGAAGCCCTAGACGAGGGTTTACGATCAAATCGGCGATACATTGAAATGGGGCCAGATTAGGAGTTCCCTTAACCGACGAGCGTGTATGTGTAGATATATGGATGTAAAGGAGTTGAGAGAGGTGTGTCAGGACCGCGCCAAATGGAAGTCCGTAGTCTCTACCTACCCCTCTGGGTGACAAGCGTGAGTGTTTGTGTATATATATATATATATATATATATATATATATATATATATATATATATATATTTAAGGTCCTTCTTAATTCTTTATCAGCATATATTTATTTATACATTTTACATTATACATTGGGAGGTTTTATGGTATCATGGTAGGTGCAATTGACGATCGCAGCACCAGAATTTGATCATCATACCTTTGGCGCTGCTCCTCGACATAATTCTGGATATTTAAAATGTGATACACAATAGTCATATATTATTCTATATTCATCCATTATCATCATTTATAAAAGGTTTCGAAACTTACAATACGGCTCGAATCGACGAAGGAATTTTTATTGTAATTTCTTGCCATAAACGAACACACGAGTAGAGTGTTTACTGTCTCTAGCAGTTTTATTGGACTGACATGACTAGGGACCTTCAATAGCAAGTCTACTTCTTTGAGATGCAGCGACGGTGGTACTTACCCATCAGGGTCTATAGAAGAAAACGGCGACGTGATTTGGTGTGACAGATTCTGTTATGGAAAATGATAATTTGTACACACCATATTTCAAATATTAAGGCAAAGAAAAATTAATAATTTCCCACTTTTTATAAGTAAGTAAGTCCGTGGCGCAATGGCGAGCAATAAGTTGCAGCACCAACGGCCGCGGGTTCGAATACAGCACGGAACAAGTATTTGTATGGCCTACAAATAATCGTTCTGGGTTTGGATGTTTGTCCTTGTGAAATCTATGTATGTAAACTGCCTCCACGATACAGGAGAAAATTCTATTGTAGAGGTAACGTTTTTAAAAAAAAATGTAAGTAAAGACGCTAGAAAGTAATCTTATTGAAAATCATTGCAAACATTTTGTTTGTAAAATTAACCGAAAAAAAAACCTTGCAGTGCAGGAAATCAAGACGCTGCAAGCATTTTTAAACTGCGATAACTAGGAGAAAGTATATAAATGAGTTCTAAGAGCACACTTAATTTAAGTAGTTTATTAGTTTTCGGGAATAAAAATGAAACACACAACAACATGAAGAACTGATTTACTATCAGATGTAACGTGGACGTTTTGACACAGCGACAAATTATATCTATTTACATAATAAATTACGCGTTTCACACTCCTTAACGTCTTAAGAATCAAAATGGTAAATCTATACAAGCAATGCATTTCATATTAAAGATATTACCTTTTATTGTATGTTTTACCGAGCCTTTATTTTATTACAGAGCACGTAATTAAATGTTTGTGCTCTGTGTAATTCATTAGAACCGTAAATTGGTCAACGCTTATTTTTCGAAGTTATTTTACGCAAACTCCATCATACAAAATGTTTAAAATTTCTACCTTTTACATAACCGTTTAATATTACTTTAAGTTTTTTTAATGTCTATTTGACAATAATCTTTATTATAAAACGCATTTTTATTATCTAATCATTTTTATATTCGCAATTCATACTTATCATACATATTCAATATTATAATTAAATTCCTGTTTAAGAATTAATATAACATTTATACTTATTATTTTCAAATTTACTCCAGATTTTTGTTTCATTTATATAAATAAAAATAACTCAAACGAGATTGTTAATATCAATATCAATGTTAAAATAATACACCAATGAATAAGATAATCGTTGGGTAAATTTTTATATATGAAAAACAGAGTTGGGGTTATATAGTGTTGTCAATAAGAAAATAACTATAGCCTTCTATAACAACTTGAACACATCTACAGTTTCAACTATAATAAATCTTTGTTATGCTTGTTATAGTTATAGTATATAGTTTACGAATAAGACAATAATTAACCGAAACAATAAGCTAAGACATCTTTAAATCTATGATAACTCTAACTCTATGAGAACAGAATTTAAAAAGACACTAATATAATATAATAAACATTTTAAGCTAAAGAACTAATCTAACATTCATCACTAAAATATTGTCTGATATTAGAGTTTATAAAATTTAAATAATCGAAAACATTTAACTTTTTAAATCTATAATAATAATTTTGACAAAAAATTAATTAGAGTTATGAGAGAAGTGTTTAGTTTCAGTACAATCATCAAATTACTGTTTGAGTTTAAAATTAACAGTTACGACATCCTAAATGGGTAAAAATTTTAAATCAAATAAATTTGAAATGTAAAACACATCTTTTTAAATAATATTTTAGGCAAAAGTTCAATCAACATTTTAAAGTAGCTATTTGTTTTTGGTATCAGTTTTCTGCTCTTTATGGCATAATCCGATACAACGCGTGCCATTTCAGAATAGAACCACAAATAACTGAAAGTACTTATTTAAGTATGGACAGCATAAAACAACTCTATTTAGTTTGGTTTAGTTTTTTTTTAAAAACGTTACCCCCACACTAGGATTTTCTCCTGTGTCGTGGAGGTAGTTTACAAACATAAATTGCACAAGGACAAACATCCAGACCCGGAACAATTATTTGTAGGCCATACAAATACTTCTTCCGTGCGGGATTCGAACCTGCGGCCCCCAGCGCAACAACTGATTGCTAAGCCACTGCGCCACGGAGCCGTCGTATTTATTACTGATCATACTGACTACCTATTAAAATTATTTGAAATTAATAAATTACATTCTATTTCGGTGTTGTATAATTAGGTTAAACAAGTAAATATTAAGAACTTTCCTAATAACTATTTTAAATAATACTTTCTTTGATAACTTCAAATAACAACAATAAAAACGAATATTAATAAATATTACACACAACTAACAATCTGAAAGTATACAGCGACTGCGAATTCACAACCATTGAAACTTTATTTTTCATGTTTTCGAACCATTTCTTCTCACTGTACTAATGAAACAGAGATGCAAATAATGTGCGAGTGAGATGGCAACATCAGTTTTCCATTTATGAATATATTCTTGAATGCCACGCGTTATAACATATCGAATAGTCAACTGTCAACTATCACAATACACGGATATCATTTTTTAATCAAATACACTAAATCAGTCATCGCACAACACTTTTAACCATTCGACCACCACTTAAATAATTAATTAACTAATTCATAAGATACGTATATTTAACAATTTATACGTTAATATAATGCGGTAAACAAATGTTTTAAAATTTTAAGATATGTGACAATGTCTGCATAGCGTTGAAGCGATTTCAATGTACTTTAATTTAGAACAAACTTATAATATATATACAACGTGAAACAAAACCCTGTGGTTCCCTCTAAGTGCGTTCAAACGTAAAGCATTTTTTTTAATAACTTGAAAAAAAAAAATTATAATTTAAAAACCTCTAACTGACACGAGCATCGGTGAAGGGTCTTTCACAATTCTCTTGTTCTCCGGATAATGCAGAGGTAATAAAACCAAATACAATTCGCATTTTTTTTAATTAAAATATTTTTTAAGTTCAAGTTTTTTTGAAGAAAGTTATTTCTTTAAGTTTGAATACTGACTCTATCGCACTTAAGGGGAACCACACGGTTTTTGTTATATGTTGTATACATTGAAAATATTGTTATTTCAAAATTATTTTTATTTTTTATTTAACAGCAGCTGATTTAAATTGGCTTTTACAAGAAAAAATAAATTCTGAACTATTATTGTAAAGTATGCTAAGATCGCAATGGTTTATATCATTGTTATTTCTCGAATATTTTCGTAACTTCTAGAAATGAATAATTACGCCTATAAAAGATTAAAAATTTAAACTTATTAAACAATGAGCGTATGATTAATTATCGCTTAAACTAATTAAAATATGATATGGTTTCATGAAGATTGCTTTTAGAAAATTTCATAGTGATTGCTTTTAGTTACAGACACAAAATTTATGTTAATACTATAATTGAATCTAAATTCAACTGCGAAATGTGTTTTGGGAGATGAATAAATTTAATATAAAACACTGCTAGCAGGATTATAAAATTTTCAAAACGAGAATTAAATTTTTATCTTTATTCGAGACATTAAAAATGACATTTGGTACAACGAGCTTATATTCCATTTAATAAGACCACTGTTGAAAATAGGTTTGTTCTCGATACTGGATTCTAATGATGGCCTTCGTTTACTTGCATCTACATAAAGACTTTCTAACCATTACTAACATAATTTTATGCAGTGTGATCATCCCTCACTGCTTTTGTCAGTACGACACTCACTCGGGAACTTTACTTCATTCGAATTCGGATCATTTAACAATTGCAAAAAGCGAATATTTAATTTAAAACCGGAAAACCCTGTGCGGATGACAGCCCTAGTATAAAAAAAAACTTAACGTGAGTCGATGCTAAATTCACTTAAAAATAATATTATTCCCAAAAATATGTTTTTGTGTTAAGCACATCCAAAAATCTGATCGTTGTGATTGGACATTCGTTACAACGATTTCAAAAATGCACGCATTTGAAAAGCCGCAAATACCCTGTTTTGATTAAGAAAATAAAACAATCGTAGGTAAGGCTAGGCCTACATGCGTCCTGTATTGCATAGATATAGTTTACTCCCTTTTTCATTACATCACATTAGTAAGTTTTATTTTACGTTATGGCATGCATGCATATTTATTCCCATTTAAATGATGATATGATACAATAACTTTATACATGTGACAGCTGTCACAAAAATCGATAACAACTTTAGAAATGGATTCCGAAACTAACGATGAAATTATAACACGTATAGTATATGTCACGCTTTGAAAATTATGAATCCAAAAAACATGTAATTAATGCTAAAAATACACTTTCAGTGCGGAATTTTAGGATTTTGATATCTGATAAAGCTTTTAGCTTAACTTGAACGTGATGTTTTAATAACTATAATTATTACAACGAAATCTAAATTATCGCATACAACCGATATTTACGAGGTATTATAAGCGAATTTTTATTTCTTGTTTTGAAGATTAATTATCGAATTGTAAAAGAGAATTTGGTTGTGAAAGGAAAATAAAGATATAATTTTTTTATAAATTTCCATCTCTTAAATATGCTATTTCATGTCAAGTCATAGAATTCAATCACAATTAGTATTTACGACTGACTCTCCGTGCGTGGGTGACTCTGGCGTGGCGTGGCCAACTCTAATTAAAATAATAATTATTAATTATGAAATATGTATATAAATACGTACATATTTTAGGTCTCTATTTTAATATAAATAATATTTTTTTAAGAAACATTAAACTTAGTTGTAATTCTGTTGTCATTCTAAAGAAGTCGTTCCAACATAGCGCCCTGTGTTTCTACAATACTACTAGCTGGCTCAGCAGACATTTTTAGCCCTATCCGGTAGGTTGCGCGATGAGTTTAACGATTATATATATAAAAAACGTCAAACTTTAAGTGTAAATATAAAGACTCGACCACAGCGCCACCTATCAGGTCTACAGTTTGTCATTCTGGGCCATAAATGCATAATGTGTAATGTTGACTATAGCGCCACCCTAGCATCCTAGCATAAATACGAACCATCGTCCCGACAAAATAAATAGTATTATGTGAATATGACTTCAATTGTAGACATAGTGACTCAGCGAAATCCCTTGCGTTAACCTAGTAAGTCAGGCGCAGTTTAATGAGCCAGCCCATTGCATTAACTCAAAATTGTGCCACGGCCCAACAAATTTTTCACACAGGTATTTACTCGGCCATCTGTCAAAATCAATGCAGGAAAGAAAGATTACCTATCACACCCTTTACTTTACACGCAGTTGCAGTTTTTAAAAATAATATAAAATGAGATTCGTGCGTTCCACAAGAGTTCAGTAATACTCCTCTGCAAGCTGCGGGCAATTCTACACCTCACCTTTAGCATTTTCGGCTCCTGAGCTGTGCCCAACACATTTTCTACCGACTTCAAAAAGGAGACGGTACTCAATTCGACTGTATGTTTTATATGTGTGTTACCTTGTAACTTGTTACTGTGTGAACCGAGTTCGATGATTTTTTTTATTTGAAAGCTGGTGCTTCACACATAGTCCCATATAAATTTGATCAAGATCTGACCAGTAGTTTTTGAATTATACTTAATTTATATTGAAGTCGGTTGTACGAAACTTTAATTTTAAATTATGAATAAATTAAAATTAAAAATTTTGTACAACCGACTTCAATATAAATTATTAATGATAACTTAAAAACTATCAGTTAGACCTTGATCAAATTTATTGGAACCACATGAGAAGCAACAGATTTCATAATATGAAAAAATAATCATCGAATACGGTTCACCTAGAAAAAAGTAATGAGGTAACATACATAAAAAAGAACATACAGTCGAATTGAGTACCTCCTCCTGTTTGAAGTCGGTAGAAAAGTGAGTTAATACATCCGGTGCATTTTACCGAGTTGGCGCAATGATGGTTGATAATCTTCCGCTCACCAGATGTCGCTAGTTGACACTGAGGTGAAATTTTTTGTAATACAGTGTCTTTTAATTGGGAAGTGAGTTTTAAATAAAAGTTTATCAATTCCTAGAGTATTATATTAATACACAATATCTCAGTGGTTAGTTCTTTAATTTTTTGCACAAATGTAACTCTTTTTGTAATGTTTCTATTTTTATGAATATCTATGGTTGGGTTTATTTATTTATAATTTAATTAATATAAAATATATTTAATTGTACAGAAAGAAACATTAAAGTTTAGATTTTTCGAACTGATTAACTTCCCTGCTGTGAAATCTGTCAAATATTACACCTCATTTTAAGTGACGTCACCCTGGTGTCAGAAAAATTCATGGATACCCTCATTGCGCGGCGCAGGGCAGTGTTACACATGTCTACTCAATTGATCAAGTCGGCCAGAAGTTATACGACGCGCCTAAGATATATTATTTAACGATTTTTCAACAAAGTTTTCCTCATTCAGCATACATATAAGCACAAATGACAAAAATAGACACATAATTTAAAATTAGACGAATAATTCGATTTATAATACTTCTGTACATACAGCCTACTGATTAAAACAAATAACTAGAACCTATAACAGTTAATATGAACATTTTTCTATGTTTTATGTTTTTGGGAGTTTCATTATAGCTCGAAAATTACATCTCGACATTGATTCATCTTCACTTCGCAAAATGCAATTCGATTAATTTCCGTTAGTTATGTGGTCAGTGCGTTTTTTTTTTTCAATTTTCTTCAATTGTCTATGGTAAACTTATTTTTTTAATACAAAAAAGGCACAATACGCATCACAATGAGACGTATTCGCGCATTTTTGATTTCTATTTTTAATACAAAATGTTTATAATCAATTTGTTATAAAAAATCTACTTTCCTCATCTATGGCCTTCGCCATAGACTATTATTTGGTTACAATAAAACGTCTTATGCACGGTCCACCTTGACTGAGTATGCTTGACGTACATCAATGACGTACGTCAATCCTATTCATTGTCGTTTTGCATCGTGCGTCGTGCATGGTCTTGGCGGGACGTACGTCATGATGGACCGTGTATAAGACGTTTAAGTACAACAAAATAAAATAGTAGAAGGATTAACTATAACAAATGAAAGTCTAAACTTACACAGACAAAAATATTTCATCAAAGAGTAACAAACGGAAATCTGTCTCATTGCATTGTACAAATACAGAACACAACTGTCGATTTCGAGCTGAACTTATCTAATCTAGAAATGGAAAAACAAAACGCTCTTGATCTTGGGCATAATCACGCGATGGTAAAAATGGTCGAAGGCGGCGAGGCAGCGGACGCACTCATGGACGTACACGCGGCAGGCGGCGGCGACCCCGTGCCACGTGCCTGGCCTGCAGTGACACCGACCGTACGGGATGACGCGTTTCACCACGCTCCTAGTGAAAAACATAATACATTAAAGGATTTATTTTGTTTATTGAACGTGTAGTGGCGGTGTAAGAATATCTACAACCCCACATTGTCCTGTAAGTGTAGTAAGAGCCGTTAGAGAGAAAGAAACCTGAAGATGGGCAGCAGCGTCTTCCAAATAATAATTTAAAAAAACTGCGGGTGGCAATCTGCTTGCAGAGCGTGGCAACTAAGGCAATGTTCCCGCCCTCAATCTACGGGGAAGGCCAACTTTCAGCGGAATTTTTTTTATAACTGGCTTTACGGCTCTGGGTTCTAGCCCTTCTGAGCCTGAAGTTACAACGTATAGTTATCCTTCATAGTACAGTGCTTCACAATATCTTGATGCGTCACATTGTGCAGCCCTTGGGAGATTTTGACGGCAACTTGAGCCAGCAGACAGCTGACCGTTGGCGATGGTGTCTCAAGGCGCTTAAACAGATAGTCACCTTATCTTGAGAATCACATCACCACCTGAGCACTTGTATCACCGTTTCCACTAATAGTTCACATGCGCAGACACTTAATACACAAAATCGCAGCACTTTTACATATCAAAATCGACTTCAAACCATTATACAGGACTAATACAGGAGCAGCAAACCGCCGCCAGTCAAGTTCCTGCCAAACACCCCTTAGCGGACTTTTGATAATATGTGACGGTAAATGATTTATTGGGAATACACCGGATATTGACTTATAATATGCTGACTTAAACTTAATTATTTAGCATCAAGTCAAACCTCCGTGGTTTTAGATGTTAATTAGACCTATATCTGTATTATTTTTTTTTGATCTGATAAATAAATTAAAAATAAAATAGGTTCATTTTTAACTGCCGCCATTTCATCGAATAACAAAATTAAAGCATTATCGGACGCTTGCCGCTGCCGGTTCCTACTATGCGTATAGTATGTCTGGTGTAAACATGATGGTTTTCCGACTATCTACGAAAACTATAGGATTTTACCATAGTCTCCTCCTACGGTAACCACTGGATAAACCATGGTGATTGATTCTCTTACGCTGTCACCAAACTACAACAACGGCCACTGACTGATGATGAGAAATCCATTCTAGCAACTGTATCTTAGTCCTCAGGGATGACAACTCATCTGCACTTTGATTTCTAATCGAGGGTAGTTGTAGGTGTCTATGGACCACAGCATCCACTTACTACGCTCGACAAATGCTATTACTTCTTCTGTGCACACTGTATTACATCTTTGTGGACAGATATTATGAATTAGAGTGTGTTTGCTACAAAAAATAACCATGGTGTTCCGAATAACTTGCTCGAATGGACGATTATGTTAAGCGTAAAATGGATGCACCATACGGTAAGTCTAGCGAACTGAATCATATACTTCAAAATATATGTTCAATGTTTGCAAGAATTTATCTGGATTAATTCTATTCTTGGTGTAATGGCGAAACGAACTGATCGCTAATCAACTACGTACTGTCCAGTTAACAGTCATTATATTTTTTTTGTATAGAAACAGTTTTGCCGATTTAAAAATCAAACGTATATTATACTAAAGGCGTATTAAAAAAGAACTACTTTAAAAACATCTTAGTATTATATAATCGTCAAAAACAAATTAGTATTATATGATACAATCGTCATCGACTCGTATGGTTTCATTTGCTGGCTAAAGCTGCCGTCAAAATATCTCAAAAAGTTCACAATGTGACGCATGAACATACTGTAAAGAAGTTTTAAAACAAACTATTATAATCGATGATTTCTTAAATACTTGATACTGGTAAAAGGACTAAAAGTACAAGACCATTAATTATTAGAGAAAAAAAAGGAAGTTGTTACCCAATCAAAATTACTATAAACCTTTCGCTTATTGAAAATATTCTTTCGTCTTCTAACTGAGACAAGAGATCAGACTTCTAAAACTTAAAAAGAATGAAATAATATTTCCACATAATTCATTAACTTCTGAAGGCAGTGATGTACATGGTGTAGCAAAATTAACACCCCGACTTTTCACTTTTTTTAACCGACTGACTTCAAAAGGAGGAGGTACTCAATTCGAGTGTATGTTTTTTCGTATGTACGTTCCGCGATATCTTCGCAGATTGTGAAACAATTTTGATGATTCTTTTTTTATTAAATAGGCTATACTTCTACTAAAGGTGGCAAATAAATTACATCTTTTTTAGCAATTTGCAGTCAGTTTTTATTTTTTGTTACAAGTTATAATTATTATATGGATTAATATAACCCTTTGAGTGGACTAAGTAATATCGAAACCTCACTAATAGAACGTCTAACAACAAGAACGTCGTCTAAACATTTACATTAAAAATTCCATCCCTAAAGATGAGATTTTTTCTTCAAAGTTATATGGAATACAAAAAAATCATTAAGAAATTTTGTACAACCGACTGCAAACCTCAAAAACCTCAGATACCTACAAAATGTATTTTTGTAGGTATTTAAAATATTCCACTGACTGTTATTTAAAAGAAAAATACCAATTTTTCAAAACTCGTGTTTATAATAACACTAAAGTCTTGAAATTCGGTTTTTCATTATTGATTCGTTTTCGTCGCAAGAGAGTAGCGACAGCATAAAAATTGCCAAAATTCATTTTCGATTCGTTTGTCGTGGTTTATTTCTTTCTTTCAATCGCTACTTTAAATTATTTTTAAAACTAAATAAGACTTCAATTGGTTTGGTAATACTAAGACGCAGTTAAATAAATATTAAAGTGGAAAATTATTTTTTTTTGCAAGCCGTACTTTTCAAGTGACAGTTGACAGATCGCGGTCATTCAAGGTCATTGATGTTACTATTCTTATTTAAATCGTATTTTATAGGGAACCTCAACTGGAATAAATCACGTCATCATTGAGAACAATCGAAGCGATTGATCGACTGAGCCGCCTGCCTAAGTCTAAGCCAACCCGAAAGTATTTTAATAATTTTTAAAATACGGATTTTTAAAATTTTTACTTGTTTTTTTATTAAGAATTTTGGCTTGGATCCTGGTCCTTTAAGCCATGTCTTCATTTGATTCGGGATCTTCGTTTTTATAGATCTTTTTTCTTCACAATATGCTGATGCATCACATTGCGAAGTTTTTGGGAGATTTTCATGACAGCTGAACCCAGCGGGCAGTCGACTCAAGTTTACAAGGCAAACAAAATAATTGGACGTTTTGGTCAACATCGAAGTACTTGTTTCATAATTTTCGCAAATAGTTCACAAAATAGTGATAAAATAGTGACACACACAAAATCGCATCACTTTTACATATCAAAATCAACTTCAAACCATTATTTAAACAATAAAACAGGACCAACAATTCGTAGACGGTCAAGTTCCCCAAAACTCTATTTTTTTTTAACTTTTTAACCGTTTTTGCAACAGATAATAACAATTACACAACTTAAATATGTTTCGACAAAATGTTTGACATAATGTCGATATCGCCATCAACCTTAAATCAAACAACATGAGTAGAAATAAACATGTACAGAACGCGCGCGTCGCTTATAGCACTCTTTCTCTGACTAGTATACAGTTATCTGTGTTATTCTTAGTCATCTTCAATATATCCGCTACGGGATTATAATTTGCGGCAACAGTGCAGAGATTAATAAAGTTTTCATTGCACAAATATATAATAAAATACCAAACATAATTAAAGATCTTCCTATACAAACATTTAAAAGAAATTATACCAGTGGCTTCTCCAAAATACATTTTAGCATTTTACTCGGTAAATGAGTTTTTAAATTACTGATGACAACTTTTTATAGAACTATAGCCCATAATTGACATTTTTTGTTATTATCTGACATGGTATATAATATTGTTTAATTTAATTTTCTTTATTTGTTAATTATATTTTATTTTATAATTGTAATTTTGAATCTTTAGGATATGAATGGACGGATCGTTTGTTGTCACTAAATTAATGATTTAATAATGATTGATTTTGATGTGTTAATTTTGTATAATTTTATAAATTCTAAGAATAAATAAATTTACATGTCTCTATTAGGGACTTAGTATGTATACACAGTATTTAACAATATCTCATGTAACATACATACTATATAGCAAATAAATAAATATCGCCAATTTGGTCGATAAACTTTCGTCGAGGGTGTTCCTTAGGAACCTTCTTTTTATTTATAATGGGTTAACAGAGGTTCTTACCTCGCGGCTACGCGCGTGTGCGCTGGGTCGGTCTGACGTCATAGTCCTGTATCAAACATCTGCAGCGAGCGAGTGATGACATCATCCTTCAGACACGACTCCAGGAACTCCTCGATCGTGATCACGCCGTCCTGGTTCAGATCTAACTTCCTAAACACCCTGTCTACCTGTAATTAATAGTAATTGTAAATGATTTGTAAGGGAGAAGAAATTTACAGATTTATATATTTACAGTGGTAATATGGATAATAAATAGTCTCTCACAAAGCAGAGCAAATGAGGAGCATACTGGTAGAGGCTATTTTGGAAACGCGTAGTACGTCTCGAAAATCGACCCCGACTTCTCTGCATACCCCTAAGCAAGCGGAATCGGGCTGTCGTGAGGGCTCTCAACCCAATGCTGGTGACCTATTTGGAAGCTAGCCGGGACCTATGCGAGACGGACTCAATTCTTTTTGGCGCCGCACTGGCAGTTTGCCGTATTATTGGCACCAAACTTCTTACGGCTGGGCGCGCTACTAGACAATGTAGCGCCATTCCAGCCTGGAGAAAAAGAATTTAGGAACGTATCGCATCAGGAAGAGCCCTAATCGGCAGACTGACAAGCTTCAGGGCGGGTAATAATAGGCCGAGAATTGTGCGCACCGTCAGGATGGCGTTTGCTGGGACAAATATAAGTTTGTCCCAGCCGGATATTACGCAAAAACTGATGGAGCGCACAGACCACCTGAAGCAGAGAATCGCTGCTTGGGGAAAACGGAATCAACGCTATACCGAGAGGTCAACACGGTTCACAATTCACCAGAATCGTCTCTTCCAGAGTGATCAGAAGAGGCTCTATAAATCATTGAAGCGACCAATAGTACGCGGAACAGGCCAAGCATCGAATCAGGCCGACACTGTACTTGCCGCGGAAACATGGTGGGCGCAGCTTTTTGAGATCTCTCCATGCATAAGCGCGAAGTGTGCAGCCTCCGTAATTACTTTCTGGCGAGATCGAATGATTCATTCTGAAGGGTCACGTCATTTTGTGTGATAAAGGGCTTACTCCTCTATCCTTAGCCAACGAGCAATGGCAAGCAGTACAGTGCATTTCCGACCGGGAGACCGTATGGAAGGAGAAGGAGCTGCACGGGAGATTCTACGTGCTCGAAAATGACCGCGCCAGGCTCTACTGGGACCGGGAAATCATCATAGACAGAACTATTCTTGCAAATAAGCCTGATATTGTGCTGATGGATCGGGCACAGTCAATGATATTTTTGGCGACATTACCATTGCTTATGACGAGAACCTCGTGAAAGCCGAAACAGATAAGCTGACAAAATATCTGGACTTGGCTCACGAGGTGACCGACATGTGGGGTGGTCTGCCGACCGAAATTATTCCTATGGTCGTTTCTGCAAACGGACTAATCCCGGTCAGCCTCTCGAGTCATCTGAGGTGACTGGGACTCCATGACGGACCGCTCCAGGCTCAAATGCAGAAGGCGGTGCTCCTCGGTACCGTCCGCATCGTCTGCCGGTTTCTTTTCCTTTCCTCCTAACCCTCGGCCGTTTGGTCTCCACTGCCGAGGGCTCCCATTTGGTTGCGTTTATATTTATTTATATATTTAACTATATTTGATATATATTTATCATTTTATTTTATATATGTATGCAGCCCAACCAGATGAGTAAAGTACATATATACCCCACATAGTAGTAATATTGTTTATTTCGGACAATTTTTACATCCATATGGGTTAGTATAGTGGCCTAAAATTATGTTAGTAGTTAATTAAATAATGTAAAAAATTAAATTTGCATGTACTAAGAGTGACTATCAGGAGAAAGGGTAGGTCCCCGTGATCGTCACGTTTGGCACAAAGCGCCTCCAGAGCGGTGATGTGAATCGATCCGCTAATGTTTTTAGGATGCTATTAGAACATATTGGAACATGGATAGTGCTGTTCACATTTTTTGTCGGGGCTTGGATACATTGTGAACTTCACCTAAGGTAAGTTCTTTTAACTATTTGATTATTAATGTATTGTCACACGGTTGCTCTTCTACTGTTACAACGCTCTGTGGCGTTGTGTAGCGTGGGGCCGATTCAAAATCAATAAAAACGATTTTCAGTCATATACGATATTAATATGAGGTCTACTGACAACATTTTTATTAGCTAAAAATGTTCAAGTTCCATAATCTCCTCGAACATTGTCATTTTAAAATACCATTAAGTTATTTATTTTCAGCATAACATAGTTCACGATGTAAAGTTAATAAAAATTTAAATTATAACTTAAATTAAAACTTTATAAAACTTCTTAAACAAAACGAGAAATAATAGAAATAGGAAAATTAATTATACTTATATTTTATACAATTATATGTTAATTGCTAACTGTAACTTACAGCCAATTTCTCTTAAGTAGTGTTGTGTTAATAATTAAGTACGGACGCTGCTACCTAGTTGCTTTATATATAAAACTATTTCTCTTTCCCAAAATGTTTGCTGGAAGAGAACTCTGATTAGGGTTAAGCTCGCCTTTGTACATCTTATTTTGAATATTTAATAATTGTTATTTTTTTATAGGATAAGGGTGACATACGAGCACACAGTCCATCTGATGGTAAGTGGTTGCTGCGGCCCATAGACATCTACATCTATCCTCTATTACAAATCAAAATGCAGATGCGTTGTCACCCGTGAGGACTAAGATGGAATGCCTCATTTCCAGTGAAAAGGGTCTCCGGTTCTCTACACTCACCATGCAAAACACAGCAGCGTTAAGCTGCTATTTTACGCTGGTATTCTGTGAGAGCGTGGTTCTTCCCCGGCCGAGCCGGCCCATTCGTGCTACAACTATAATACTAATATAGTTGCAGCATGGCTCTACCACGTAAACAAACTTACCAATGTTATCAATGTTAATGATGTCAACTTAGTGTGTACAATAAAGAATAAAAAATAAAGAAAGAATAAAGAAAAAAGGGCCGAATATCAAGTTATTTTTTTTAAATTAATAACTTAAATTATAAATTATAACAAATCCCTAAACGAAAGGACTTAATGATCTTCAAACGGCTGAACAGATTTTCTTGAAGCATAGCTAAGAACACTCTCGATTAAGACACCTATCAAACGAAAAAGACTTCTCTCCGTTCAGGAGCTATGACAGCATAGACAGACACACAAACACACACTACAAACATATAACACCCCTCTATTTTTGTCGGGGTTTCAAATACTTAATAATTACATATTTTTATATACATATACATATATTGTTACGAGCTTGGGGTTCGAGACAATTAAAAACTGCCGATTGAATTACAAAAATTGACACTTTAATTACAGACAATAATTACAATTTAAAACAAGAGGGGAGGGTCAAGAGTACTCGGATACCTAGACGTGCATGTATGAAGAAGATAATGAATCTGAAAGAAGCGAAAGAGGTATGTAAGGATCGTGACACTTGGCGATCTGTTCTCTCTGGCTACCCCGTCAGGGATTGTGCGTGACGATAAATAAATAAAATAAATAAAATAAAACCACACTAATAATAAAACACAATTGTCACTTTGGTTTGCAATAACTTCGCTTCGAAGTATTCTCTTGTTTCGCCAATTCAATACTGCCCCGGTCGTGGTTTATATCGGCCTCATATAGGGCCTCAGATAGTTTCCAGAACCTTCTACTGTAGCGACATCTAGAATGTTCGAGTACATATCGGTCCCGAAATTTCTAGAAGGATCTTGACTCTTCTAGTTCTGCTATTCGACACTAGAGGGCGCTGGTGGTAACTTGTGTTGCCATGTCCAAGACATTAATAGTGGCGCGCAACACTGCCCCCTCCTAAGACATGCTCGTCCCGAGCATTATTGGCCACATAATAACGCGCCAGTCGATCCACATGGACAATCTTAGGAGTACCTCTTCTAACATCAGTTAGCACCCGCCAGTTTCCCTGCTGCTGCTGGGCGGTGCTGTTAGCCACACTACCCTCTCGAGATCGATCACCTTCCCTTTCTACAGTTCGTTTAGGGCAACTGGATCGAAGATGACCCCTTTTCCCATAGCCGTAGCACCTAGGACTGTATCCTTTATTGCGATCGCGAACTGTAGCCGCTGCAACCTTCCTGACGCGATAGGAACGATGATCATGCTGCACGGGTTCCACCTCCAGTGCATGAGCCAACGCGTCCTTAAGCGTCTCGTGTTGCCCGAGCCTCACAGCAGCTCTGACTTCAAGGTCGCGGATACCGTCGATGAATGTCTGCACCAGGTTCCCTACAATGACCGCATGTACAGACTGGTATGCTTTTCGAACCAGCTTCTCCACCTGAAGGGCCCACTGCTGCAGGTTTTCATTGCTGCGTTGCATGCGATCTTTGAGCTGCGCACGAAAGACGTGTTCCAGGTGAGTGTCGACATAGCTCGTCTCCAATGCATCAAGGAGCTGCTCGTAAGTCACTTCCTTACCGAGAGCTTTCAGAACAGTTAAGGCCTGGTCGCGTAAGCCTAGGGTGAGAGCAGTCATGGCCTGACTCTTATTTCAGCCGTTGGCCTTCATGACAGCCTCGAACTGGATTTTGTAGGCCGACCAAGAAGAAGTCCCGTCAAACGGTGGCACTTTGAATCCACGTAGCGAAGGTGTTGTAGCAACCACGGGAGCTGTAACTTTATCCCCAAGATTGAGGTCGTCCAGCGTTTTCTTCACGTCAGCTATCACGTTGTCAACCCGATTGTACAATTGGTCGATTCGGGTTTCAGCTTCCGACAGGCGGTTGTCATATTGAGCAACCTTATCCTTCACCTCCCTTATCTCTTTTCCGAAGGTAGCGTGAAGGTCCTTCATGAGAAGTATCTGCTCTTCCTTATCGCGTTTGAGCTGCTCTTCCAACCGACGGCCCTGTTCCTCCTGTTGGCGGGCCTGTTTCTCCTGTTGGCGGGCCTGTTCCTCCTGTCCGCGCTGCAGCTGCTCTTCCAACCGATGAGCCTGTTCCTGCAGCATCATCATCAGAGCACCTAAGTCAGGTGCTGCAGATGCAGGAGTCGCTGACGGGCCGGCCTCCGTGGTCGGCAGCTGGCCCGCTGACATCTGTGACGTTGCACCACCAAATCGTCTCTGGTCCGTCTCCTGTTGGCGATGACAGTACGGATACCCTCCGTGTCGTCTTTAGGTAAAATCGACATATTTGATCCCACTTCTGTTACGAGTTTGGGGTTCGAGATAATTAAAAACTGCCGATTGAATTACCAAAATTGACACTTTAATTACAGAACACTAATTACAACTTAGAAACACACTAATAATAAAACACATTTATACCGATCACTTTAGTTCGCAGTTATATCACTTCAAAGTATTAACTTATAATTCCAATTCAATACTGACTCGGTCCTGGTCTATACCGGCCTTATATAGGGCCTCGGATAGTTTCCAGAACCTTCTACTGTAGAAACATCTAGAATGTTCGAATACATATCGGTCCCGAAATTTCTAGAAGGATCTTGACTCTCCTAGTTCTGCTACTCGACACTAGAGGGCGCTGGTGGTAACTTGTGTTGCCATGTACAAGACATTAATAGTGGCGCGCAACAATTTTGTTTGGAACGAGGCTACAAAAATTAAAGGACAAAAAAAAGAAATACGAACAAATGAAGGTAGAATGGTAATTTCACACTTGTTTTAGCAGTATAAAGTACCGCACAGGCGACTAAGATCCACTGCACCCCTTTTTTCCTAATGGGGGTCGCTTCCGATTCGACAGAAAGGTCATACCAGGCCAATGCCAGTCTCACAGGTGGTGTTTAGTGGGTAGGCACGTGGTATGCTTAGAGCATTCACCACCTCCCTCCCCCGCTACCCGGGGGGTAGCCCTTTCCATTGCTTCTGGGCGCAAACAAAAAACTAAGAGCCATCAGTCTGTGATTCTAAGAGTGTCACTGTTGTTACTATGCCCGTTGGGGTATTCTACTAGTGTAGGCAAGGAAGGTCGTGTTGCTGAGAGGCTGCCCTGTTGGTTTGCATACTTTGGTGTTATCATGTAATTGGGTCCTGATAGTAAGCACGGCTTGTTACCGAGTAGTGTTTTTTTGTTTAAATAATTTTGAGAATAATTTGTAACATCAGAAGTTGAATAGTTTCTTACAATATACGAGTATATTTTGTTTGATTTTCACACATGCACATGCATATTCGCAATGCGAAGTGAATTTAGATAGTCGTTTAAAACTGTAACAAGGGAATCCACTCAACTATAATACGGATTTTCGGAGTTTACACGCACTGAAAATATGACCCAGTTACTGAAATGACAGCGTGGCGAAGCGAGGGATGCAGGGTCCGCGCTTTTGTATCTAAGTACAAGGAGAGATCCGGAAGAAATAATGGGTCATTTCTATTCTTGTTGTGTGCGTTAGCTAGTAATGACTATAATCTCGAGTGTATCAGGCTATGTATATATAAGTATATACTACAACGAAGTGCTTCAAATCATTCCACTTTCCAACCGACTTCAAAAAAAAGGAGAAGTTTCTCAATTCGACTGTGTTACCTACCTCATAACTTTTTTCTAGGTGAACCGATTTTGATAATACTTTTTTTATTTCAAAGCTGGGTTTTCTCATGTGGTCCCAAATAAATTTGATCAAGATCTCTGTATATCAATATCGAGTAGTTTTTGAGTTATTTTTACGTGGTAGGGCCATGCTACAGCTATATTAATAGTATAGTTGTAGCACGAATGGGTCGGCTCGACCGGGGAAGGACCACGCTCTCACAGAATACCAGCGTAAAATAGCAGCTTAATACTGCTGTATTGCGTATGGTGAGTGTAGAGAACCGGAGACCTATTTTACTGGAAAAGAGGCATTCTATATTAGTCCTCACGGCTGACAACGCATCTGCATTTTAATTCGCAAACGAAGATAGATGTAGATGTCTATGTGCCACGGCAGCCACTTGCCATAGAGTGGACTGTGTGCTCGTTTGTGACTCTACCCTTATCTTATAAAAAATCAACCAAAATCAAATTTTAGCAGACATTAGCCTAATGTTGTGTGCAGGTCGCAAAAGTCGTGTGTTCAAATCCGCTATACTGTCATGAATGACATGACAATGACTCTTTACATCCATTTTAGCGTAGTTCATTAGTAGCGTAGCAATTCTTATATATTTTTTAATCCTAGTAGTAGTATAGTCATAATAAATATGTTTAAATATCTAGTGAACAAGCGAGATGATAGGCCTCTACGGAAAAGTGATAATAGATATGTCTACACGATATGTATATGTGGTAGAGCCACGCGGCAGTTTTTGCTGTCGCACAGATGGGCCGGCTCGAACCGGGGTGGTACAACGACCTCACAGAATACCAGCGTTAAGTAGAGGTTTACTTCTGCGTTTTGCTAGGTGAGTGCAGGTGGCAGTAGGCCCTTTTTACTGGAAATGAGGTATTCCATCTTAGTCCTCGCGGGTGACAACGCATCTGCATTTTGATTTGTAATAGAGGATAGATGCAGATGTCTATGGGCTACAGCAACCACTTATCATCAGGTGCACTGTGTGCTCGTTTGTCACCTCATCCAAAAAAAAATTTCGTTTTCATGTTCATTTTGCGTTCCAACTTTCAGTTCTTCTTGCGTCAAGCGCTGTGCCATAAGAGGCATGCAGCTTCTAGCATCTACATCTATTCTCGATTACGAATCAAAATGCAGATGCGTTGTCACTCGTGAGGACTAAGATCGCCTCGTTTCCAGTAAAAAGGGTCTCCGCTTCTGTACACTTACCATACGAACCACAGCAGTGTTAAGCTGCTATTTTACGCTGGTATTCTGTGAGAGCGTGGTTCTTCCCCGGTCGAGTCAACATATTCGTGCTACAACTATACAAATAATATAGTTGCAGCATGACTCCATCACGTATAAAAATGTCTAGTGTAGGTAGATGGATTCAAACTAACAATCATTTGCATTAAAATTAAATATTATTTAATACCACCCTTACAGCCTATTAAAGTCCACTGCTGAACATAGGCCTCCCTTATAGATTGGCTCATAGGGCGATATTTGCCACAGTTGTAATGTTACTGTTGATTTGAAAATTTCACCTCTCAGTGGGTCATGTGCTCCTGGTAGATTATCTTCTATACATCCATCCATTACACCCTATTAAAGTCCACTGCTGAAGGTCTCCCCCATAGATCGACTCATAGGGGGGATACATGCCAGAGGTGCCACGATTGGCAGACCGGTTGGCAACCGCAGTTTTTTAGTTGTAATTAGAAAGACGCTGCTTTCCATCTCCTCATTTGTTTCCATCTATCGCCTCTTACGACACCCACGGAACGATATGGGGTAGTGAATATTCTTACACCGGCACTACACGGTTATTTAATTCAACGATGTAAGTTATTCCCTACTTCAGTGCAGGAAGTGCAAGAGAATAATTATTTACGAAAAAAAGTACTAGTTTAAATGCAAATGTAAAACAATGCAAAACGACAATGGATAGTCTTGACATATACGTAATTATTGACGTAATTATGTACGTCATTACGTAATTACGTCAAGCCCACTCATTGTCGTTTTGCATTGTGCGTCGTGCATGACCTTGGCGGGACGTACAGCAAGATGAACTGTGAATAAGGCGCTTAAGAGTTGTTTTATTTTAAGTCGCCTTCAGTGACCACGCGCATCTTCATTATCATCATCATCATCATTACAGCCTTTCACAAATCCATTGCTGAAAATAGGCATCCCCCAAGTTATGCCATAAAGCACGGTCCTGAGCCACCTGCATACATCGACTGGCTGCATGTCGTCACTCCATCTAGTGGGGAGTCGCCCTACATTTCACCTACCTATACGAGGCTGCCACTCGAGAATCTTTTCCCCCATCGGTTGTCGGTTCTTCGAGCTATATGGCCGTCCCATTGCCACTTCAGCTTACTAAATCTTAATATTTAAATATATTTTTTTTCTAAATCTACGTTTCGAAATTCTGTGGAGTTTTCATCACCTGTTCATTCGCTTTCGCGTCGTCGAGCCTGCCTGCAGGAGATCCAGGTGGTGCGCGCCTGCCCAGCAGCTCATGAACCGCAACCACCACCTCGGCCAGCTCTTGACGGGTGATAGCTCCGTCACCGTCCACGTCGTACAACCGGAAAGCCCACCGCAGTCTCTCGTAAACGGAGCCACGGAGAAGCGTTGACAACGTGACTAGGAGCTCCTGGAACATCGATATTTTTTTTATGAAACTAAAGAGACAAACAAACTTACAATACATTAAAATATATTGTATCATTTGCTATAGAGACTAACGGTCCGTGGGGTTCTCATGTGGTGAAATTGCTAAAGGAACTGGTATTTTTTTATAGAATAAGGGTGAACAAATGAACACACCGTCCACCTGATGGTAAGTGGTGCTGTGGCCCATAGACATCTACATTTATTCTCGTCTAACTGTTCCCCGCGACTTTGCCCGCGTGTAATTTAGGGTTTTAATTATGTTGCGCGGAACCCTAATCCTTTTTCTAAAATATAAGTAGCCCAAGTTACTCCTTTAACATAAGATATCTGCCAGTGAAAGTCCCGTCGAAATCAGTCCAGCCGTTTCGGAGATTAGGCAGAACAAACAGACAGACGTATATACTTTCATATGCATTTAGTAAAAAGCTGTTATTTTAACATTACAAACAGGCACCTAAATTTTATTTATTTGTATAGATTAAGAATCAAAATGCAGATGCGTTGTCACCCCTGAGGACTAAGATGGAATGCCTCGTCCAAGTAATAAATCTGGCCACGTGCGAGTCGGTCTCCGTTTCCGTTTCGAAGGGTTTCGTACCATCGTAATACACGTTTATAGTGGAGGAGTCCTCTTTAATTTTTAATTTTAATTTATTGTTTGTTATAGCGGCAACAGAAATAGACATTCTGTGAAAATTACAACTGTCTATCTATTACGGATCATGAGATACAGAATACTGACTGACAGCCGGACGGACGGACGGACGGACAATGGAGCCTTCGTAATTGGGTCCCGTTGGTTACCCTTTGGGTGAGAAACTAAAAATGGTCTCAGGTTCTCTAGACTCACCAGGTGGAGCCAAACTATTCGTGATCCTACCTTAATAAATCTGCATGGCTTTACCACGAAGAAATAATCCTTCTCTGTAATCTTGCTCTCACCAGATGTCGTTAGTTCGGACTGAGGCGAAGTTATTTATTACAATGTTTCATGAAAAGTTTTTCCGTTGGTAGTGTATGCACAAATACAAAACAATACCTTAGTAGAGTGTTTTTCTGCCGACTTCCAAAAAGGAGACGGTACTCAATTCGAGTGTATGTTTTTTTTTTATGTGTGTTACCTCATAACTTTGTACTGGACGAACCGATTTGGATGATATTTATATGAAAGCTGATAGTTCTCGTGTAGTCCCATATGAATTTGATCAAGGTCAGACCAATGGTTATTGAGTTATTCTTAAATAACCTATATTGAAGTCGCTTATATTGAAGTCGGCTGTACAAAATTTTTCATTTTATATTATTAAATATATACTAACTGGCCAGGCAGACGTTGTTCTGCCCTTTTCGACGACTCTTCATATAAAAAATCCTTAAATTCGTAATAAAAAAATATTGATTGTCACTTATCGGGATAAAAGCTATCCTATCTCTCAAGTTCAACCAAACTGTACACAGTGTGCAAAATTTCATTGATATCAGTTGAGTAGTTTTGGAGTTCGGCGCGGACAAACAACGTGATACGTAATTTTTATATATAGAGATGTACATTTTTTCACTCTCTTAATTTTTCTTCTTTCAGGGACATTCGAAGTACGGTTTATTTATTTCTGATGTAATTAAAATAAAATGTAAATCCCGCCATGAAATCCGTTAAATACATCCACTCATTCCTAAGTGGCGTCACAAAAAGGACAAAGAGGAGGGGTAAGGGGAGGAGAGGAGAAAGAGAAGACAGGAAAGGAAAGGAGGGGAGGTAGAGGAGGGAGAGGAAAAGAGAGGAACTAAAAGGAGAATAGAAAAGAATACATTTTTAGTCAATATAGAGCACATGTGTAATTCTTATTGAAAATCATTTTTCACTTTACCACTGGTACGAGAAAAATCGCTCTTTCCTGGGAAGAACCAGCAAGAAACCCAGCGGGACTTTTTTGAAAGTAAATCTTATTGCACGGTTGTACAAAATATTTTAAAGTTTATTTTAAAAACAGCTTGGAAGCGACCAGCTCATCCCCAGGGGTTATTATCAACCATGTATTAATTTATATTATAATAATCCTTTTTGTAGAGTTTTAGTTTAATAAAATATTTAGATTTCGAGAGAGCTTGTATATATATTGCAGAGAAGAGGAGAAGAGTTCTCTGCAATCGACTGCAACGAACCTTGTTCGAACTTTCTATATATAACTGTGACTTTATTATCACAAGAATTACGTACGAAGCGCCGAAGCAAATATACAATGGAAAAGTAAGTTAAAGTCGGTCGAGAAAGCAGATGTGGCTTAAGGTCTTAGTCGGGTTTATTAGAGCGGGGAAACTTTTGCTGAGAAGTTATAGGGTTGTCTGGACTGAATATTAACAGCTCGGACGTTCATACCTACACATAATAGTGTACACAGTGACTCTGTGGCTTGAACGACGTAACACAATTACTCTCTACCTAGCCTGGCTTGGGTGAAATACGCTTACATGAGCTTGAAAGAGCATTTTTTTAAAATTAATTGTGACTTTGGCTACACGGTATTCAGCCAAAAAGAATTCATAAAACACAACATCAAGTTACAATATAAAAAATAACAATTTTCTCGTTAAGCGTCACACAGCAAAGTTTTCTGAGATTTGGACGGCAGCTTAAGGCGGTGGTCTCCTATAAACGCCGTCTGTTGTGGTCTCTTTCACACGCTGATGTCGACGTATGGACGTCGTAGGCGGCGTTCAGATGCTTTGCGCTGCGTCTCTAGTTATTTCGAACCATTGCAGCGTGAAGGTCGCGTAGCGTCAGTACAAAATGGCAAAATTTAATATATTTTTTTTATAGTATAAGGGTGACAAACGAGCACACAGTCCACCTGATGGTAAGTGGTTGATGCGGCCCATAGACATCTACATCTATCCTCGTTTGCGAATCAAAATGCAGATGCGTTGTCACCCGTGAGGACTAAGATGGAATGCCTCATTTCCAGAAAAAGGGCCTCCGGCCACCTGCACTCACCAAGCGAAACGCAAAGGTAAACTTCTACTTCACGCTGGTATTCTGTGAGGTCGTGGTACCACCCCGGTTCGAGCCGGCCCATCCGCGCGACAGCAAAAGCTGCCGCGTGGCTCTACCACTGTTAAGTGACAAGGAACATAAAAATATTGTTTATTTCATTATCAATAGCTGGAAACATCCTTCTTAATTTCTCTTCATAAATAATCGGTGCTTTGTTGCCTTTACTTTTCTTCGTTTACGGTCGTCTTGTGCCTCTTCTTCAACTAAGAAGCGCAGCCAAAAGTGTTTAATTTATATCCATTTTATATACAAATATCATACACAACCACACGCGAGCACTGTCGGCTACTTAACTGTTGTGTAATCGAAAGTCGAGACGTCGTCCGCTGCTAAGATATGTATTGACCGCTGACAGGCCTCCGTCACTCGCTCAAGACCCTGCGTTATATGCCTACTGTTCTGCGTATCGCCCACGATACAACCGACATTGGGCTGCCGCATGCCCGCCTGAGAGTTTGCACCGCGCACGTTTCCCGCGCTTACTCGTCGAAATACCGAAACCACGTAATTATTATGCAGTGGATGGGTGTCAGACTCAAAAAACAAATGAAAAATTGTCATTTTTTTTCTTAACTATAAGATTACATAGAAACAACAGCATAACAATGCTGTGATTTATAAATTGACTGACAACCTGGACACCCAAATTATATAATATGTCTTAAATAATTTTGACAACGCCATAATGAATCGGCCTGGTAGCAACGTGTTACAAATTTTACAAACCATTGATTTTCCTCCGCTTCGCTCCTGTTTTCCTCATGGTTATTTATTAAAATTATTTACGCGATTTAGGATATCTTCAACGATAAGATTTAATAACCGAGAATTCAGAGAAGGAAAAAAATTATAAATCCTTTTATAAAACTCAAACATGTATTTGATTGACAAATAAAAGATATGGTTATTTCGCAAGATTCGTTTTATTACAATAATCATCATAGGTACAACCCTAGCGCATTCGTGCGATGACGCGCTTGCACGTGAGTCGCACGGCGGTCAACACAATCTCGACTCTTTAAATGCGTAATTATGGTACATTTTCCTCTCGCTGCGAACAGCAGATATTATTATTAAGATTTTGTACGCTATTATAGCGTAGGTATTTTCGATTTTGTATGGGAGTATGTATGTATCTGTTTAGTAAACTATTAAGTAATCTGTGCTGCTGACGCTATGCCTGGCGTTCAGACGCCGATCGAAACGTTAACGCTGAAGTCCGACGTCGCGTATAGCATTTAATAGGAGACCGTAGCCTAAGAAAACCAACAATCAACGATGTTAATATTTCAAGTCGATATTAAACTTGGCTCATACTAAATAAACTTATATGACCTTTACACAGGGTTATTTTTAAACTGTAGCCAAATTTCAAAGTTAAGTTCAAATATATAAATAATGATATATACCGTTATAACAGTTTTTTAAAATACGGGTAAGGCTTCTACTTTTATTTGAAATTATCCCAAATTGAATGTGATTTATGGGCAACAACTACACGTACGCGAGCTCCTCTGTGTGCGATTCAATTCACAACTTCTTTGACGACCGATTGACCCTTACGAATGTTACATGCGTAGTAAAATAGTAGGCGTTAGATATTTATGAATGACAATCAGTGAAAATAATGCATTACCACGCATTGGAAGTGCACAGTCCACCTGATTGTAAGTGGGCGCTGTGGCTTATAGACATCATCTACATTTATCCTGGATTAAGAATCAAAATGCAGATGCGTTGTCACCCCTGAGGACTAATATGGAATGGACCCATTTGTGCTACAACTATAATATGCTCTTCCATGTATAAAACGTGTGATCTCTCCTCAGTCGTGTCAGATTTCCATCCCCTCGGACTTTGAGAGTGAGGGTGCTATAATCTTGTGCAGGTGGCCAGTCTTCGTTGAGACTGGCCGCCGTGACCGGAATTAGGTATGGAGGATATTGTTATCATAACCTAATAGTATTTTAATAGGACTTGAACCAATTTTATAACTATAACTTATATTTTTAACTAACCAAATTTCGGTATAGAGCAGGGTCGCGTATTTAGTGTCTGGCAGATATCCAAAGCTCTTGCCAGTTAAATTAACACAACTGAACAAAAAATTTGAGCGAAGTGCGAACCGACAACTGCAATTACTGTTTAACAGTAAATACGAGTTGAGTAAATTGTGCACCGCAAGTTGATGTTCTAAAGTTAATTAATTTAAGTAGTGCAGCAGTGCCAGACTTGTACGTGGTAGAGCCATGCTGCAGCTGTGTTATGGTTGCAGCAGGAATGGATCCGCTCGACTGAAGAAGGACCACGCTCTCACAGAATACCAGCGTGAAATAGCGGCTCAATGCTGCTGTGTTTCGTATGCTGAGTGTAGTGAACCGGTAAAATCGATATGACGCTCCCCTAGAGAGACCAACCGGTATTTTATAGGTGCGACTACATAATATAGTATACGGCAAAGTTCGCGCATGTACAACGGGACATGGACACGTTGCGGGCTTGCGGAAGGCAAGTGGTGACTGGCCAACCAATCACGCGCTCGGAACGATGTAATTTATTTAACCAACACAATAAAAAATAATAAAATAAAAGGAAAACAATAAGTGCGCCTCCGGGTGTACCGACACTATCTTAGCGAACAGACTATACAGAACCAGTATAGTTACAAGCTGTGAGGTATTCCATATCCAGTCTTGTGAGGTGACAATTCAAATTGGGTGCAGGCATCCATAGACTTAAGTATCCACTTACTATCAGGTGGCCGTAAGTTCCTTTACTACTTCAGTTTTAAAAAAAAAGTTGGAACGAGCCTGAGCAAAACTTTTCAACTAACTACGTT
This sequence comes from Parnassius glacialis, assembly GCA_033319125.1. Lineage (NCBI taxonomy): Eukaryota > Metazoa > Arthropoda > Insecta > Lepidoptera > Papilionidae > Parnassius > Parnassius glacialis. The sequence continues at coordinate 66,931,251 of JAVANC010000004.1, forward strand.
AGAACTCGAATTTCCATAGAAATTACTGGCTAACATAAATTCAAGTATCATAAACGACATTTCTGTTTCCGAATAACTGACTTCGCTCTAATCTCTTCCCAAACGTATTAAATAGAGATTATTTAACCGAACTTTGTGACAATCCGTTTTTAATGTTACATCACGATTTCAATGGATTCCGTTGGAAACAGGGCTGCCAACACTGAAAAATTACTTTGACTATATCCGCTCAATAAAATAAAATGATGTATTTTACCTAGTTTGAAGAGCAATTCCCGCTCTCCCTCAATTGCGTGCACTATCCCAAGCTTGGGCAAATAACATCGATGTATCGAAATATCGATATTTTCTCATAAAAATATCAATATACATCGTCAATATTTTTATCGCGTTAAATCGATATTTAATATAGAGTATCGAATTCGTATCAATGTCAATATATTATGAAATGTAACCAAAGTAGCTTGTCGTGAAGCGACAATTAAAAGAGAAGGAAAACCTAACCTACGATCAGCAAAACAACCAAATAGACCAAGACAATAATATATTTAAGTTTTTAAAAGAGTATTTACAATTTTATATATCAAAAATGGAGTATGAATGTGAGGATGGATGATGTGATTTACAAATTATTTTTTTAAAAAAAAGGTAATAAAAAAAAGATTTATGTCGTAGCTGAGTCCGAAGATCCCAAGCGTGCTCTCAGCGCCTGGAACGAGCACGCACGGCGTAGGTGGGTAGGCGTGGGCGTCTCTAGGCGACGCCCTCAGGTGAATGCGGCGATTGCAGGATCGGCGACTTCAGCCCAGACAGGAGCTTGCAGGATCCTCAGCGACTTCAGACAGCGCAGTGGCCTGCAGGATCCGGTGACTGCAGGCGGGACAGAGGTTTGTAGGTTCCGGTGATTTCGGGCGGAACAGAGGTTTGTAGGTTCCGGCGACTCCAGGTAGAGTAGAGACTTGTGGGATCTCGGCGACTTCAGGCAGAGCAACGTTTTGTAGGATCCGGCGACTTCAGGCAGAGCAACGGATCGTAGAATCCAGTGGCTTCAGGCAGGATAGAGGCTTGCAGGATCCCGGGGCTGAGCGGCCCCGGGATAAGGCCTTTAGAAGATGCTTCCGATACGAGAACTGAAGCAAGACTGCTTTTCTTCACCGATTGTTCGGCTTTTATATCTTTCTAGAGAGAACGGAAAAATTATTTAAATTAAAAGGAAATTTATTGTAAATGACCTACAGCCAAAAAGTATTTATGAAGAAAGAACATCAAACCAGAGACGAATTTGAATAAAAGTTACCATGACAACTACAAAAACAATGGTTATCAAATATAAAATTTTTGGTTTTTAGGAATATAATTGGAAAATCTTTACCTTTAAGTAAGAAATGAGATATTATTCAAATAGGAAAAACTGATGCGCGACAGCGCGCCGAAGCCTGAAATTGTAGAGTTACAGAGAATTCAATAAAAGACCAAAAAAAGGTAAGGCTTCGTTGACAGCTAGTTTAAAAGTACTAAATAGTGTGAAAATACGCAGTAAAATGATATGTTATTGTGTAAAAACGTTACAGGATCCTATATAAATAAAGGTGATGCAAAATATAAATGCAGAAAATCAAAAACAGAATGAAAAAAATAGTATAAAGTGATGCAAAACATGAATGCAGAATATCAAAACAGAATGAAGAATTAGTGTACAATGAAATGTAAGTTGCATAACACTACATTTTCCCCCCGACCCTGGAAAATTTTTGACTCAGCAAAAATTTTGACATGTACATTCTAAAATAAATCATAAAAACACAGCTTTGCAGAAACAGACATCACCAGTCAAAATCAGATATACTATCTCTTACATTCATCATCTGCATTCAGGTAAGGGTGGAGTTCACATTCAATGACTACCACTCTAAAAGTGTGTTTTCAAAACGACATTAAGGCTTATTTAAGGAGTAGTCAACCGCTCCTGTGTGGGAAAAAAAAATTAGTCGAAGAAACACCACTCTTAGAAGTGTGTTTTCAAAAGGACATTCAGGCTTATTTAAGGAGTTGTCAACCGCTCCTAAGTGAAGATAAAAATTAAGGGAGTAGTCAGCTGCTCCCAAGTGAAGATAAAGGTGAAGAAAATTAAGGGAGTAGTGAGCCGCTCCCAAATGAAGATAAAGATAAAGCAAATTAAGGGAGTAGTCAGTTGCTCCCAAGTGAAGGTTTATACATATATACAAATTAACAGTTATATTTATACATATATACAAATTAACAGTTAATAAATGTATAGAAATAATAAGGTGAAAGTGGTGATATTTATACATATATACAAACTAAAACTTAATAAATGTTTAGAAAATTATGGTTCGTTTCGCTTCAGCTTTCAAAAAGTGCAAAGTGTAAAGTTAAGTTTAAGAAATAAAGATTTTATTAAAAATTGTACCTCTTTAAGTTATCTAGAATAAAATTATTAGAGTGATGAATGTAACTTAGAGTGATGAATGTAAGTGAAGTGTTATATGTGGGCCTAAATATAATCCAGATAAGTTGAAAAACTAGAAGAAGTTTTGTTTTAGAATTTTGAAGGTATGAAAAGGATGTATAAATGAATGATGAATACTGAGTTAAGAACGAAAGGGAAAGCAATTAAGTCAAAAGGGAATAGACAAGGCGCAGTAAAGGTGAAGAATTAAAAATTAAATTAAGCAAGCTTTAGTCGAAGAGACCGAAGCCCATAACTTCATCGTCAGACTCAGATTCTTCCTTCTTGGACTCTCTCTTCCTTCTTCTTCTCAGCTACCGGCGCTGCAGCAGCGGCGACAGCGGCCACGGGCGCTGCTCCACCGACGGACATGGTCGACAACTTCTCACGACCCTGCGCGATCAGTTCTTCACTCTTGCCATTGAGTTCCGAGATGACCTTCTTCAATTTCTCGGAGTTTGCCTCAACACCGACAGAGTTGAGGATCTTCACAGACAGAGTCGACGCCTGGCCTGCAGGATCCCAGCGCCTGGCTTGCGGAATGCGCCGACGACTTCAGGATGCGCCGGATGTAGATGGAGGCTTGCAGGATCCCGGGGCTGAGCGGCCCCGGGATAAGGCCTTTAGAAGATGCTTCCGATACGAGAACTGAAGCAAGACTGCTTTTCTTCACCGATTGTTCGGCTTTTATATCTTTCTAGAGAGAACGGAAAAATTATTTAAATTAAAAGGAAATTTATTGTAAATGACCTACAGCCAAAAAGTATTTATGAAGAAAGAACATCAAACCAGAGACGAATTTGAATAAAAGTTACCATGACAACTACAAAAACAATGGTTATCAAATATAAAATTTTTGGTTTTTAGGAATATAATTGGAAAATCTTTACCTTTAAGTAAGAAATGAGATATTATTCAAATAGGAAAAACTGATGCGCGACAGCGCGCCGAAGCCTGAAATTGTAGAGTTACAGAGAATTCAATAAAAGACCAAAAAAAGGTAAGGCTTCGTTGACAGCTAGTTTAAAAGTACTAAATAGTGTGAAAATACGCAGTAAAATGATATGTTATTGTGTAAAAACGTTACAGGATCCTATATAAATAAAGGTGATGCAAAATATAAATGCAGAAAATCAAAAACAGAATGAAAAAAATAGTATAAAGTGATGCAAAACATGAATGCAGAATATCAAAACAGAATGAAGAATTAGTGTACAATGAAATGTAAGTTGCATAACACTACAAGCTACAAAAGCATTCATGTGTGGTTGTCGTTTTTTTTTTGTCGTCAACCGTCAGTAATATTGGGCCTTATCCTTACATCATGCAATTGATAAAGATTCATCGATATTTATCACACGATATAATATATCGATACTGTTTACAATATCGTTCCGATTTATATCGATATATTTTTCCCTTGCCCATCACTACACTATCCCCGTGACCACCAATCCAAGTACCATTTCCCCCACCACCACTATACAAGGAAAGACGTACCACCGTCGATGATACGACAGGTTATTTTATTTTATTGAGCGGATATAGGCAAAGTAAATTTTTCCAACTTTAACACTGTATCTGTAAAGGACCTTGTATCAGCTCAACAGCAGTCCACTGCTGGACATGGCACTCTCTCAAGAGAGGATTTGTTTTAGTGCCAAACTTGGCAGGCGGATTGGCAAGACGTCTAACACATATGATGACGGTTTGGTGATTTAAATATTGGATATAAATGGGTCGGATTCACAGTATTTGTATCATACCACACTGGAAATGTTAACACACAAGGTCGCACGTAACACACTGGTAATATTGTATTCTTACTGTTCCTTCTTCTTGATGCTAAACCCAAGGAATTTACCACTAGCTGGTACGTGGCGAATTGCTGCCACAGAATAAATAATTGTGGAAACATCGTTTTAAATTTTCTACCGACTTCAAAAAGGAGACGGTGCTCAATTCTACTGTATGTATTTTTTTATGTGTGTTACCTCATAACTTTTTACTGGGTGAACTGATTTCGATGATTCTTTTTTATTTGAAAGCTAGTGCTTGGCTAGACATGTGGTCCTATACAAATTTGATCAAGGTTTGTCCAATAGTTTTTGAGTTATCTATACAAATAAATAAAATTGAAGTGTCTGTTTGTAATGTTAAAATAACAGCTTTTTACTAAATGCATAATATGAAAGTAAATACGGTACTAATAACAAAAAATAATTTTTAACATTTTTGTCTGTCTGTCTGTCTGTCTGTTTGTTCCGGCTAATCTCCGAAACGGCTGGACCGATTTTGACGGGACTTTCACTGCCAGATAGCTGATGTTATTAGGAGTAACTTAGGATATTTTTATTTTAGAAAAAGGATCAGGGTTCTGAGCAAAAAAATTAAAACCCTTGAAATCGTAGTAAATTATACGCGGGCGAAGCCGCGAGGGACAGCTAGTTTTTCATACTTTATATTGAAGTCGGTTCTACAAATTTTTTAATTTTAAATGATTAATGGTTATATTGTTACTTAGGAATGATTGTACATTCATTTAAATTGAGAGATATACAATTTTAAATAAATTTGTCGGTACGATACGCGCGCCACCTACTGTAAGTTAGTTGTACTATGCCTATAACCTTCGCGCAAGTGCAAGCAATAAATTGACAAAGTTTTACCGCAATCTGATGAACGTTATGGCAGCGCATAAAATACGAACAAACAAACATGGGCAAAAACATACTAACTCGGCAAGAATATTTATAAATTTTTAAGAGGTATTAAAATAAAATCAATAGGCTGTATATTATATTATTCTTGTTTTCTAATGTATTTTGACGTGACAACGACTTATAAATCGATGAAGCTCGCTGCACGCACGAAAAAACATGACTCATGCGGCGTTACCTAGGCGTTCCATTTAAAGTGCAAGCGAGAGCGCGGAACGAGCGACTGTGCGAGCGAATGTGGTGTCAATTGTTTATAGCAACGATAATTGCGGCGATAAAGGTAATGATTCTTTCGATATTTCGATATTAAATATTTCTTATGACGTTGTCACGTTCAACTATCGTCAGTAAACCGACTTTACAGACAACCGATTTTTTTATTTATTTATTTCTTCATAATTCTTCTTTCCACTCAAAAAGATTTCTTGTAAATTTAATGTATTATTATAGGCAGTATATCAAATTTCAAAGAAAAAATTGAAGGCGATGGTCTCAGAGTAAATGTATGTAATTACTCCAACGCCTAAACCAAAATGGTTGACATTAAACTGACACTAGAGAGGTGTTGTAGTCCTAAAAGCCCTATGGCCTATGGCGCTGCCATCGTAAAACTCAGTTTTAGCGTGGTTATCACTAAAATAAAAAAGTTACCCTGCAATTCATACACCTAACGTACCACATAGGAAATTTAAAAGCAGTATATTTGTAATTTAGTTGTTTTGTAAGTAATTGTAATATTACACGAGATTTTTAGACTACATAATTTTAAAAGAACTTCCATATAATGAAGATAAATAGAAACTACAAGAACAGTGTACTTTTTTTGTTCTATTCAAAGCATTGTCGACGGACTGCACTGGGACATATTAGTTTTGTTTGGAGCAAGAGATTAAAAGTTTCGTGAAGCATAATACTGTGTAAACTTTATGTGTGGTAGAGCCACGTTGCAACTACATTATAATTGTAGCTCGAATGGGTCTACACAACGAAGGTACCACGCTCTCACAGAATACCAGCGTACAGGGAAATGCTGCTGTGTTTCTTCGTATAGTGAGTGTAGAGAGAGGAGAGAGAAATGAGATTATCCCAACATTACCTGCAAGATTTTTTTAATAGAAGAGGAGCAAATGAGCATGCGTCTCTCCTGCAACACCAGAGGAATCGTAGGTGCGTTGCCGACCTTTAAAAAAGATAGATGCGATAAAATACGCAAAGAGATGCAACATCTGCTCGCAGTGCCAGGAGTCGAGTCGATCAGAAAGTGCTCGGTCGCCTATGATTCGAATCGCTCTGCACTGGATGCGGTCAAGTAGAAGGAGCTGGCACTGGGGAGCCCCTGCCCAAAGATGGGAACAGTATTCCATGTGAGGCCGAACCTGCGCCTTGTAAAGTTGCAGGTGGTGTGCCGGCATGAAATACTGTCCCGCTCTGCTGAGCACGCCAAGCTTTTTAGAGGTCAATTTGGCCTTCTCTTCCAAGTGACCACGAAACTGCACGTTACACGATATGTCGACTCCGAGGCTTCCGATACTGGCTGAGGCAAGAAGGGGAGTGCCTTGAAACTGAGGAGATACAACAAAAGGGTTATTTTTAGGGGTAAACGCGCAAACTTCTATCTTCTGAAGATTAAACTGGACTAGATTTAGTCGCCCCCAGTCCGAGACTTTGTTCAGCAAAGACTCGACTTCAGACACATGTTTGTTCCGGTACTCGGCGACGTTTTCCCATAATATAATAGAATTGGCACGGCCGGTGTATAGAGCATCACCAGTGCTGTCATCTGCATAGCAATGAATGTTACCGGTTTACAAAATATCATTCATATGCAGAAGAAACAGCGTTGGTGACAGCACGCAGCCTAGTGGAACACCAGCATTAATAGGATTGTAATTGGAGCATGCACCGTCAACACCGACCTTGATGCTCCGATCAGCAAGAAAACTGGCGATCCGGTTGCACGATTTCTCGGGAAGTCCATAGGAAGGAAGCTTCGAAAGAAGGCCTTCGCTATGTCCAAAATAACGGCCAAGGCCATCCGCTTGGACCTTACTGCCTCCGCTCATCTATGAGTTAGGTGATCTGCTTACAGATGGGTCGATGATGGTAAAATTCACCCAAAGCTTATTATATCCGTGATTGTGGCATTTTATAATTTTTTGAATCTTCATAATTTATAATGTATACTTGCGGTTGTCTTGATGGAACTTTTTTTTATAGGATAGGGTAACAAACGAGCACACAGTCCACCTGATGGGAAGTGATTGCTGTGGCCCATAGACATCTACATCTATCATCGATTACAAATAAAAATGCAGATACATTGTCACCCATGAGGACTAAGATGAAATGCCTCTTCTACGGTTTCATTTGTGATTTAGATGTACACGCGTACTGATTTCACAATATTTATTTAAATTATCAATTTACTATCTTTAAAATTGACAAGTTGTGTAAGAGTAACGAACATATAGGTACATATATGTTTCACAAGCTCCACAAGCGTGCTGCTGTAACAAAAAATGATTTATTGTAGAAGGAGGATGAATGTACTGGAATACGAAGAGATACATATTGTAAACGGGATTTCCACTATTCGAACGACCTAAATCCAACTTAAAATTTGCGATCATTATCATTTCGAAATGTGACAAAGTTTCCATGTAATATAGCTTAAGCTCTACGTATTACGCGCTCTCACAATAAACGTGGGTCATGACTGTTTGGACGTTATAACAAGGACGCGGGCCGAAAAACTTCTAATTTATATAATGTGTAGAATTCTCACTGGGATCATCGGATCTAATGAGATGACATCACAGGGAATCACGAAATAATTTGGTTATTCTAAGAAAGCAATAGTTGTCTGTATTGATTCAGTAATGTTTGCTAAATTTAATCTTACTGCGCGACGCAAAGGATGTGTATATTATCATCATCGCAGTCTATCATAAGTATATTGCTGAACATGGCTTCCCCCCAGGAATACCACAAAGCATGGTTCTGAGCCACCTGCACCCATCGACCTCCTACAGTCGTCACTTCATAATGCAGGGCCATCCTACACTTCGCTTACTGGTACGAGGCTGCCACTCGAGAATATTTCTTTCCTCATCGGTTGTCGGTTCTTCGAACTCTATGGCTGACCCATTACCACTTCAGTTTACTTTGGTATGTTTAATAAAAAATGTTATAAAAAGTAGGTAGCTGGAAATTTCCGTAAAAATTTCGTAATAACAATTTAGAATTAAAATTGTCGATAACTTTTCTCTACTAACTCTCATAGTTATTGGACGATCGCCAACATAACTTGTCCCGAACAATATCTTACTCCCCGAATTAATTATAAAGTTCGAAAGAATAATATCTTCAAAGGCTTTGTGAACAATAGCCTTTTTCCCTGTTTGCAATATTTTTGCCAATGATAAAATATTATGTCGTTGGCAACATCGTTATTGGAATGTTTATATTATCTGTTGTCAGATATTTCAGGAGTTTTTGGAACGGGTCAATTACTTTCATTGTATTTCACTTAGTTTTTTTACGTTAGATGGCACAGACCTACAAAGAGCGTGGGTGCGTGTAAAGAAGTAGAGCAGGTTTCGTGGATGTCTACCAGAAGACGGGTATCAGCAACTTCTTGGTAACAACACAATAATAATGAAAACTACGGTTGGCAACCCGCCTACCAAGCGCGATGACTATGGTAAATATCCCCCCCCCCCCCCCTTATGAGGCAATATAAGAAGGCCTCTATGTTCAGGCAGTGGACTTTAATAGACTGTAATGGATGGATGTATAGAAGGTAATCTACCAGGAGCACATGACCCACTGAGAGGTGAAATTTTCAAATCAACAGTAACATTACAACTGTGACAAATATCCCCCCTATGAGGCAATCTGTGGAGGAGGCCTATGTTCAGCAGTGGACTTTAATAGGCTGTAATGGATGGATGTATTGAAGATAATCTACCAGGAGCACATAACCCAATGAGAGGTGAAATTTTCAAATCAACAGTAACATTACAACTGTGACAAATATCCCCCCTATGAGGCAATCTGTGGAGGAGGCCTATGTTCAGCAGTGGACTTTAATAGGCTGTAGTGGATGGAAATATAAAAGAGGAGCACATGACTCAATGAGAGGCGAAACTTTCAAATCAAAAGTAAGATTACAACTATGGCAAATACCCCCCCGCATGAGACATTCTAAGGGCCATTTTCCCCGATCAAACCGAGCGTTGCTCTAATACAGTTGTAGCAGGGCTCTACCACGCAAATAATGAATTGAATAACCCAGGAACATAGAAATTAACATTAAGATACTTTTGTTTCACAGGCCTCCCCCATAAATTGCCTCATAGGGGAGACGATATGGGGTAGTGGATATTCTTACAACGCCAATACACGTTGAATTGGATAATTTGGATTAATACATAGGATATTATTGTCGCGGGGAAACAAATGAACGTGGGAAAATTAACATGAAGTTGCTTCCGTTAATACGCAGGACTCGTAGCCAGATGTTGGACGATAAATAATTAAAAATTAAAAATTTTGTACAACCGACTTAAATATAAATTATTAAGAATAACTCAAAAACTATTGATCAAATTAAATCAAACTAGTGTAAAATAACAGACTAATGCTGCTGTGTTTTTCCAGGCCAAAACCTTTGTTCAATTTTTTCTTATAATAGAGGAGTAATCGAGCATGCACCTCACCTGATGGTTGTGACTACCACCGTCCATTAACAAACTGCAATACCAGAGAACTTGCAGGTGCCTTGCCGGCCTTGTAAAAAGAGACGGTTTTTTCTTGAAGGTCCCTAAGTCGTATTGGTCCGGCAAAGTCGATGGTGGTAGTCGATTTCACAAGGAAGTCGTGCAAGGAATAAAACTTCTGATAAATAGCACAGTGGTAGACCGTCTATCATAAAAATAGTAAGGATGGTATCGCTAATTTGGTCGCAATGGCGGACATTATCCTCCGAGTACTATCCGTGGTAGATGCGAGTCCACCTGATGGTAAGTGGCTGCTGTGGCCCATAGACATCTACATCTATCCTCAATAAAGAATCAAAATGCAGATCCGTCGTCACCCGTGAGGACTAAGCTGGAATGCCTCTCCGGTTCTTTACACTCATCATACAGAACACAGAATCGTTACGCTGCTATTTTACGCTCGTATTCTGTGAGAGCGTGGTCCTTCCCAGTCGAGCCGACCCATTCTTGCTACAACTATACTGCACAGCATGGCTCTACCACATATAAGGAATGCAAAATCTCGTCACAGCGTCAGCCCGTGAGTCAAGCCGACCGGAACGTATTGTAAGAATACGTACTCTAGCTCAAATAATAATAATAATAACACAAATAATAATAATAGGCGTAGGGAAGTGACGACCCCATCGCCCGCTGACGTAACGGTTATGTGACAAAACTGCTACGTCAGCGCAGTCAGTAAGTCAGTCAGGGTGCTAATTTGGGCCCGCTTGTGCTTTCGGCCAAATCATGAATCGGTGCCGGGCCTGGGCGTCTCCCGTTAATTGACGCCCTTTTTATGGATGATGGAAAGAAATAGACTGCGTATAGGGCCGCTGCCTGGGGGTCGCCGGAGCGCGTCTGGAGCTGGCGCTGGACGCGACAGCATGCGGGCCGCCAGCCGAGCGCGAGGTGCTGCACGACCATCTAGCAGCCCCTCGCATCCAACATCCCCACCAGCTGGCTTGGTGTTGGCGGGGTCTTCGCGGGCCCAGCAATCAGCACCCGCCACTGGTGGAGTACGCCGCATGCGTTGGTCAATGCAGATGAAACAGCAACGCATTGCGGGCGTATTTTAGGGTGAAAGGGGGAGAAATTGGAGGTTTTGCATATCGGGCTAGGATGCATCGACTTTTGCTGAGCTGGAGCCATCTATAACCATCACCGAGCAAAACCTGACAGACCGAGTTCGGTATATCTTGCGGTCAAACATACTCGATAGCACCGAACTCGAACGGCTACGACGTGAGGCTGTTCCATCATCGGATGACACTGCTACGGCTTAGGATGCGGCGCCACAAGTTGCAGAGCAACCAGCACACGTGGATGCCGCCGTAAATCTTTCAGTTATGGTTGGTTCAGACGATGATGGAACAGTCGCCCAGGAACTAGAACTAGAGAAATGAGGAGTACATTGGAAGAGGCTATTTTGGAAATGCGCAGTATGCCTCTCGAAAATCGACCGCGACTCCCGCGCATGCCCCTGAGCAAGCGTAATCGGGCTGTCGTGAGGGCTCTCAACCCAATGCTGGTGACCTATTTGGAAGCCAGCCGGGATCTTTGCGAGACGGACTCAATTCTTTTTGGTGCCGCACTGGCAGTTTGCCGCATTATTGGTGCCAAAGTTCCCACGGCTGGACGCGCTACTAGACAAAGTAGCGCCATCCCAGCATGGAGAAGAAGGATTGAGGACCATATCGTAAAGGCAAGGGCCCTCATTGGTAGACTGATAAGCTTCAGGTCGGGCAATAATAGGCCGAGAATTGTGTGCACCATCAGGATGGCGTTTGCTGGGACAAATATCAGTTTGTCCCAGCCGGATATAACGCAAAAACTGACGGAGCGCATAGACGACCTGAAGCAGAGAATAGCTGCTTGGGGGAAGTGGATTCGGCGATATACCGAGAGGTCGACACGGTTCAACCAGAATCGTCTCTTCCAGAGTGATCAGAAGAGGCTCTATGAATCACTGGAGCGACCAATGGTACGTGGAACGGGCCAAGCACCGAATCAGGCCGACACTATCGCATTCTGGCGCGGCCTGTGGTCAGAGCCCGTAAACCACAGCGAGGGACCTTGGACGGAAGTTGTGGCGAGTCAGTGTGCGAATGTTACGCCCATGAACCCCGTCATAATAACGCTGGATGACGTAGCTGAGACGGTCCGTAGAGCCCCGAACTGGAAAAGTCCGGGGCTCGACGGGCTGCATCACTACTGGCTGAAGGGGTTCGTGGTGTGTCACGCTGTACTCGCCCGATAGTTTCAAGAGGCTCTCGACCAGAAGTCGCTCCCGAGCCTCTTCACTACTGGGATCACTCATTTGGTTCCTAAAGATCAGGATACCACAGACCCGAGCAAATACCGCCCCATAACGTGTCTACCCACGATATATAAGACACTAACATCCATTTTAAGCGAGAGAATCACTCGTCACCTGAAATCAAATCAGGTGATGTCGCGCGCTCAGAATGTATGTAGGGACGGTGGTCGTGAAACCAAGGAACCACTCCTCATTGACGCGGCCATTGGTAAGGTGGTTAAACGCAACCGTCGGAACCTCTCCGCCGCCTGGATAGACTACAAAAAGGCATTCGACTCGGTGCCTCATACATGGCTTAAGAGGGTCCTCGAGCTGTACAAGGTTGACTGTACAGTTCGAGACTTCCTCGAGCAGTGTATGGGGCAGTGGAGTACGATCCTTTGTCATCTAGGTGAGCGGATGACGGCTGCGGAGAACCACATAAGGATAAGAAGGGGTATCTTCCAGGGCGATTGTTTGAGTCCAATCTGGTTCTGCCTCTCTCTGAACCCCCTCAGTACCTTACTGAAGGGTTCCGGGAGGAGATTTCAGCTTCAGAGAGGAGGTACAAAAGTGACCCACCTTTTCTATATGGATGATCTCAAATTATTCGCCTCCAGTCGCTCTCACCTTATGGAATTGCTAAACATAACTTGTGATTTTAGCAATTCTATTGGAATGGAGCTGGGAACGGATAAGTGTGCGATCCTCCATGTCGAAAGGGGAAGGGTTGCTAACTCTGAGGGCATAGACTTAACTATGCCCATCAGCATAAGAACCCTTTCTGAGGCTGAAACATACCGATACCTGGGTATGTCACAGAACATCGGTGTAGATGAGGCGGGTATGAAACGGTCAGTTTGCGATGTGTTTTATGCACGCTTGACCAAAGTGCTTAATAGCCTTTTATCCGGTGTGAATAAGACGCACGCATATAACGGTTGGCTCATGCCTCTTCTCATGTATACCTTTGGCATACTCAGGTGGACTCAGACCGAACTGAAAGCTCTGCACAGAAAAGTCCGCACTATAATGACGTCCCACAGGATGCATCATCCGAGATCGTCAGTAATGAGGCTGTACTTGCCGCGGAAGCATGGTGGGCGCGGCTTTTTAAGCGCGCTCACCATGCATAATCGCGAAGTGTGTAGCCTCCGTAATTACTTTCTGACGAGAGCGGTAGATCCATACTATAGGGGCGTTATTTCTTGTGATAAAGGACTTACCCCTCTATCCTTAGCAAACAAGCAATGGCAAGACCCGGCAGTACAAAGCATTTCCGACTGGGAGACCGTATGGAAGGAGAAAGAGCTCCACGGGAGGTTCCACAAGGCCCTTCATGAGACTTTCGTAAACACAGTCGCCTCCCTCCACTGGCTACGTTTCGGTGACCTATTTGGGGAAACTGAGGGTTTTGTCTGTGCAATACAGGATCAGGTTATTAAGACCAACAATTATCGGAAATACATCCTAAAGGATATCTGTCGTCGACATCTGTCGAGCTTGTCGCCATCCCGGTGAGTCACTTAGGCGCTTTCTAACTCTGAGTATTTGCACAGACACAACCTAGTAGCCAGGATTCTACACCAGGAGCTCCCTCTGAAATACGGTCTCGTGGATCGGAAACTGCCATATTATAAGTACTTGCCGGAAGCCGTGCTCGAAAATGACCGCACCAGGCTCTACTAGGACCGGGCCATCATCACAGACAGGACTATTCTTGCGAATAAGCCTGATATTGTGCTGATGGACCGGGCACAGTCAAGAATATTTTTGGTCGACATTACCATTACTTATGACGAGAACCTCGTGAAAGCCGAAACAGATAAGCTGACAAAATATCTGGACCTGGCTCACGAGGTGACCGACATGTGGGGTGGTCTGCCGGCCGAAATTATTCCTGTGGTCGTTTCTGCGAACGGGTTAATCCCAGTTAGCCTCTCGGGTCATCTGAGGCGATTGGGACTCCGTGACGGACCGCTCCAAGCTCAAATGCAGAAGGCGGTGATTTAGTTAACAATAGAATATAGAGAAATAATCATTTGGTATTTTGTGAGAAAAAAATATTGAAAATTTAAAAGTGATTTATGAGCGTTATTATTAGGCATGGCCTATTTATCCTTACGAACAAAAGTTACTTCATCATCAAGACAACCGCCATTTATAGGAATACATAAATGATATTTTTGGCATAGTAAGTAAGCACTTTTTAACCGACTTAAAAAAAGGAGGAGGTTCTCAATTCGACTGTATATTTTTAATGTGTGATACCTCAGAACTTTCTTCTGGCTGAACCGATTCTGAAGATTTTTTTTATTTGGTCAAGATCTGACCAGTAGTTTTTGAGTTATCCTTAATAATGCGTATTTAATTGACTTCGACTACATTGATGATGTTCTCATTTTATTTATTTTGAAGTTTACAAATTTTTAAATTTTAACACTTGTTTAATAGAATATCTTTATTACAACAAATATTTTCATCACACAGTAGTCATTTATATTTAATAAATGACTACTGTGGTTTCTTCTGTTTGTTTTTCACCCGAATTCTCTTCGAAATAACGCAAACTTTTGATCTAACTACTTCCCTCACGATCAAAGTTAGACTACTGCATTGTGGACTTCTTCGAAATTGTTCTGTACCCGACAAATTCTTACGGACTAAATACGAAATGTATTTGGAAAGTTATAAGTAACTTGTATGTTTAGTTTAGCAATAAAATACGCATACGGGTTGACTCACATTTATACAAATAAATATAACTGTTTGTATTGTCAAAATAACAGCTTTTAACTAAATGCAAATGAAAGGATATACGGTACTTATAACAAAAAATAATTTTTGTTATTTGTGTTTGTCTGTCTGTTTTTTCCGACTAATCTCCAAAACGGTTGGACTGATTTTGACGGGACTTTCACTGGCAGATAGCTGATGTTATGAGCAGTAACTTAGGCAACTTTTATTGCAGTAGTTAGTAATTTTACCGCGCAAAAAAAATCTCCGTACATCATTTCGTATTAGCTCTCTGCACGGTTAGCTATGTTGACTTTCTAAAAGCGTTCGCGCTAATTTTTTGCTATGAAATCATTTTCTAATAATTACATTACAGTATAAATGAAGTATATCTTTCTTTTGTCCGTGTTCATCTTAAGACCTATGCGTTGGGAGGTAATATTGAGGTCATTGAGCATAGTGCTTAGGTCCTCCAGCGATTCTGCCATAAGGACTATATCGTCGGCAAATCGAAGGTGAGCGATGTACTGCGATTGACGTTAATACCTTATTCTTTCCAGTCCAGTAGCTTGAAAACATCTCCCAATGCAGCGTCAATATAACGTTACACTGTCTTACACCTCCCTGCAGTTGGATAGGTTTCGTAATCTGGTTCTGTATTCGGATAGCCATCGTACCCCTACTGCACAAACACTTCAGCACTTCGATATACCGACAGTCAACTTGGCATCGCTGCAGTGACTACAGCGCAGCCCAAATTTCGACGGCATCAAATTTCGAAGGCTTTCTCATAGGTCACATACGCAAAACATTGTGGCAAATTGTACTCCTCTATCTTCTGTACTATTTGCCAAAGGGTATATATGTGGTTTATAGTGCTGAAGCCTTTTCGAAAACCGGCTAGTTCGGGAGGCTGGAAGTTGTCGAGTTTGCGTGCGAGACGATTCGTAATGACTGTCGAAAACAGCACGTAGATGCGCTTCAGAAGGGAAATCGGTCTATAGTTCTTTAAGAGAGCATTGTCGCCTTTCTTGAGGAACAAGACCACCGCAATTCTGCTCCACGCCTCCGAAGTGTTCACACCATGGAGGACGGAATTAAAGAGCTCCTGAAGGACTTCAAGTACCGGTTTTCCACCCGCTTTCAGGAGCTCCGCTGTAAATCCATCCTCGGGTGCTGGAGAGCCATTCTAATCTCACTCAGACTGTCAGACTGACGTCCGGGATATCATATATATATATATATACTTACTCTTGAATTATTTTACTCACACTTGCATATGGCTCCAACGATGATGTGTACAGCTGCCCATAGAACTTCTCAATCTTACTCAAAATCTCAGGTATCCCGGAAACGATGCTGCCACATTTGACAATCAGACAGATCTCTAGCAAAGACTTTGGAACCCCGGCTCCACTTGATCGCTTCTTTAATACAAGCTGTATTGAAGTTGCGCAAGTCCCGCCGCATGCATTTCGATATGTCTGTCCAGTTGCCTGTATTCTGTCAAATCTGCTGAAGACTGTAGATTCATCTCCCGTCTAACAGCCATGAGATTAAGAGTGTGATCGGAGAGTTTTTGTGTTCTTATGCGACCCGTCTTACAGAACTTAGCCCCGACCGCATGAACAGTTTCCACAAGCTTGTTATTCATATCGTCCACTTCATTGCAACCTTTTAGGCATTGAAAACGGTTTGGTAACTCGAGCTGAAGGGTTTCGGGATTCTGGATTAGAGCATGAGGGGGACGAAGTGTTGACTTCATTAGACGACAACTTTCCAACTTAACATTGAGGTTCAGTGTGCTTCTAACCATTCGGTTATCGCTACCAGTTTTTGCACTCGCGATCACTGAGTTATGATGATGGTGATGATGGTAAATGAAATACATACAATATTATAAAAACTATTGTAAAGAAAAACTAAAACTAAAAACTTAAATTAACATACAGTCCTACACCCCGTGGTATCGTGCCAAGAACGCAGACTGCATTTCGTCACTCAATAGCTAATATACTTAACCTTTGAGCAAGAAAAGAACCAGCCCTATTATCACCAGTAGACGACAATTCGCGGGTGCAGTTCCTTTAGGAACTTCACCGCATGTGGACCCCACGGACCAAAGCAAATGACACAATTATGTAGTCATCTCTCATATACTCATATTTGCTTACTCAGTTCAGCTGCCTCTGATGCCGCCCCGGCTCTCCGAGATACCTCTGAGATGAAAGGCTACCAAAGTGTCTACGCAAGTAGCATCCCATACTAGGGCTTTACCTCTCTTCCAAGGCACCAAATTCATACCGTTGGGTCTCCTGCCATCGTCTCTAAATATTGTACAAGGTTCTAAAACCGAGGAAACATTTATAGAGAGAAGAGGTATAACTATAAAAGTGAATGGAAATGACATATCTCAACGTTAACTCTATTGGGGTAAAGAATTGTAGAAAATGAACTTGGCTAACCCCGCGGGAGGGACAACGCAACTGTTACATTCTTTGTCCATTGGTTGTAGTTATATAAAGCAGACTGCTAACTAGTTACACTCATATTACAAAAAAAAAATCATACGTGTTTCTTACTACTAATTTCGTCGTGAATCGAAAGCGTTTCTTCTTAAATTGTTACTTTTAAATATTAGTAAATATTTTGTTTAAAATGTATTATTTTAATCAATCCCCTGTCCATAAGAGGGCGTGAATTTACACTACTACACCCTTGGTATGTATAGTTTGAAGCATTTTAAGCTACCAGCACATGGTAATAAATGCTAAATACGACGTAAATACTCATAAATATCAAACTTAGATGGTAGAGAGATCCCTAATTAGAGCTTCGGTATTTTTTTTTTTAAATATACATTCAGAAAACAACAAAAAATATGTGCTTACATCTGATACAATACTATTGTCAGGTGAAAAACTGGTGTCTAAACTAGGTAAAACCTGTATCTTAGGTCACCAGGTCCCCACCTGTAGGTATCCGTGGACAAAATAAATAGATGTAGCTACAATAAATGTTTTCATTCGTAATTAAAAACAATACAACGAGATTTAAATATATTCTAATAAAAAAAAACACACACAAAACTGATAAGAAAGAGAACAACAAAAAAAGGGGAATGTCTCACTAAATAGCAAACAGAGACAACAGTTAAACTTTTTACAATGGTAGGTACTTCATTTTACTTATTAATGGTCGCATTAATAAGTTAAGTATAGTAGTTAAGTATAACTTCCGTAACAAAGTACAGCTGACAAAGCCCTTAGATAGTCCACCGTATAACTTTAATATAGGTGGTACACATTTAGCGCGTGGTTTGCGAGTGGTAGAGCCGCGCTGCAGTTATGGCTGGTGCACGAATAAGTCCGCTCCACCGGGGAAAGGCCACGCTCCCAAACGATACCTGCGCAAAATGGGAGCTTAATGCTGTCGTGTTTCGTATGGTAAGTGTAGAGAACCGGAGACCCTCTTTACTGGTAACGAGGTATTCCATCTCAGGATAGATATAGCAATTCACCTGGTGTTGCAGTTGTTCATGGGCCATGATAGCCACTTATTATCAGGTGAGCCGCATGCTCGTTTACCCCCTCACATAAAAAAAACCATCAGGTGGACTGTGCACTCCCTTCTCATCTTTATTCTATAAAAATACTTTTTGTTTAAATAAAAATAGAATGGCCGAGGTTCGCAGTCACGGTGATGCTCCCGAAAACGGAAAACTTTCACATTAATGTTACTGTTTTGATCACGAAGCGAGTTTGTTTTCAGACTCGGTACAGATTTTGTAAACAAATTTGTCTAGAAATATAATTTAGTTGTTTTTTTTAATAGTAGCATATTGCGACGGTAGGTAGCTTTATCCAATTTAATTTGTATCC
Organism: Parnassius glacialis; assembly: GCA_033319125.1. Taxonomy (NCBI): domain Eukaryota; kingdom Metazoa; phylum Arthropoda; class Insecta; order Lepidoptera; family Papilionidae; genus Parnassius; species Parnassius glacialis. The sequence continues at coordinate 66,950,117 of JAVANC010000004.1, forward strand.
GTATAAGACTTAATTAACATGGATCTAACGTGGTAGAGCCACGCTGCAGCTATATTATGGTTGTAGCACGAATGGGTCGGCTCGACCGGGGAAGGATCACGCTCGCGCAGCTTAATGCTGCTGTGTTTGGTATGTTCAGTGTAGAGAACCGCACGAATGGGTCGGCTCGACCGGGGAAGGATCACGCTCGCGCAGCTTAATGCTGCTGTGTTTGGTATGTTCAGTGTAGAGAACCGGACACCCTTTTTACTGGAAAGAAGGCTTTCCATCTCAGTCGTCAGTGTCGGCCACAACATCCACTCATCATCAGGTGGACTGTGTGTTAGTTTGTCAACCCTATTCTATGATAAAAATGTGGTAGTGTTTGGTCTAAAGATCATTTTTAAAAACTTTAAATGCTAAATAGTAATTTGCGACTATTGCAGCCCGTGGACACATTCTTTATTACTACTTCTACTGTTTTCATCAGGTATAAATATAAGTAACTACTGTAGTTTCTTCTGTTTGTTTTTCACCCGAATTCTCTTCGAAATAACGCACAACTTTTGATCTAACTACTTCCCCTACGATCAAAGTTAGACTACTGCATTGTGGACTTCTTCGGAATTGTTCTGTACCCGACAAATTGTTACGGAGTAAATATGAAATGTATTTGGAAACTTTTAAGTAAGTTGTAAGTTCGCCAATAAAATATTAAGGGTTGACTCACACCTATACAAATAAATAAAATATAAGTGTCTGTTTGTAATGTCAAATTAACAGCTTTTTACTAAATGCATATGAAAGGATATACGTTACTTATAACAAAATCACAATTTTTAAAATTTTTGTCTGTCTGTCTGTTCGTTCTTGCTACTCCCCGAAACGGCGGGACCAATTTTGACGGGATTTTCACTGGCATCTTATGTTACGAGTAACGTAGACAACTTTTTTGTAATAGTTGATGTATTTTTACCGCGCAAACAAACCCCATGAAATCCAATCGTAGTAAATTGCACGCGGGTGAAGTCACGGGAAACAGTTAGATTAGTATATGAACGAGGAATCTACCTAGTGGAATTACAATTCAGAGACATTTTTAGCTTAATAGTAATTACAGTCTCTACGGCATTCCGTCTTTGTTCACCGCACGGTTGGCTAAGTTGCCTTTCTAAAAGCGTTAACGCTGATAGAAAACGAATTCTTTTTTTTCTTTTAAAGTAGTCTTTAATAATTACATTATAGTATAAATGACATATATACAATGTTACAAAACTATTATAAAGAAAAAACATCTAAAAACTTTAATTATCATACAGTCCTACTCCCCGCGATGTCGTGCCAAGAACGCTGGCTGCGTTTCCCCGCTGAATGGCTATACTTAGCTGTTGAGCGAGAAAAGAACCAGCCATCTTATCACCAGCAACAACGGACTTCTTACGACCAGTCGCGGATACAGTTCCTTTTTTTATAGGATAAGGTGACGAACGAGCACCCAGTCCACCTGATGGTAAGTGGTTGCTGTGACCCATAGACATCTACATCTATCCTCGTTTGCGAATCAAAATGCAGATGCGTTGTCACCCGTGAGGACTAAGATAGAATGCCTCTTTTCCAGTAAAATGGGTCTCCGGGTCTCTACACTCACCATACGAAACACAGCAGTGTTAAGCTACTATTTTACGCTGGTATTCTGTGAGAGCGTGGTCCTTCCCCGGTCGAACCGACCCATTCGTTCTACAACTATACTACTAATATAGCTGCAGCATGGCTCTACCACGTAAAAACGTGCTTTATCTGAAAGCAACATAAACGGGACGTGCTGTGTCGAAGTGGCATTCGACCTTGTTGTGCATAATTCTGTCATCATAATTTTGTTTAAAAGATAATAAAATGTATAATGGATGTAAGTGTGGACTGTATTTTTACTGATTGCCTGACTGATCGTTGGGTTAGCTATGCTAGGGGACTGCGTGAAGAAAAGATGGTACTCTTGACTATACTATATTCAACTATTTACAATGATTGGGCACTATTATTATCTATGCTAATATATACAGAGAGATCTTTGCTTATGGAGTCTTGATTCTTCCTGATTTTCTTGAGGTTTGTTCTCCTAGTGTTGTCTTCAAGTGCCGCTCCAGAAATGAACGACTCACAGACCAAAACGCCCTTCTTATATCTCGCAAGAAGGCGTCTCAGTCTGTGAGTAGTGCCGTGCGACGATGCTGCTCGCCCATTGGTCGTCGCTCGGCTCCGGTGTGCGGGGTGTGCGGGGCGCAACGGGGTATGAAGGGGCGACGGGGCGGCGGGTCTCTAGCTGTCCTCAATAAGGGATCTAAGTGTGGACTGTATTTTTACTGATTGACTGACTGATCGTTGGGGTTAACTATGCTAGGGGACTGCTCGAAGAAAAGATGGTACTCGTGACTATCTGTCGCTCTCTTCTTTGTTCATATAATTCACACGCGTCGCTTGATCCGCGATGTTGTCTGCGGTCGGTATCCACCTCCATTGCTCGGGTGACGTCTTCTCTGCTATCTCCCCTAACCTATGAGCCACGTATGGAGTGTAACGCGCCGTATCGTTCTGTATCCAGTGGAGCGCCGTAGTGGAGTCTGTCCAAGTAGTGTACCTTATCGGCTACCACTCTGTGCTCGCCTTGCACGAATTCCGCGAGTCGCGCGTCTATTAAGCTCGCCTGCAACTCTAAACGCGCTATGCTTTGCGCCTTTATAGGGGCGACTTTCGCCTTGGCCGCCACTAACCGTACCCTAATCGTTCCGTCGCGATATCGTATACGCCAATATGCCGCGGATGCGTACGCACGTTCGCTTGCGTCGTTAAAAACGTGAAGTTGACGCTCTACCACTCCCCCCGTAGGTGCATAGCACCTAGGCAGTCGCAGTCGTGACACCTCCTCGACGACTTGCAGCCACCTCTGGAATTCATCCGCTGCCTCCTCGGGTAGTTCATCATCCCATCCGACCTTCTTCATTCACCATAGGTCTTGTAGCAGGATCTTGGCGGTGATGGTGAGGTAGCTAAGCAGCCCGAGTGGGTCAAACACCGACATGACTGCGCTTAATGCTTCCCTCTTGGTCGGTGGTCGCTGTAGCGCCTTTACTTCCTGTGGCACCCTATTCATAGAGGTGTTGAACATCAGGGCGTCTTCGTCGGCCATCCATAACAACCCTAGTGTCCTACCTGGGCTGTCTTGCCTTAAGCCTACTTCCTTAGGCTTGCTCGCCAGTAGTTCCTCCGGCTTGTCTTCCAATAGGGCTGCGTGGTTAGAATTCCAGCCTGCCAAGGTGAAACCTGCCTTCTGGTGCACTTCCGTAACCTGCATTGCCGTATTTACCGCTTCCTCTACCGTAGCATAACTGTCTAAGTAGTCGTCCATATAGTGACTACGTACGATAGCGTTAAGCGCCAACGGATGTGTTTCTGCGTGTGCGCGCGCGTTATGATCCCTAATACTATGTGCGAGAAACGGCGAGCTCCTCGCACCGAAAATCATCGATGTCATAACGTACTCCCGCGGTGGGCTGGATCGCTCGTTACCTCGCCACAGAAACAATTGCGCGGGTTGGTCGCGACTGTCGATCTTCACACGTAAAAACATCTCCCTAATATCCGCGGACACGGCTATTTCGTTTTCCCTAAATCTAAACAGTATGCCCGGTAGGTTTCGTAACAAGTCGGGGCCGTCGAGTAAATAATCGTTAAGACATCTACCGGACGCACGCGCTGCTGCGTCGAAAACCACTCTTGTCTTCCCCGGCTTGTTCGGATTCCGTACGGCGAAGTGTGGCAGGTACCAGCTCTTGGGGTCCTCTCTCTCTGTCCCCTCGGCTTCCCTTGCGTATCCTTTTGCCAGGAGGTTGTCTATCTGGGCTGTGTAGGCGTCTCGAAACTCCGGCGGCATGTCCATTTTTCTCTCGATCGTCCGCAGTCTTCGAGCGGCCATCTCGTAGCCGGGTGGCATACGCACGTTGTCGTCCTTCCATGGCAGTCCAACTTGGTATTGCTCGCCGACCTTCTTGACGGTGCGCTGGAATATCTTGACAGCGCGTTCCTCTTCCCATCGCGGCCTACTCTTTAGCGAGATACCTATGAAATCTTTATCATACTGCCGTTGGAGGAGTTCCGTTAGCTCCTCGTGCTGACTGGCAAACGTTCGGATGTCCCTATCTGACCATCCGCTAACGCTTACGACGTGTAATACGGTCTCACCGTCTTCCCTACACGTGAATCGCGGCACGGTTCCTTGTATTACCCACCCTAATAACGTACGTGCAGCTATAGGCTGCCTTCGACGTCCTATCCTTAAATTACGGGTGATTATTAAATGCCAGTTGTCGGCGCCTAATAATAATCTCGGTTTTGCGTCGTCGTAACAAACCGAACTCGGTAGGTCGCGTAAGTGTTTTAAACGTAAACACTCCTTACTTACGGATTGCGAACCTATCTTTAAATTTGCTATTGTCCGCGCATTTATTTTATACACCTCACTGCGCGTCTTGCCACGTATGCCTATATTAACTAGCCTACTATCGGCCTCGCGCTGACTATTGTTTAACCGGTTCCAGTCCGGTTCTTTACCGGTCCTTCCGCTCTTAACTCCGCGCTAAGTCGTCGTCAATTAACGAAATAGTCGAGCCTTCGTCAAGCAACGCATACGTATCTATTTCCCTACCACGCGGTCCGCGTAACGTAATGGGACACACTTTCAACAATACGGACGCATTACTACCAACGTTAGACGCGACGAGCACGGTCTCATCCGGTTTTGCCGATGTCTCAGGTGCGCGGGTCTTGCGGTTGTGAAGGTGGGTATGGTGGGGGGCGTTGCAGCCGTCGACGCCGCATTTCTTGGCTTTACATCTAAATCGTCGGTGTTTACTATTTAAACACAGAAAACACACCCCATCTTCCTTTACCCAATTCCACCGGTCGTCCACACCCATTTGCGCTAACTTCCTACATTTGGCGATTACGTGTTCACCCCCGCAACACATACATGAGGCACTACCGGTGTCCTCCTGGGCGGTGAACGTCTTTACGTCGCGGGCCCTATCCTCTACGCAGCGTGTCACTATAATCCTTTTCGACGGCGGCGCCTCTCGTCTTACGGGCGATTCCTTAGTCGGCGCTACGGACGTATAGGCATGACTCAACGCACGGTCAGCCTCTCTCATCATGAACCGAGATAGTGTGACGATATCCGGTTCGTCTGCACTTCCGTAGTGCTCCGCATAATCGCACCAACGTGACCGTAAGTGAGGGCTAAGTTTGCTAGTGACTTCCCTAGTTAGCATCGGATTTTGTAAATATCCTTTGCCGTCGACGTTCTGCAAAATACACACTATATTTTGTAACTTAATCGCGAACGAATTTAATTCCTGGGCGGTTTGACCCGGGCGCGGAAGGCGTCTCAGTTCCTCTAACGCACGATCTATAATTACTTCCGGGCGGCCGAAACACTGCTCCAATGTTCGATACTACTTCCCTAGCCTCACCACGTAGACAATTTCTTAACCTTGCCATATTTTCCGTATTTGTGAATCCATATAAACGCGTGGATTCTTTCATCGCGGCTTGAAAAGCTAACCATTCCGCGGCCGAACCGTTAAAAATAGGCAAGTCCTGCGTCTGCTTCGCGGCGGCGGGCCTGACTCTAATTATGTTTTCTAGAGCTTCCGCTAGTCGATCTATACCCCTCTCTTTCCCTCGCGGAGTAAGCGACCTATCTCTATTCCTATCTCCCTCTAGCCTACGCTGTGGCGCTGGCGTCCTATGTACACCTACATCCCTATGACACGGCGACGATAATCTACGATCCGCGTGGCGATGTGGCGATGGCGATCTATGTACACCTACATCCCTATACGGCGACGGTGATCTACGATCCGCGTGGCGATGTGGCGATCTATGTGTAGGCGATAGAGTGCGGCGTTGGACGCGCGACGGCGACGTAACCCGTACACGACGATCCATCTGGTTCATTTCTACGGCGACTCCACTATCCCTCTGTATCGTTTCTACGCGACGTGGTTGAACCTCATTCGCTACCGTCCTCCCCTGGGCATCTTCAGCGTGGTCGTAACCGGTTTCCCTATTCGGTAGGGCCTGCTCTATCTCGATGCGGGGCGCGGGCTGAGACGGGCGGTAAGGCGACTCCCCCGCACAGTCTCTACGTTCTCTAACCACCTATCAACGCGTACCCTATTTTCAACTAACTCATCTTCGTTAACACTTTCCCTATCTGTTTCTTCTTGCAGTTGCGCGACGTCCCTAGCGTACTTCTTCTTAATAAGATCTTCTTCGAGTTGCAATGGCTTCCTCCTAATTGCAGCTAGTTACTCTGCGGCGTTATATTCGATTTGTTTTAACTTAGCTATCGCGCTAGATGTCGACCGGGCTGAACGAACTGAGCGGACCGACGGGGCGCGGGGCGCGGGCCTATGTACAACGTCTGCTACAGGCGCGACGGTACGCACTATATAACTAGCTTCTGTAGACGGAAGATCTTCAATAATCGCGGCGAGTGTCTCTGTGCGCGGCGCGGATATGCTAACCTCTCCCAAACGATCGGTCGTAGACACGGACATAGCGGGGCGCGGCGGCGGGGGCGCGGGCGCGGGCGTAGATGCGGGCGCGAGCGGGGCCTGGGGCGCGGCGGAGGGCGCTTGTGCCATCGCGAGATAATCGGACGGGGACGTGGGTGCTTCTTCGAATATCCGCATTCCTACCGGCGTTTCGTCATGGTTCCGTGTCCTCTGGCTTCGTGTTTTCCTCATGACGTCCCTCGTTGCGACCTCCGATCGTCTTCAAAAAGACGTACGTATCGTCTTCAAAAAGACGTACGTATCGTCTTCAAAAAGACGTACGTATCGTCTTCAAAAAGACGTACGTATCGTCTTCAAAAAGACGCACGTATTGGATGTCGTTCCCGCCACAAGGGCGTTACCAGATGGTCACAGTTTGGCACCGTTAGGGAGCAACCACCTGGCCGCGTAAACGCGGTTAAAGAAACAAGAAATTGTCTGGAAACAGACTATATGACGTAGGCTTAATAAGAAACAGGGAAGAAATTAGTACCGACGATCTTCTCTCTTCGTCGACGAACTTCTTTCTTCCTTGAAGATCTTCTATAATGATCTTCTCTCTTCTATAATTATGTTCTTTTTTCTATAATTATGTTCTTTCTTCTATAATTATGTTCTTTCTTCTATAATTGCCTTCTTTCTTGTTTCTTCTTACTTCTTTCTTCTGGCTTGAATCCGGCGACGATGGACCAAGAATATAATGGATGTAAGTGTGGACTGTATTTTTACTGATTGACTGACTGATCGTTGGGTTAGCTATGCTAGGGGACTGCGTGAAGAAAAGATGGTACTCTTGACTATACTGTATTAAACTATTTACAATGATTGGGCACTATTATTATCTATGCTAGTATATACAGAGAGATCTTTGCTTATGGAGTCTTGATTCTTCCTGATTTTGTTGAGGTTTCTTCTCCTAGTGTTGTCTTCAAGTGCCGCTCCAGAAATGAACGACTCACAGACCAAAACGCCCTTCTTATATCTCGCAAGAAGGCGTCTCAGTCTGTGAGTAGTGCCGTGCGACGATGCTGCTCGCCCATTGGTCGTCGCTCGGCTCCGGTGTGCGGGGTGTGCGGGGCGCAACGGGGTATGAAGGGGCGACGGGGCGGCGGGTCTCTAGCTGTCCTCATCAAAATGAGTATACATATAGCACTGATTTCGGTAAGTCACTGGTTGGACACACTGAAAATCAGCGCCATGGAAAAAAAATTCATGGCATTATGCTGAGTGTGCTCCTGTTCCCAGATGACGCCTTGACACATACGAGTATAGGTATTGTATAGTTTGTAATATGCAGTATATTGTAATTTGTATTGTATAGCCAATATTATTTGTAAATTATGTGTTTTTTTTTATGTTATCTGTGATGGCGTCATTTTGGAGAATAAACCTTTCTTTCTTTCTTTCTTTAGAAACTTTACCGCACGTGGACATAACGGACCGATAGTCTCCACAGAAAATGGCACAAATATGTTGTAGTCATTTCTCAGATAATTACATTTGCGCAATTTACTTAGTTTAGCTGCCTCTGACGCCACCCCGGCGCTTAACAAGGTACCTCTGAGATGAGAGGACGCCAGAGTGTCTACGCAAGTAGCATCCCACACTTGGGCTTTACCTCTCTCCCAAGGGACCAATGTCATACCGTCGGGTCTCCTGCCATCGTCTCTAAATATTCCACAAGGCTATAAACCGAGGGAACATTTATAGAGACATAAGGTATAACTATAAAAGTGAATTGAAATAACGTATCTCAACCTTAACTCTATTGGGGTAAAAAATTGTAGAAAACTAACTTGGCTAATCGTGCGAAAGAGACAACGCAACTGTTGTCTCCTTTGTCTATTGCCTGCAATGACATTAAACTGAGTGTTGCTTTATGCATCAAAGATACTGCTAGCTTGTTACATTCATATTACAAAAATCATAGGTTTTTTTCGTGGAATCGAAAGCGTTTCTTCTTAAATTGTTTCTTTTAAATATTATTAAATATGACGCAAACTCTAATAGATATGAAACTTAAGTGATACAGCCACTATTCTGTTGACTGTTGATAAAAAATCCAGGTTTCGAATCTGTAATAAAGTAGAGCTCCAGCCAAGCTTACGTAACAATGCACAGCTGACAAAGCCCTTATAAATAGTATCTCTCTTACATAGTATAAAACAAAGTCGCTTCCCGCCGTCTGTACACTTAGATCTTTTAAACTACGCAACGGATTTTGATTCTTATTCTCTATATAGTATAAAACAAAGTCGCTTCCCGCCGTCTGTACACTTAGATCTTTTAAACTACGCAACGGATTTTGATTCTTATTCTCTATATAGTATAAAGCAAAGTCGCTTCCCGCCGTCTGTACACTTAGATCTTTTAAACTACGCAACGGATTTTGATTCTTATTCTCTATATAGTATAAAGCAAAGTCGCTGCCCGCCGTCTGTACACTTAGATCATTTGAACCACGCAATGCATTTTAATGCGGTTTACATCAATAGACTAAAACTCTTTTTTAAGTTTACCACGCAGAGAAACCCCGAGCATAGCCCTCTCCATATGTACATGGTAACATGTTAAAATTTCTTGGCGACAATCTCCACACTGTACTACTGCTTGACCACAGACCAGTAAAGCGGGAACATTTTGCTTTTAGAATTAATTAAAATAATTAAATATTTCCACACGTACCGAGTTAACTGGGTGAAAATGCTAAAAAAATGGAATATTTTAAGGATATGTTCCTTCGTTTAACACATTTATTAAGATATAGAAATAATATTTTATTTCTATATCTTAATAAATATAGAAATTTTAAATGGTAGAGCCAAACTGCAGCTATATTTATAGTATAGTTGTAGCACGAATGGGTCGGCTCGACCGGGGAAGGACCACGCTCTCACAGAATACCAGCGTAACACTGCTGTGTTTCTTATAGTGAGTGTAGAGAACAGGAGACCTTTTTTACTGGAAAAGAGGCATTCTATTTTATTCCTCAAGGCTGACAACGCAACTGCATTTCGATTCGCAAAGGAGGAGAGATATAGACGTCTATGGATCTCAGTAACCACTTACAATCAGGTGGACTGTGTGTTCGTTTGTCGCCCTATTTCTATATAAAAAATATATAAATATATTTGGGAACCGCCATATAGCGGCGGCGTGAGCGAATCCACTATCCTCAATAAAGTCTATATAACCCCGTGTCGTAAGAAGCGACAGAAGGAAACTGAAATAGAAGTTACAACATCTTCCCGTAATAACTCAGAATAACAAAAAAAACTGTGGTTGACAACCCGCCTGCTGAGCGTGACAACTATGGTAAAATCCCCCCTATGAGGCAATTAATGGTGGCATATGTTCAGCAGTGAACTTTAATAGGCTGTAATGGATGGATGTATAGAAGATAATCTACCAGGAGTACATGACCCACTGAGAGGTGAAATTTTCAAATCAACAGTAACATTACAACTATGGCAAAATGCCCCTAGGAGGCAATCAATGGAGGCCTGTGTTCAGCAGTAAACTTTTGGAACGTAGTTCCTTATCGTGCGGTACGAATTTGACGGATGAGGGCTAGCCGAGAAAAAATGTAAGATTTCCCGTCACGACCCCCTTTCTATAGTGCGAGCGAGATGGAATGATATCCATCTCCCTCACACTTTTCCTTATCTTGCCATGAAAGAAATATTATTTTAAATGACGCTTCATTTTAATAGGCGCTTAATAATTCATTTATTTGTATTTGTTAATCAATAATATAATACGATTATCAATAATAATATACTACGAAAGGAACTTCCTTCCAACAGAGTGTTTCACGACACTCACGCATGTTTTTTTTACTGTAATTAATATTAGATTTAAAATAAATATCACTCTGTAATAGTTATGAAAATATTAGAGTTAAAATTTGAAGCTAAAATGTTTATGACGTAGCAAAACTTCTCATCGTGAATATGAAAAGTCATATCCGTCAAGAGCCCTTGTATTTCCTTCGAGCGATCAACAAGAAAATATCTTATTGGATGTGTTTCAGATCGCTACGATACAGCACGTTCTAGGCTCCATCGTGATGCTTCCATACTCTTCGCACAGAGTAGGTAGCGCGATAAAAAAAAATCGAATTCTTTTTTAGACACTATAAAGCCATGCAGTGAGGGGAAAATAAAAACAAAATTGGAATTCTTTTTTAACCTGCTTTTAGTTTTACATGTATGTATCTATTTATCTATGTAACCTAAACTGTTAATGTAATTTTCATACTAGTATCCTGATCAGTATCAAGAGACTTGCAATTTTTTAGCTAAAATACAAATATTTTTCGGCCAAATGGCCAAATCAATTAAATTTTAAAAATAGCATAGCAACGTGAAATGAAAGGATTTAGAAATAATTGACACCTCATTTTAAGGAACATATTCTATTCTTTACTTTAATCAAACATATTTTGGCGGTAAAGTGGGAAATTTTTGAGAAAATTAAACTTTGAACAAAAAACATTGATAAATGATAAAAAATGTTCATATTTCGTGGCAGATTGCGCGGAAACTATAAGTGATATAGATTTTGCATGTATAAAAGGTTGATAAAAAATTAATTAAGGATTATTTCGTACCTGCACATTTTTCATGTACCTTGTACGGTTTTCTTCAAAACTGGAAAAAACCGCTCTTCGAGATACGTTCTTGGGCGCGGAGGGGTGATACTCTCGCGGGAGGGGGAGGTAGAGGGGATAAAATTTAACTTCGCTCTATAACGTACATGTGCCGATAGATTAAAGTAGTCCATTAATTTTGCCAATTTTTCCATACATTGCTATCTAGAATGCTTGAACTATGATACGCGCAACTTACCACAAAATAATGATACAGAGTAATGTGACGATTGCATGCCTTAAAGGCTGCAATAATACAGTTTTTTTACAAGTAAGGATGGAAAACGTTGCTGAGGTCCACATACACCTTTATTTTTGATTTAGAATCAAATTATCCACCCATGGGGACTGAGATAGAATGCCTCGTTTCCAGTAAAAGGGTCTCCGATTCTCTACACTCACCATACGTAACACTATAGAATTAAGCTGCTATTTCACGCTGGTATTTTGTGAGCGTCTCTTATATTTTTATGTTGTCTTTTTTTTCTATTTCTGTGTCAGATTGCATCTAATCTAGGTTGTTGCGTGCATTAAGAAAATCTAACAGAGAAAAAAATAGTTTTTAAAGATTTTGAAGTTGCGAATAAACAATATGATTCAAAATGGCGGTCGTACTCACTCTGAAGCTGATAGCTCCGCTACAGTTCACGTCGAACGCCTTAAACACGTAGTGTGCGTAGAGAGCAGAGTCTGCAATAGAACGTCATCAATTAAATTAAAAATCTCATGGCTAAGTGATTGGAGCATCTAAGTATTGAATAAGTTTTGGCTTCATATCTTTAAATATTACACAGGGTTATTTTTCCAAGAGTAGCCAAATTTTAAACTTAAGTTGAAATATATAAATAATGATATACCGTTATTGCAGTTTTTGAAAATACGCGTAAATAAGGCATCTACTTTATTTGAAATTATCCCAAATTGAATGTGATTTATGGGCAACAACGTTTTTGCCTACCAATCGACCCTTACGAATGTGTGCGTGCGAAGTAAAATCAGTTAAAATAATACATTGCCACGCATTTTGAAAGGTAAAAATTAAAGTTTAAGATGTTTTTTAATTAATTTTTCCTTCCCATTTGCCTATATTACTTATTCTGAACATTCTCTGCAAAAAAAACCATGCCAACTTTTCATACATTTAAAAACCTGATAGTAAAAGTTTATGTATAGTTATAAGGTATAGTAGAAAAACTTCCTGTAAGTTTAGAAAATAATGTCATGTACTCATTTTTACGATTTAAACGCTACGAAGCCCAAAAATATTAATGTTAATCTTTAGGTTAGTATTTGCCGGTACCAAATATTTCATTTTTCTATCTCTTATAAATGTTCTATCACCACTTCCTCTGAGATTATACTGAGAAAAATCTTGTGTATCCCTACGTATTTCTATTCTATATGATCAATGAAAAACATACAAAATGGGACAATACACAACGAGACGCAAACACAACAAGTGATTATATTCTCTTAGGCAACAATGAAGGCACAGACTAACTAGTAGAAATGAACGACTGCGCCGATGCCAATCGTAGAACTGTTAAATGTCAAAAAAATCCGTTTCACTCGTATGCACTCAATGACATACTGCATTATTTATTTATTTAATTATTATATTATTTTTAATTAATCTGTACTATACAAAAAGTAATAAAGAAATATCTATATAAAGGAATATATATAAGAATATAGAGAAATACTTACTGATTAAATAAAATAAATGTTTAAAACTCAGAAACCGAGTTCAATTAAGTCAAGTAGCGAAATGCGAAGTATGTGAAATGGAACGTCTTAGAAAAAGGGTTGCTGAGATGCGTTCAAAATATGGTGGTAATAAGTTTACCCTTGACGTAGAATAAGCATAAATAAATATTCAAAATATTTTTCTCCTGCGTTTCTTTTAACATTGTGATACGCGTATTTAATTAAGAATTAAATTAGCTGAATTTTAAGATTTATTTCATTTCTATACATAGTCAGGTGAAAAATGGGCATCCTTCTTTGACCGGTTATTGCAAAATAACCCTGTACAATAACAATCGAAGTTATTCTAAGAAGTTTTATTAAACACTTACTTCCATGAGGAAAGAATTTGGCATAGATGTCCTTAAAAGATTCTTCATGGACCACTCCCTCCGGGCACTCCTAGAACAAAGAAAAGGGAGCAAATTAGTAATCTAGATTAATGACTAAAGAGATTACTGGCTGATTATCGAAAATGGGTCTTGCAACCCAATTCTGTTAAGGGTATCAAAAAATTTAATAAAAAGTTACGATTTCAACGGTATTCTTATTTTTTTCTACCTTTAAAAATGACTGAAATATTGATGAGTAAAGTGGTGTTTTACGGTAAGGGCGACCGCTTTGCTCCGCATGTGACGTCACAAATCGACACGTCGAAGCCACCAGTAGTCTTTATTGTTATATTTTTCTTATTCTCTCCATATTCATTACTCCATATTTTTCTTGTCATGTTATTTATTTATCAACAGAAATTAAAATAAAAACAGAAAATAAAGGTTACTTTATTTTCTGTTTTTTTTTTTTTAATTTCTGTTATATCACTCCGTGGGAATAAAAGTCCGATATTAGAAGATAAAATCCACATTTTCACCTAATAACCGCTAACTCCTTTCCCAGTGGGAGGGAGGTTTTTCGGTGGGAAATTCCCACCGAAAAACCTCAAGACAAGGTGTAACAGACCAAAGACCGGACATTAGCAGAATTATTGTGACATTTTTTTTATAAAATTAGGGTGACAAACGAACACACAGTCCACCTGATGGTAAGTAGTTGTATGGTGGCACATAGACATCTACATCTATCCTCGATTACGAATCAAAATTCAGATTCGTTGTCACCCGTGAGGACTAAGATGGAATGCCTCGTTTCCAGTAAAATGGGTCTCCGGTTCTCTACACTCACCATACGAAACACAGCAACATTAAGCTGCTATTTTACGCTGGCATTCTGTTAGAGCGTGGCCCTTCCCCGGTCGAGCCGACCCATTCGTGCTACATCTATACTATTCATATAGCTGCAGCATGGCTCTACCACGTAAAAACCATAATACAAAGGGCAATTGATAAAAAAAGAGTCAAAGTAAAGCTAGGACCATATGTTTCCAACCACTGACGAACTACGTAACCAAAAAAATTTCTTCACGTGTCACTAGGTACTAAATAACAGTACGAGTTGATTAATACTCACTGCATTAGTAAGTTTAAGTAAGTTTTTTTCATTTTATGTCGTTGTAAATCATGTGCAACTTCGTGGTTCGGTCAACCTACCTATGTATTACTGCCTAATTACTAATTAATGGTAAAGCTGTATACTTTTCGTAATCCTTTATTAATAACTTACCTTTAGAGCTTTATTTCACGCATTTCTGATGATAAAAAAATCATAATTTTCTGAAAAATATTTTTAGGGTGACAAACGATCACACAGTCCACCTGATGGAAAGTGGTTGCTGTGACACATAGACATCATACATGCGTTGTCAGCCGTGAGGACTAAGATAGAATGCCTCTTTTCCAGTAAAAAGGGTCTCCGGTTCTCTACACTCACCATACGAAACACAGCAGTGTTAAGCTGCTATTTTACGCTGGTATTCTGTGAGAGCGTGGTCCTTCCCCGGTCGAGCCGACCCATTCGTGCTACAACTATACTACTAATATAGCTGCAGCATGGCTCTACCACGTAAATAAAATATTCCGCAACCATAGAAATATCCACTTTCGGCAGATTATCTGACTGTCTTTTTTCAAAGCCCGCTTCCATTTTCTTTATTTTACAGCACTACACACCGTGACTATACATATAAATATAATAATTTTAAACGCTAAATGTTCAACACTAGTTTATAAATCAAATCAAATAGTTTATTTGTGATTCACAGTTTACAAAAAGGTCTTATTTAAACAAGAATAAAGTTTAGTCCACCGTATTAACACTTAGTAATATTCTTGTCCAATACAAAAAAACCTAATGAATTTTAGTTACTACAATTAAATCTAGATGGCACTTTTGACAAAAAATAAATTAGTCTGGTATCACAACAACTTCAAAAAGTTTTATTCACTCGGCAACGCTGACATCCGTCCACTGTGATTTACGTCAACTGTCAAACATCAATCTTCATCTTGAAAAATATAAGGCAATATATAAAAACAGTTTTATGTATAGCCATTAATATGGATTTCATTAAATGTGAAAAACATAAGTCTGAACTATCAAACTATATCTTTGATTAGAGTTCGAAGTTCTTCATTTGCAACTGGTGTCGTGATGTTAATAAATTGTTGAAGGGCACCAGATTGGACTATGATGTAGAGGACGCAATTCAAAAATCATGTTATGAATATTTTAAGAAAAGGAGAAAATAAAAATTAATCATATTATTTGTTTATTTTTTTTGTGTTCCCTCAAAAATATTTTCTGTGAGTACATATATTTCCAGTCGTATCTCTATGATATTTTCTAATATATTTCTAGTACCTATGTAAACAGTACACAAAATAATGTGTAATGCGGCCAAACTAAGAATTGGACTGAATTTCCGCCATATTGTGACGTGTAAATGGGAAACATTAATTTAAAATAACAAATCGTATTTTTCCCGCTAGCACGTCACAAAATGGCGGAAATTCAGTTCTCTTAGTTCGGTCGCAATAAACCTATATATAGGTTCTCATTATACGTATGTATGGCAAATTTTTAGTTCCTGCAATTAAAAGCAGATAGCGCCACTCTGAAATATCAGCTGTTTTCTCTATGTCTGTAATATATAATGTACTCTGTGGTTTAGTCTGTGGTCAGCCTCATGGGCATACAAATGTCAAATATTATTAATAGTTCATTGATTACATTATTCATACTAATAGATTAGATTATTATATGAAATTATTCATCTTAAATAATATTGATTACATTGGATTAGATTATTCATATTAGATTAGATTATTCTTAAATTATTAGTTCAAAATTATTATATAGTCGTTGGGTTTATTATAAGTATTATGTCATCTAATACAGTCAACCGGACATTAACTCTGCCATTCGATTAAATATGCAGGTAAACGACCGTATACTTCCGAGCGCGCGGTTAGTACTGAATTTAGCAAGTACCTACTGCGCGTTCGCTCTGTCGGATTGTGACCTCACGTCACAAAAACAAACGGTTAAAAATTTAAAAAATTGCGAAACATCAAAACGTTATAACTTTCGTATTTCTGCACAAATTCGGATGAAACAAAAACTATTGTTATTTTCATAAACATAGCTTTAAAGCCATATAGGTTTTATTGTCAAATTAGAACATGTTGGTGTGACCCATTCAGTTTTTTTTCTCTTAAATGTCGATTTATTAATAATATTCTTGTTTTTCGACTAAAGATGACTAAAGAAATATTACTGGCTGATTATCGACAATGCAGTTTTTTTTTAGATTATCGACACTGCAGTTTTGATCGAATAAGAATGACGAAAGAGGTATTACTGGCTGATTATCGACACTGCAATTTTTTCTTCTCTTAAATGTCGGTTTTTTAATAACCTTTTTTTTCGAATAAGGATGACTAAAGATATTACCGGCTGATTATCGACAGTTCAGTTTTTTTTCTCTTACTCTGTAATGTCGGTTTTGCTTTTGTTGTGTGTGTTTTTGTTGTGGTAAGCATGTACAGCCGTCGTTCCTCTACAGTCGTGTCGGATTACCGTCCCAACGGACTATGCGAGTCAGGGAATAGAAAGTGCCCGTGTGCTGGCGCATACACTCGTGCACTATAATCGTGTCCTGCGTAGATGACTACTCTCCGTTGAGAAGGGCTGCCGTGACCGAAATTCGGAAGACATTATATAATACATATTTAAAGTATTTCTTTATAAACCACTGATTCTGAAAGTATTTTTTATAGCATAAGGGTGACAAAGCAGACAAAGGAGCACACAGTCCACCTGATGGCAAATGGATGCTTTGGCACGTACACATCAACATTAATCCTCAATTAAGAATCAAAATGCAGATGCGTTGTCACCCCTGAGGACTAAGATGCATCGCTTACATTAAAAAGGGTCTCCGGTTCTCTACACTCAACATACGAAATACACAGCAGTGATAAGCTGCCATTTTAAAAGAAATGTGAATTGGGGCAGCGCGGCAAAGGCTTCCTTGCCCTAAAGCCCTCTCAGAAACAAGTGGAGGCCTCTGCCCATGAGTGGGACGTATATAGGCTGTAACTTTTAAGTTTGAAGTTAAACAACAACTTAAATTTTAGTACTATATATTGTTAATATCGACGAACTTTTGCACGGGAATGTCACATAAAATTAAATGCTTGTGTTTAAACAACTATATATTTCATGTGGCGTTAGTCTTTACAACACATATAGCCACTTGTTATCACACACCAAAATACTTTATTAGACGCGGCGTTACAATTACCACTACCACTAAAAACTATCACACGTTGAACCACATACAATACAGAATTAGTTAACATTGTTATATATATATATATATATATATATATATATATATATATATATATATATATATATAACAAACTATAAAACTAATAGCAATTAATTCCTGGTGCCTACGTTAAATAAAAGATGGCAGGAATTCTCGTGCGAACTTAAGACGGCAATTCACGCTAAAATATCACGTTCTAAATGTCACAATAACGATCCTACACACTACTAATGTTTGTCGAAACATTACGTAATGCCAAGTTAAATTTTTAGATGTGGTTTTGTAATAAAATTCTGTAAATTTAATCATTCTGACTGTATTATACGTGGTAGAACCATACTGCAGCTACATTAATTGTATAGTTGTAGCACGAATGGGTCGGCTCGACCGGGGAAGGACCACGCTCTCACAGAATACCAGCTTAACACTGCTGTGTTTTTTATGGTGAGTGTAGAGAACCGAAGACCCTTTTTACTGGGAAAAGAGGCATTTCACCTTAGTCCTCACGGCTGACAACGCATCTGCATATTTATTATTTATTGAATCTACGGGTCACAGCAACCACTTACCATTAGGTGGTCTGTGTGCTGGCTTATCACCTTTATCCTATAAAAAATGTCGTTCTATACAATCGCAGTATTTTTAAATATAAACAGGACGAATAGAATTAGAAGCTTCAATCATAACCTTTACGTTCTCTGGTGCATAACAAAATTACTCTGACACCGTGACAATAATCACAACAGTTGAATGAAACGAATTGAAATGAAATGATATAATATTGTAAGAAGTTAGAATGTAGAGCTAAAAGCAAAAGCTTTAATTCCGTTTCAGATGTAAGAAATTA
The DNA here is from genome assembly GCA_033319125.1 of Parnassius glacialis. Lineage (NCBI taxonomy): Eukaryota > Metazoa > Arthropoda > Insecta > Lepidoptera > Papilionidae > Parnassius > Parnassius glacialis. The sequence goes on from JAVANC010000004.1 coordinate 66,968,683, forward strand.
TTCTTAAAATTATTTAAATAAAAGAACATTGCTCGGTAACAAACCCTCCTTGCTATCAGAAATCATTACGGAGTCCAATTGTCAAAAGTTACAAAGGTGTGAGTGAGAGCGTATGCTTAACACGCTCTCCTGCTTACGCAACCAATCATTATTATATTATAACAATACTGCACCATACATACAGTAAAGAGCAATACAATTCGACGAACCGTAACGTGTTCCTGTCACAATCACACACCGGTGTGACGTGAAGGACCCAATTACATGATAACATCAAAGTATACAAATTAACAGCATCACTACACGTCACAATGTAACACAGGGCAGCCTCTCAGCAACAAAACCTTCCTTGCCTACACTAGTAGAATACCCTAACGGGCATAATAACGACAGTGAGACTAGTAGAATTACCGACTAAGTACAGGCCGATACAGCCACTCGGTCCCTATTCTATTTACTAGGCCGAGTACCCACCCTGCCGCTTCTCCGCGCTGTCTCGCACGCTCACACACCGGCAGTTCGACTTCGATCACTCGGCAGCCACTCGCCACTCGGTCAGTACACGTCATTTTATCCCGCGAATTTCGCTCTCATGTATTTTAGTTGGAATTCAAAAACGTCTGTGAAATGGGATTTTTATACCACAGTAAAATTTATACAACTGCATCCCTGTTTATGAGATTTCTAATCGAGAGATTATCAAATATCATAATTATATACGGTATACTTTATACTGCTAAAACCGAGTGGGATATTATAGTTCTACCTTCATTTCTTCGTATTTTCTTTTATTTTTTTACCGTCCTTGGTAACAATATTGCATACCTTAAGCGAAAGCGCAAGGTAATGTTCTACTATCGCCTAAAAATTAAAATTCCAACATTTTATCGAATAAAATCGTATCTAGCAATCATATTATACATATAAATGATATAAAAAGCACATAGTTAGAAAGATAAATGATTGTTGAACTTATTAATAATTTTTTTAAATCGATTAATTGCTATTTTTAAATAAAAAAAGGGTTTTAGTGGCTTATGGTGTGGATTTATCATGTCCCTGTGGCTTGTAAACACTATAACTTTTGAAAATATCAATTGTTTAACTCAATCTATTTTTTAATCTCTTCATCTATCATGTGGGAAGCCACTGAATGTAAATGGTAGTGTAATTTTGTTTTGTTTAGCTATAATTAATTTTTTTCGGCTCCAAAATGGCGAAATTTTCGTTGATTTGATTGCCTCGTATATAAATTGTTTCTGTAAATGGGGATCTACAGCCACAGAGTAGTTTAGTTCACAGAGTACCTTTGTATTAAGTTTAGTTCGGCTGTTCGGCTTCAGTCGCCGTCGTGAGTGGACATTGTTTCGGTTGTTTTCAGCGGCTCAAAAAGATCGCTGTACAAATACACAATATTCGAATAACCAAATTTCTTAAATACTTCATTATAATAATAATAAGACATTTTTTTATTACAATATTTAAAAGCACACAATAAATAATAGTAGTACGTACTAAAAGTAAGTAGTATAATTTTTTTTGTCATGGGTGACATTTTCATGCTTTTCGAGGGTGTCGAAACCGATAGGGTTGTCGAAATGTAAATCCAAGATGGCGGCCGCAATAGGTATCAATTTTTTCATCATGGGTGTCATTTTCATGGTTTTCGAGGGTGCTGAAGCCGATAGTGCTGTCGAAATGTAAGTCCAAGGTGGAGGCTGCAATAGGTATAAAATTTTTCATCATAGGTGTCATTTTCATGGTTTTCGAGGGTGTTGAAGCTGATAGTGCTGTCGAAATGTAAATCCAAGATGGCGGCTGAATTAGGTACCAATTTATTCATCATGGATGTCATTTTCATGGTTTTCGACGGTGTTGAAGCCGATAGTGCTGTCAAAATGTAAATCCAAGATGGCGGCTGCAAAATATATCAATTTTTTCATCTTGGGTGTCATTTTCATGGTTTTCGAGGGTGTTGAAACCGATACTGCTGTCGAAATGTAAATCCAAGATGGCGGCTGCAATAGGTATCAATTTTTCATCATGGGTGTCATTTTCATGGTTTTCGAGGGTGCTGAAGCCGATAGTGCTGTCGAAATGTAAATCCAAGGTGGAGGCTGCAATAGGTATAAAATTTTTCATCATAGGTGTCATTTTCATGGTTTTCGAGGGTGTTGAAGCTGATAGTGCTGTCGAAATGTAAATCCAAGATGGCGGCTGAATTAGGTACCAATTTATTCATCATGATTGTCATTTTCATGGTTTTCGAGGGTGTTGAAGCCGATAGTGCTGTCAAAATGTAAATCCAAGATGGCGGCTGCAAAATATATCAATTTTTTCATCTTGGGTGTCATTTTCATGGTTTCGAGGGTGTTGAAACCGATAGTGCTGTCGAAATATACATCCAAGATTGCGGCTGCAATAGGTATCAATTTTTTCATCATGGGTGTCATTTTCATGGTTTTCGAGAGAGTTGAAGCCGATAGTGCTGTCAAAATGTAAATCCAAGATGGCGGCTGCAAAATATATCAATTTTTTTATCTTGGGTGTCATTTTCATGGTTTTCGAGGGTGTTGAAACCGATAGTGCTGTCGAAATATACATCCAAGATGGCGGCTGCAATAGGTATCAATTTTTTCATCATGGGTGTCATTTTCATGGTTTTCGAGAGAGTTGAAGCCGATAGGGTTGTCGAAATGTAAATCCAAGGTGGCGGCTGCAATAGATATAAATTTTTTCATTATTGGTGTCATTTTCATGGTTTTCGGAAGTGATGATGCCGATAGTGCTGTCGAAATGTAAATCCAAGATGGCGGCTGCAATAGGTATCAATTTTTTCATCATGGGTGTCATTTTCATGGTTTTTGAGGGTGTTGAAGCCGATAGTGCTGTCGAAATGTATTTAAACTACTTTAATAATTCCGTATAATCATGTTATACGTAATTTTTAGGGTTCCGTACCTCAAAAGGAAAAAACGGAACCCTTATAGGATCACTTTGTTGTCCGTCTGTCTGTCTGTCTGTCTGTCTGTCTGTCTGTCAAGACCCTTTTTCTCAGGAACGCAATCAAAAGATACAGCCGTTTATGCCGCAAATTTTCGATATTCGCAAGGGAATCAAAAGTCAAAACCTACAGGGTACTTCCCGTGAACTGAGAATCTTAAAATTTGGCACGAAGCAACGTATTTTAGCACAGATAAAGGAAAAATTGCGAAAAGCATAAATTTTTAGTTACATCATATAATAAAAATATTTTTAATAATTTTAAACTCATATACTCGTACCTACGGATTTGTTCGGAACCCTCGGTGCGCGAGTCCGACTCGCACTTGGCCGGTTTTTTTTTAATGCGCTTAAGGTATGCCCAATTGGATTTACCAATATATATTTATTTCGGCTATTTAAGAACTTAATATTTCATTTTGCATTTTTCAAAATCTAGTTTTTTTCTCTTCGTAAATACGTTTCGCTGACCGGAAAGGAAATGGCGAAGAAACCTCCGCAGTATTCCTCTTTTCCCGAGCATATCCGCCTAAACAAGCAGCACATGTTTACAATTTTTGAAGCGAACGCTTCTTTAGCCTCGTTGAGCAATTTTTGGTAGGTGAAAAAAACTTATGGGTTCGGGTCACCGATGACCTCGACATGATCGTTATGTATTACGGACAAGCGCAATACGTCACGAGCATGTCTGCTACGCGCCGCTAGTGGCAGTTATCATTGAGTTTTCACTTCTGTCGGCAGTCTTTATGACTACCTCTGTTTTTTAAAACAAAAATTTAAGTGACAAACGAACTTACAGTCTATCTGATGATAATTTCTTCTGCACTGCTTCTGCAGTGCATTAACACCATCAAACAAAAAAGGCTACCGATGTGTCACCTTTGAGGACTAAAAGATCGTATGCACCTTTGAGCATAGAAAATAAAAAATAAATATTTTCTATGCTCAAAGGTATGCACAGACTAACTAGTAGGTTTTACATGGTATGTCACATTTTTTTAAACTGGCTTTACAGCTCTGGATTCTAGCCCTTCCGAGCCTTGGTATGTCACATAGTCTGTTCTGAGTTCTAGCCCTTCTGAGCCTTGATATGTCACATAGTCCGCAATTATGCTGGCGCTCTATACTCTGCAGTCTGGAACACGGCAGTTCAGGCACTGATATACCTACCTAGTTGACACCTCAGCAGGAAAGGAGTCCACGAAATAAAGTATGACTACTGTTACAAACGTCGCCTATACCAAAGGAGGGACAACAAAGAATGCTGCAGATGCATTTTCACCTGTGAATACTATTTTTTTTATATAGAAATAAGGTGACAAACGAGCACACAGTCCACCTGATGGTAAGAAGATGCTGTGGTCTACATCTATTCTCAACTACGAATCAAAATTCAGATGCTTCATCACCCGTGAGGATAAAGATTGAATGTTTCGTTTCCAGTAAAAAGGGTCTCCGGTTCTCTACACTCACCATACGAAACACAGCAGCGTTAAGCTGATATTTTACGCTGGTATTCTGTGAGAGCGTGGTCCTGCCCCGGTCGGGCCGACCCGTTGGTACTACAACTATACCAGTAATATAGCGGCAGCATGCCGTACCTATATTACTATGGCAGAATTACTCACACTTATCCGTGTAGTGGCGGTGTAAGAATACCCACTGCCTCATATCGTCCCGTGGGTGTAGTAAGAGCCGACAGGGGGAAACTGAAACAGGAGATGAGCAGCAGCATCTTCCAGATAACAGCTGCAATAAAAAATGCGGCTACAAGCCACATACCAAGCGTGGCAACTATGGCAAAATCTTCCCCTATGAGGCAATCTATGGGGGAGTCCCATGTTCGCGGTAGACTTTTATTGGCTGTCATGGATTCTGCTATGTCACGCTGGTATTCTTTGCGAACGTGGTCCATTTGGGCTGACCAGTTCATGCTGCCGTTATAATGTTTTGCTGCAGATTGCCACGTGAAACTATATCTTCATGACTGTTAATAATATTTATTTTAAATAGTTATTTTACGAACTACTGAACACATACATACCAAAATAAAATACTGAAATGAAAAAGGTATTTTCGTATTCGCTTATTAACTATATTCGTAAACAAAACAAAACACCGTGGTAGTAGCCAATTAACAGAAATACAGATTATAAAGCGCATATCCAAAATAACGTAGTCGGTTCGGCCAAAGGCCACGCCAGTTCGCGTGCCGACGAAGCGTGTATTTTGATGTTTTGCCGGTAAGCTTGGCCTTGTGAATAAACGACGCGAACAGGGTTGCCAATATCAATAATGACATTTGCCTAGCAAGTATACTGAATAAAAAAAAACTGTAATTCATGTGTCCAGATTTACTAGTGTGAATTGAATAACTTTAACTGTGGTACTGTACATGTTTATACAAATTGTGAAATTACGTTTGCTTTTTAATATTTATTTAGTTATTTAGAGTCGTGGTAGCTTAGGAGTTAAGCGCTCGTCGTAAATTACAAAGTACGCGACCTGGGTTCAATCTCTGCTGACAACAATGAAATTATTCATTGAAATTTCAACGTGGCAGAGCCATATTATCAATATTATAGTTCAAGTACGTATGAGTTGCGGAATACCAGCGTAAAATAGTAGCTCAATGCTGCTGTGTTTCGTATGATGAGTGTAGTGAACCGGAAACCAATTTTACTGGATAAGAGGCACTCACGCACAACAGACAACGCATCTGTATTTTAATTTTAAAGGAGGATAAATGTAGATATCTATGGGCTTTAGTATCCACTTACCATCGAATGGACTGTGTGCTCGTTTGTCACCCTTATCTAATATATAAAAATTTATGTTTGTTTGTTCATCATCAAAACTTTGTCTGTTTATTGCTTGCACTTGCACAGATATTATGGACATAGTACAATTAACTAGCAGTAGATATGTAGTTGTAGCGCGCGAATCATACCGACAAATTTATTTGAAAGTTACATAGATATCATTTATATAGGTATTATTTAACTTCAATGAACGTATTACGAGTATCATTCCTAATTAAACAATATAACTCTTCCAAATTTAAAAAGATATTTTCGCAATTATTTTTTCTGTGACTGCAACGCTCTGGGTACCAGCTAATTTTATATAAAAAAAGGTGTTGATCTATCACGTGCTCAGCGGTGTAGAACATCTTGAATACACGTAGAAGACAACAGGTATAACAACTTAAGTACGTGTCTTAATTTATTATAGGTTTCTCTCATAGACCACGTCAACCCAACACCAGTCTCTGTTAACCTGTCCTGTCCTTTAAAACCTACTTGGAAATAATCATGTATGTTCCCTTGGTTTAGAAACGTGTGGAATATTTAGAGACAGTGAGTCAACGGTATTTGGTAGCTTGGGAGAGAGGTAAAGCTAGTGTGGAATGCTACTTGCGTAGACATTTTGGCAGCTCGTTATTTCAGAGGTACCGCGTCTAAGACCGGGGCAGCATCAGAGGCAGCTGAAGGCCATCATAAGAGGTGGCGCAAATATGAGTCTATAAGAGATTACTACATGTTTGTGTCTTTTGCTGTAAAAATTATCAGGCTGTGGGATCTACGTGATGTGATGTTCCTAAAGGAACGTAGAAGAAGAAAGAAGGTATTCGCAACTTTACGTCACTGGTGACAAGAGCGACATTCAGCGAGGAATCGCAGGTAGCCATCTCGGCAATATGATTTATTAATACTGATACCATAATAATTTAAGTTTTAATTATTTTTATTATGACAATTAAACTTGTATATCTTAATAATTAAAATGAAATGTTATAAAATCTTTTTGTTTCAAAGAAAATAATCAAAACTTCATGAATGAAACAATTTTTTAATCTCCTTTCTAATTACCCGTTTTAAAACGAGTTTCCTTTGACTGAAAAAAATAAAAGAAACTCTATATTTTCTTAATTTTTGCCAATTTGTTATATTTATTAAGTCTTTAAAATACAAAAAAAAACTAAAGTATTGACTTATGGAGAATCGAAATTATTTTACAAAATATAACGAAATTAAATCTCACGAGTGTAAACAACACATCAAATTAATTTCCGAAATCAACACCTATCAAGCTACGAACATTTTTTTTAAATTATATTTTTCAAATAGCACCTTAATGGTGCCGCGTTTCGTAAGGTGAATGTAGAGAATCGGAGATACTTTTTAGGGTTCCGTAGCCAAATTGCAAAAAAAACGGTACCCTTATGGATTCGTCATGTCTGTCTCTCCGTCCGTATGTCACAGCCACTTTTTTCCGAAACTATAAGAACTATGCTGTTGAAACTTGGTAAGTAGATGTATTCTGTGAACTGCATTAAGATTTTCACACAAAAATAGAAAAAGACAATAAATTTTGGGGGTTCCTCATACTTAAAACTGAAACTCAAAAAAAAAATTTCATCAAACCCATACGTGTGGGATATTGTATCTATGGATAGGTCTTCAAAAATGATATTGAGGCTTCTAATATTATTTTTTTCTAAACTGAATAGTTTGCGCGAGAGACATTTCCAAAGTGGATAAATGTGTCCCCCTCCCCCTCCCCCCTGTAACTTCTAAAATAAGAGAATGATAAAACTAAAAAAAATATATGATGTACATTACCATGTCAACTTCCACCGAAAATTGGTTTGGACGAGATCTAGTAAGTAGTTTTTTTTTAATACGTCATAAATCGTAAATTATGTTACTTGTTGCTACGAAACCCTTCATGGGCGAGTCCGAATCGCACTTGGCCGCTTTTTACTAAAAACGAAGCATTCTCAATCTTAAACGCAACGGGTGGCATCGCATTTGCATTTTGATTCTTAATTGAGAATAAAATCAAGATGTCTATGGGCCACAGCATCCACTTATCATCCGGTGGACTGTGTGCTCGTTTGTCACCCTTGTTAAATATATTTTTTAAACATTTTATGTTGGTTACGAAAGAGACGTAAAGTAAGTTGGCTGCCCTATTCGAATTCGGAAATAGGCCGAAATGGCGCGAAGACTTTATAGCTACAACTCTGACATTCGAAATTGAGGTTAATTCCACAAATTAGTTCTTCGATGCGATGGAACGTTACAAATGTAATTTACGAGCAATTTTGCTGCAAAAAAGGACAAAATCTAATTTATTAGACACGAAAATTGAATAAGGAAAATATTTTTTTTTTATTTATATCTGTACGATTATCGCACATAAAACTGGCCAAGTGCGTGTCGTTCCACGCACAATGTAGAGGTGGGGTTCCGTAGTTGCCCGTCACAATACGTGGGTTTACTTCATAATGAGCATAATAAGTGAATTCGCGATGTGACTGCTATAATGACAATGAAAAAGGGTCTGCGGTTTTCTACACTCACCATACGAAACACAGCAGCATTAAGCTGCTATATTACGCTGGTATTCTGTGAGATCGTGGTTCTTCCCCAGTCGAGCCGACCCATTCGTGCTAGAACTATACTATTAATATAGCTCCAGCATGGCTCTACCACGTATAAAAAATATATGACCGTAACGAATCTTCACATAAACCACCACCAGTGCCTTAAATTATCCTAAGGTCGCCCGCGTAAACCAAGAGTGTGACGAATGAAACTTTATGAGGCTATATGATTGTATGAATACTTTGAACGAGGCCTACAATAACTGCCAACTAAAAAATAAGTAAAAGTAGTAAATAAGAAAGATTCTCTCTGCCTATCCCGCATAGGAAAAAGTAAAGGTATAGTAGTAAATTCGTCATATAAAATGTTTATTTTTGACAGTTTACAATAACATTACAAAGTTATACTGTAGCTAGTTTTAGGTCATTTTCGATGAAGTTGGTCGACTATTACTCGTTAATTTCTTAATTCTACTTAGCTGTGATAGTTTTCCTTTTAACTTTATGCTACTATCGTGTATACTTTTCACATTTTCAAAAACAGTGGTTTAGTTGGTAGAGGGGGAGGGGAGACACATGACTCTAATGAAAAATACCACTTTAAAGCTACCACCAAAAATACACTTTAAAACCAAATATATTGTAAACGGACCCCTGAATCGAAAATATATTGTTCCATACCCCCAGTGTTCTTGAAAGACCTATTCAACAATACCCCACATGATGGAACTGGAACTGTAAAGTATGGGAAGTACCTAAAATAAAAATGTTTTTTAAGATTTTATTTCATAGTTTTCTAGTTAGCCTGATTAATATCTATAACTATGCCAAATTTAAGATTTGTAGCATCTTGGGTCTCTGAACAAAACCTCAGTCGGCCGGACGGACGGACGGACGGACATGGCGAAACTATAAGGGTTCCTTGTTGTGTAACTACGGAACCTTAAAAACGGGACGTAGTTTTGGCGGGAACTTAACAGGCGGCGGATTGCTGCTCTGTATTATTGTTTAAATATATGCTGGCTCAAGTAGCCGTCTAAATCTCCCAAAGACGCAATATGATGCATCAACATATTGTGAAGCAGTGATAACAATCATAATATAATAGTACATAAAGGATTATTATCACTTGATACTGAAAATCTATAAAAACGAAGATCGCGAATGAAATGAAGACAAGGCTTAAAGGACAAGCATCCAAGCCAAAAATCTTAGTAAAAAAATAATAAAGAGGAACGACATTTTTAGGAGAACCATCTTATAAGGTATGGAGTGTAGAGTAGAAGGAGGACCATCTCCTTATATGAAAAGTGTCCCTAAAAACGCGTCCAATAAGGGTGGCGCTGCAGTAGCATAGGATAAATTTAAAAAAAGGCGCCAAAGTTAATTAGAATAAGATGGAGAAATAAACAAGAACCGACCAATCCGCTTGGTTTTGTACTACGTAAATAGTTGAGGTTTTGTATACTGGCATTTTACTAACTACTCTAGTCATAAAATTTTTTCAAATATTTGAATTCAGCTGACTTCACTCCGTCTACAACAGCTATGTTCATATCGTAGTTTTTCAGACGCCAGCGCTGTTGTGGTAGGTTTTGGAACCTCTATTTTCAGTATATAGTGGGACACTTTTTCAACTTTCGCACCTTATAAGATGGTTCTCCTTCCACTCTACACTCCATATTATAAGGTGCGAAAGTTGAAAAAGTGTCCTACTATTTACTGAAAATAGAGGTTCCAAAACCTACCACAATAGCGCTGGCGTCTGAAAAACTACGATATGAAGATAGCAGTTGTGAACGGAGTGAAGTCAGCTGTCTTCAAATATTTAGAAAATTTCATGACTAGAGTAGTTAGTAAAATGCCAGTATACAAAATCTGAACTATTTACGTAGTATAAAACCAAGCGGATTGGTCGGTCCTTGTTTATTTCTCCATCTTATTCTAATTAATTTTGGCGCTTTTTTTTAATTTATCCTATGCTACTGCAGCGCCACCCTTATTGGACACGTTTTTAGGGACACTTTTCATATAAAAAGATGGTCCTCCTTCAACTCTACACTCCATAATTTTTTGTTATGTAGTAATATTCGTATTTCTGTGACCTACTTCCTTCCTTTTATGTATTACTTGGTTGGATGGAGGTACTTCTATGACTGTACTTGCGTGAACATGCTCACCGTAACCGCAGATATTGTGCGGTATTATTAATTAATTAATCAGTCAATTCAATTTACTTGTTTATATGTCATTTAGACTAGGCATCTAACAATATCTAACTGTGTTTGGTATAGGCAGAAGTAATCTATGATAGATATCATCACCTTAACTTATACTGTGGGATGGATATTGGAGACGCGACTTGGAGCACAGAAATTTTTGAAGCCTGGCGTTATTAGGATCTCTTATTTATACCAGATATAAATTAAATTTTCCTTATCTTCCAGTATATTCCTGATAACACAAAAACTGAGGTTGCACACTCGCTTGCCAGGCGTGGCAACTATGGCAAATATACCGTTATGGGGCAATCTGTTTATTTTTTATAGGAGAGGGGTAAACGAGCATGCGACTCACCTGATGGTAAGTGACTACCGCCGCCCATGAACAACTGCAACACCAGGGAAGAAATCTGTGGAAGAGCCAGTTCAGCAATGGACTTTAATAGGCTGTAATAATGATGATTATCATCATAAAATCTCCAAATCAGTGACTCGAAACAGCGGCAAATATGCGAGACGTTGAATTTTCGACTGAAGGATTCTTATGCGGCTTTTGAAGTAGTGGAGTTATACATCCGTCTATTACATCCTGCTGAACATAGGCCTTCCCCATAGGTTGCTTCCTATAGTAGATTTTGTAACAGTTGCTACACTTGGCAGGCGGGTTGGCAACCGCAGCTTTTATAATTTTGAGTTGCTATCGAGAATATGCTGATGACCATCTCCTGCTTCAATTTGACTTTGTCACCCCTTACGATATATACCGGATGATATAGGATAGTGGATTGTCTTTTGCCACTACATGGTGTTTCCCAGATACAATTGATATATTTCCATAACTTTATAAATTAATTTATCAAAGGAAAATGCTCCTAAATATTTTGGCCGTGGAAGGAAAGGGGAGATCTCCCGTCGGGCATGGTGTTCGGGCCGAGAAGTAAACGGCCCAGCAACGCTTCGTGTGTTATATCGGAGCCGTTTCATATATCGCGTTAATTTCAGAACTTTGATAGTGCAATTTAGGTTTCGGTGCGTTTCATTTATGGCGCGACGACAGACAATCATCCCGTGGGTGTTGTAAGAGGCGACAGACGGAAACAAATCAGGCGATAAGCAGCAGCGTCCTCCTAATAACGACTTAAAATTAAAAAAAACTGCGGTTGCCAACCGGCAACTAAGGCAAATATCCCTCTTGTGAGGGCCTATGTTCAGCAGTGGACTTGAATAGACCGTAACGGTAACGTATGTTTCTGTTAATTATCCATTTTACAGTAACGACGCGCCTACAGGATCTCAAAGCTAAAAACGCATTTGCATTTTGATTATTTACCGAGGACAGATACACGTCTATGTGCCATTTATTTACCAAGTTCAGTGAACTGTGCTTGCTGCTATCTTACGCGGGTTTCTATGAGAGCGTCCATCGGTTATGCCGTTTTTACTACAGTTATAATACCGCTATAGCGTGACTCTATCATTGATATGAATAAATATACAAAAAATTAGAGATATCTACTGTTGTACAAAGGTCACACTGATAGTTCTGCGCTCCTGGTCGCTCATAAATGTTTGAATTTGGAATTTTATATTTTTAAAACATAATAAAATCATATTTTGTTGATTAAAATAACTTTCGGCGCAAATTCGCGTGTCAATTGTTTTTTATCACGTGTTGTCATCATCAAGGTTTTAGGGCGATGAATTTTTATGACTTTAAAAGTTTACTCTCCGCAAGATTGCACTGCTCGACTTCCAAATGCTTTTGAGAGAGAAACACCTCACTTGAGCACCGTTAGGCGCCGTTAAGCAGAATTTGATCGTGGGCTTGTTACTCTCCGTGATGAAATTCGTGAAGGTCGACCCTCAATAGCGATTACTGATGAAAATATGACTAAAATGACAACCGGCGTATCAACTATGAGGAGATTCGATACAAATGTCATTCGTAGTAAATTTTGATGTGTAATAAGTTTTTTTTTAGTTTTTTTCTTTTACTAACTTCTCATTTTTCTTTTATATCAATGGGCGCTGCTACGTTAATTTTAGTTTTAAATCATACAAAATAATCGCTTACGAAGTGATAAAAATAAATATTCCCCCCTGTATACAAAAGGTAAATATAAAATCATTCGAACCACACAATCGATAATGTAAAGGTCAGGAGGTGAGCGAGTCGTCGACCGTTCCCGCATCAGTTTCCCGCCGAAAATAAACAAAGCGCGCGCTTTTCTCGTGTCACTTTGACAGCGGCCATGTTTGAAGTCGGAGGTGTTAAGCAATACTATCTATTTGCGTTTGTTTAGTGTTGTAACGCAAACTGTGGGCAATATATCACGTCAGAACAAGTGGTGTTTAAGTGGAAGATGCGGAGCAGATGTTCTATCGATTTAAATAGTACGGTCTGTGTCATTTTAAATCTTGGCACTTCACTTAGTCGACTCCGTGGCGCAGTGGCTTAGCAATGAGTCACAACGCTAAGGCCCGCGGGTTCTAATCCCGCACGGAACAAGTATTTGTATGGCCTACAAATAATTGTTCCGAGTCTGGATGTTTGTCCTTATGAAATTTATGTATGTATGTAAACTACAATACAGGACAAAATATAGTGTGGAGGTAACGTTTTTTAAACAAAGAAACATGCGTGAGTGTCGTGGAACACTCGGTTGGAACGAAGTTCCTTATTATTGATATTAATTGATTAACAAATACTAGCGTCTATTAAAATAAAATACACTATGACACAAGGGGTAGTGACGAAAAAATCTTACACTTTTTGTCGCCTAGCTCCCATCCGCCAAACCCGTACCGTCCGATAAGAAACTTCGTTCCAAAAATAAAATAAAATAAAATTCTTTATGAGTCTATGGAATGTACTTAATTGCTGAAGTAAGCCCTTATAAAAATAATTATGTCGTAATCACCACCACTCACGAATCTTGCACTGACGATGGATCTCGTACGTGGTATGTGTAGTCTTACAACTATGACCCTACCTTTCGTCATCGTTTTCGGCAATTATATCTGAATACAATAGTGTGTGTATACTTGGTCAGAAGGGAATAACTTATAATTACAGGTTGAAAGGCGTTCCTCCTTAGCCCTCAGGGGTGACAACGCATCTGTAACCTGCTTTGTTTAAAGTTGGCTGCAATTATCCATGGACTGCATTAGTGACTTATCGTCGGTCGCATTGTGAATTCGTTTGTCACTACAGTTTTATTTAAAAAATAAAAGATGTGTGCAGTTCACACGCCGTAGAAGCGAAACGAGCGTAAACTAAACTTCGAGAGAATGAGAATGAGTAATTAAAAAAAAATATAAATAAACCCGCGGTAGCTCAGATGGTTAGCGCTCGCTGTAAGCTTCACAGTACTCGAGCAGCCCGGGTTCGATCCCCGCCGGCACCAATGAAATTGTTAATTGCAATTTTAAGTGCTGATTTACCACGTGCTCGGCGGTGAAGGAAAACATCGTGAGGAAACCTGCATGTCTGAGAAATAAGAAAAAAAATATTTCGAAAACATGTGAAGTTCGCCAACACGCATTGGGGCAGCGCGGCGGATATACACACCTATCCTTGCCCTAAAACCCACTCAGAAATGAGAGGAGGCCTGTGCCCAGCAGTGGGCTGCAACTTTACTTTACTTTTTATAAATAAATTTAAAAATAAACACTGTATACAGTATTCTATCTCATTCTCTTGCACGCTTAATCTTATAGACGTATGTTTTTCTCTTTTTAGTGTTGCTATTTCGTGTTATCGAGTTTCATATCACATCCTTTTACAACTGCAAATAATGGTGTCATTGGAAGAGACTAGTGTCTAAGATACAGGCTCGACCTAGTTTAAAATTGTATAGATAAGTTATAACTCATATCATTTGTTCAAATGTCTTAACGATAAATAACGTAAACCTTACTTTGTGCCAATAAATTATTATTATTAAATTATAATTAACGTTTCTAAAGAAATGTTCACTTCAAAAAGCTGAAACTTAACTACCTATTCCTTTGGCGGCAAATTTAGAACGATTTGCTTTGGATGCGTATCTGTTTGCGTGGTCATGAGTGCAGCGTTCCCGTCACTATCTGGTAGCGAATTGTATTTATTGAGGTCGTACACGTATTTCTGTTGTTGTCCATTCTACTGAAGCGAAGTAGGATTATGGCACATTCTTACTTGTGTGATATGCATCAGAAAATTGGGGCTTTTTATTGAATAAAGGTGACAAACAAGCACACAGAGAACCGGAGACCCTTTTTACTGGAAGCGAGGCATTCCATCTTAGACCTCAGCGGTGATAACGCATTTGATTCCTTTTTTTGATTCTTATTTAAAGATTGAAAGAAATTTGCTCATTTTTGTTACACCTATTCTATGAAAAAAAAACCTGTTATCCCGAGTTTTGAGCAGAAATTTACAATCTTGAAAAACTTGTTTCACAACAATCGAGAGGTTTTTCACAACAATCGAGAGGTTTTTCAAGATTGTTTTCTGCTCACAACTCGGGATAACAGGTTATTTTTTTTTCATATAATAGGTGTATAATTTTGCCATTAGGTGAAGTGTAAAATTGGTTTGTTTGTCTCTATTTATACATAATTATAATTTTTAACAAAAACAAAAACCGACTTCAAATTGCTAAAAAAGAAGTTTTTTTACTTGCTATCCTTAGAGGTAAAAAAATTTCTCCTAATTTATATGAGACTACCCTCTAAGTATAACCTACTTAATAAAAAAAAATCATTAAAATCGGTTTTCAATCTCAATCTGCGAAGATATTATATGAAATTCCTAAAACAATAGTCCAATATGACTATGGTTTTCCCCTAATTTACACCCTTGGGGGCGGAAGTTTTTCTTGAAAATTCAATGGGACCACCCTTAAGTTTAAAACTATTTAATAAAAAAAGAATCATTAAAATCCGTTCACATGCTGCGAAGATACCGCATAACATACAAAAAAAAACATACACGTATTGGGAACATCCTCCTTTTTGAAGTCAGTTAAAACTTATTACTTTTCTATTCAGCTATACCTATTTGAGAACTTCGAGTTCAAATTTTAGTAATACAGAGGTGGCGTAGGCTACTTTATCCAATAAGTCAGTGTATATTACGTGAATGAAGAAGCCTTGCTGATGCTAAATCTTGGCACGTTTGACCTTAATCTGGTTATTTACGCGACATAACGATACCAATCCCATTTTAAGTAACCTAAGTAAGTACATAGTTTACTGTGTGTTATTTTAGTCTAAAAGCCGATAGAATTAAGCGAGGATATATTTTGTTATAGAAGAAGCCGTTTAAAATTAACTTTAAAAGCGACAGCAGTCTAATGGAAGTCAAAAATCAAATGTCACAATGCGCTATTCGATTATCTGGAGTGAAGAAATCCTAAAACATTTTAAGCTTACCCAAAAAATATTTAAAAAAAATGTGTGTAGTTCACACGCGGTAGAAGTGACACCTTCAACTAAAATTAAATATAAAATATACATATAAATATAAATTTAACGGCAAATGATTTGTTTAATATAATAATTTTCAACAACAAAATATTAAATAAAAGTTTAATTTTATAGCAAATAACTGGTACAATCCTTATTTATTAATCAAAATAATATTTTCTGTCGAGAAAAATTGCTTTGCAATAGCGCCATCTAGTTCATTCTATAAGTAAAGTAATTTTATCGAACAAAAATTGATTGACTCTCCATCTTATACGTAAAATAGCTAGGTGGCTGGCCTAAACATGACTAATTTAATATAATATTCTATCTTGGATCTCATTCTCTCGCAGGTTAAATCCTATAGATATTTGTTTCAAACAAAGAAAATGAAGGAATTATTATTGGTCCGTTGGAGTGATGTTCCCAAAGGAATTGTATACCCGACTTGTCGTCTATGCGGGAGACCTATATCCAGCGGTGGACTTTTGATAGGCTGCAGTAATGGTAAATGTATCGGAGCTAAAAGGTGGCAGTTGTGGTCGACATTAATAAATATAATATTTACATTGTAAAAAGTTCGAAGTGAATTCGGAGTGAAACTATCTACCGGAAAGGTCATAACAACCTCTGCGAAAGCAGCAAGTTACTTCGATAAATAACAATGGAGAGTGCCATGTAATCGAAAACCGCTAATTCCCATCAGAGCATCATTTTGCAAAAACAAATCGTGAACGGAGGAATAATAAACGGCGTTGAGATTTGAAAACTCTTTCAGCGAAATTCGAGGGTAAAAAGTCGACTCTGGTCCAAAGTAAAAGACATAGCGGAAAAGAAAATATATTCAATAGTATTTAGTTTATTTATATTAAACCTTATTATTAAACCTGACTGCGCCGTTGGTCTAGTGGTTGTGGTAGTGCGACTGCTGATCATGAGGTTCTGTGTTCGAATCCCAGGTCGTGCAAAAAAATCAGTAATTGAGCTTTTTCGTCAAGTAATTCCCGGAGTCAGGAAGTTGGCGGTGTCCCACCCCCGTGCCTCGGAAAGCACGTAAAGCCGTTGCTCCTGCGCCTGATCTCTCTCCGGTCGTGTCGGCTTACTGACCCATCGGAGTTTGAGAGTGAGGGAATAGAGAGTGCACCTGTGCTTGCGCATACACTTGGGCACTATAATCCTGACCTGCGCCGAAGGCTAGTCTACGTTGAGACTGGCCGCCGTGACCGAAATTCGGTCTGGAGGACATTATTATTATTATTAAATTGAACCCGCCCTGGCTTTATCTGGGTAGGATATGTTAATGAGGAGTGATTTCAATTTAAAATAATCTAAGATCATGTATTTTATCAATTTTTCGTTTTTCTTAATCCCCAAGTTTTTCATATAAAATTTAGCCAAGATAACTCCTGGCACTGCTCTTTGTTTGTTTGTGAAGTTTCATCGCAATTGGTTCAGCCATTTCGAAGATAAGCCCGGACAGGCAGACAGACAAACAGAAATGTATTTTTAAAATGTTTGTCTAAAAGAAGTCACTTATTTCGATATTACAGACACTTCAATATTATTTATATGTATCGGCACAAGAGGTCAACCACGACGAGAGCTGACGCGATGACGTCAGATCACGTGATGCGCTCGCTCTCCTGCCACACGACAGTATAAAATAGGCGTGCACTGCGTGCTGCGGGCAGTCACTCTCTAGCGCCGGTCGCGTTAAAGTTGTGTCGCGTAAACGTTTTGAGTGTTCTAGGGAAGTAAAACAAGCAATTACTTAACAATAAACGTGATGTGATTATATTGCGAATGAACTAATTAATCTATGTACAAATAATTGTGTGAATTGTGTAATCAAGCTGTAAACAAATATTTGTGTAAACATTTTGTGAATTGTGTAATTAAAATAGGTACAAATAAATGTGTGATCTGTAATAAATTATCAGCATGTAAGGCAATAGTGTTTTTAACGACAACCAATTATACCCTCCTTCAACATATGTATATATGTACATATTAGGATGAGGTAGTCCAAAGTCGCCCAGCGAGCTATGGAGAGGGCTATGCTCGGGATTTCTCTGCGTGATAAACTTAGAAACGATTATATCCGCAGTAGAACCAGAGTAACCGACATAACCTAACGGATTAATAAGCTGAAGTGGCAATGGGACGGCAATATAGCTCGGAGAACCGACAACCGATGGGGATGAAAGGTTCTCGAGTGGCAGCCTCGTACCAGCAGGCGAAGTGTAGGGCGTCTCCCCGCTAGATGGAGTGACGACCAAGTAAGACATGCGGAAAGTCGAAGGATGCAGGTGGCTCGGGACCGCCTGTTTTCTTTCTGGTTTATAACCTTATAACAATGAATTTTTACAGTAAAATAAATGTCAACCTTTTCTATGTCCCTATGTCTTCCTTTTTGATGATGATTATTTTTACAAGCACTAGAACCCTTACAAAGTGCTCAAAATTGCCTATTTAGACCGCTGTCAATAAAGGCCTAGTGTTCAAATTTGATAATTAATACTGAAAAAAGAAAAACATATGGACACAGTGTACATCCTTCTTACTCAGTTTATGAAATATCTTTTTAGTTGATTCAATATTGGAGAAGGAAATGGTAGAGAACCAAACCTCAAATTATGCATTTTTACTTGGGCTATTCAGTCGGATCTGCAATTGTCCTTATCGGACGTCGAGCACTCGCAGAGCGACAGCGTTAGTCTCTTCAAATACCTAGTTTTCAAAAGCCCCTCGGCTCGCATTTCCTTTTAAAATTCTCCCACTTACTACTGTGTACGGTCTAAAATTGCGTCGCTAAAACAGCCAGTTCTCCGGACAGTTGTTAATATTTAACTTTATTTAAAGTAAATAAATACACTTTGTTGATAAGTTGGTGACAAATCAGCAGCTTACTTTGTATATATTACTAGTGCCTAGCAAGTAATAAGCAATTTGAACTCCACGTGAAAGAAAACCTGACAGAAACTTTTTTTAATTATTTCATTAAGTGTTGTGTACGTTGATGAAATCGCGGGTAAAAGCTAACGTACAATAAAGCGAATACGTGCTGTAATTTTTTGCAAAGAGGAGTTTCCTCAACTGTACGCGGGTCTCGCTGAGTGTAAACGCAGTAATAAATTTCTTTGTCTTGTTACAATCGAAGTATTCAAGCTACAACACCACTAATGCTTTTCTCTTCGAACAGAAACCTGAAAAATTTCGTTACCTTGATAGGTACCGGTACTGCAAGCGAACGAAATTTTAAAGAAATAAAGAAAGAACTAACATTTAGTCATAGCCACAGCACAATAAATTTGAGACATAAACAAGACTGATAAAATATTGGACCGCAGCAACGGCAGAATAATAACAGTATTACCGCAGCATTGTTACTCTGCCCGTACTTTGGGAAAAATTTACGTGCTGTCAATAGCCATACATAATTTATTTATATTTTAACACTGGCTCATAATAAAAACTGACTTACAAAACAAAAGTAAACGGATTTACATGTTTTTTTTTTCATAGAATAGTCGTGCATGGAGTATTGCTGCCATATATAGACTGGTGCTGCAAAATGCCACCTAGCAGCTTTGGACTCAATGGAAAGGTGTGCTAAGAGGCTTATTGGTGACCCAAATCTGGTTAAAACCAATCTTACCAGCCTCGAACATAGACGAAAAGCTAGCTACTTTAGCCAGCCTTTCGGTTTTCTACAGGATGCATTTCGGAGAGTATGCGCAGGAATTGCATAATTTAATTCCCCCTCTCCCTTCCACCTTCGGACAACCTTTCGTTGTTGACTTACCACGCATTCGAACCAAACTCTTCGTCACGTCGTTCATCATGCGTACAGCAAAGGACTGAAATAAGTTGCCAGCATCTGTCTTTCCATCCGATTACAGTGTGGGTGTCTTCAAGGCTAGAGTGAATAGGCTTTGTTAAGTCATTGCACTTCACTATCTAAGGCTACATCTACACTTACCATCAGGTGGAATCGTAGATAAGCGCTGGCTTAGTAGAATATAAAAAAGAATAAAGGTGACAAAAGAGCACACAGCCCATCTGATGCTAAGTGGATGCTATGGCCCGTAGGCATCTACCTCTATTCCCAATTAAGAATCAAAACACAGACGCGTTTCCACCCCTGAGGACTAAGATGGAATGCCTCGTATCCAGTAAAAAGGGTTTCTGGTTCTCTACACTTACCATACGAAACACAACAGCATTAAGCCGCTATCTTACGCTGATATTCTGTGAGAGCGTGCTCCTACCCCTGTCGAGCCGACCCATTCATGCTACAACCATAATATAGCTGCAGCTTGGCTCTACCACGTACTCGTAAAACGTAAAAGTACGTTACGTACGTACGTACGTACGTACGTAGTGGTCCTTAAACCAAATTTTAGTCACGGTGGCCTGTGAGGTATGCGCAAGCACAGTCACTCACTATCATTGTCTCACCGATGCTGTCACGATTACGACCAATAGACGGGACAGTTATATTAAAGTACTAAACCTATGCAACCGTTCATAACATTTTCAGAAATAAATAAATCAAAATAAAAGGAAAGTAAAAGTAATAATTTATGGTACATATATTTTATATTTATTCGTAAATAAAGAGAACTCATATTATGATAAACAGTGTTCCAATATTTGTCTATGCCATTTATTGCCCGTGAGATGTGAGTGCCTCAAGGAAAAATAATGTTCTGTGTTTACAAACGGAAAATTTGGAATCAATTTCCTCACATCGTGTCATTATATTTGCTCTTTTATTGACTCCACTGTCGTGCCAAGCTAAGCCCTGGTAGCTCAGTGACTCAGCGCTCGCTGCAAATATCACAGTACGCGAGCAACCCGGGTTCGATCCCCGCTGGCATCAATGAAATTGTTAATTACAATTTTAAGTGCTAATTTACTACGGGTTTATACGGTGAAAGAAAACATCGTGGAAAAATGTGCATGTTTTAGAAATTAAAAAAAAATCGAAGACATGTGGTGTCCACCAACAGGCATTCGGGTAGCGTGGCGGACTTTTTCTAACCCTAAAACGGTCTCAGAAATGAGAGGTCTGTGCTCATAAGTGGGACGTAGCAGGCTGTTAACTAAACTCCTATATTGACTAACACTCAACAAACCAAAACAGTGGATACGCTGTTACTTGTTATTAGATATATATTAGTAGTTTTTTTTACGCGGTAGAGCCATGCTGCAGCTATATTAGTAGTATAGTTGTAGCACGAATAGGTCAGGTCGACCGGGGAAGGACCACGCTCTCACAGAATACCAGCGTAAAATAGCAGCTTAACGTTGCTCTGTTTCGTATGGTGTGCGTAGAGAAGCGGAGACCCTTTTTACTGGAAACGAGGCACTCCATCTTAGCCCTCACAGCTGACAACGCATATGCATTTCGCAAACGATGATACATGTAGATGTCTATGGGCCACAGCAACCACTTACCATCAGGTGGACTGTGTGCTCGTTTGTCACCCTTATTCAATAAAAAAAATATTAACGTAATATAACAACTCAATGATTCTGTTTTGTATGGTAAGTGCCACCAACCAGACGGAAGGCGTGTTTCCACCTCTTCGCTGCCGATATTCCATGCATTCAAACCAAACGGTTCGCTTCGTCTTTCGTAATGCGTACGGCAAAGGAGTTGGGAGTTCTTCCCTCTTGGGTGGTAAACGCGCAAACCTCTTTCTTCTGAGATTTAGTTCGTTCTTATCAGAGATTTTGTTTAAAAAAACAGCAGCGTAAAATAGCAGCTTAACACTGCTGTGTTTCGTATGGTGAGTGTAGAGAACCGGAGACCCTTTTTACTGGAAACGAGGAATTCCATCTTAGACCTCATGGGTGACAACGCATCTGCATTTTGATTCGCAAACGAGGATAGATGTAGATGTCGTTTGTCACCGTATCATATATAAAAAAATAAGAGTGTGATACCAGACCTAAACTCTTAGACTGAATAGTAGTCTTTGTATCCTTGGGTGGACGGCTTAGCCTTACTTCTAAATAATAATTTCCTCAAGACCGAGTTCCGGTCACGGAGGCCAGCCTCAACGGAGACTAGCCATCGGCACAGGACAGGATTATAGTGGCCAAGTGTATGCGCGAGCACAGGTGCACTCTCTATTCCCTCACTCTCATAGTCTAATGAGACGGCAAACCGAAACGACACGACCGGGAAGAGATCAGATGGCTTTACGTGCTTTCAGATGCACAGCCAACTTCTTCACTCCACGCTACTATGGAGAATGTTTTGACAGGAAAGACAGTTATTGGGTGTAACTGATTTTAGCCCGACTCGGAATGAACCCGGGACCAACGAGGCAGTCACCCTTACTTCTAAAAAAGTAGCCGCTATAACCCACATCGCAGATAAACTAGAAAAATACCATATTCACCCAAATCATAAATTAGCATTGAAACTTACAAATCTTAAATGGCCGTTCTGTGAAAAATGCGCTGCAAATTAGTTTTAAATTTCTCTACAGTATGAAAATTAAATTTTCTACAAAACGGAAAACTGAATGAAATCAGCATCATACAAGTTGAAGAGCGAACCACTAGTCGACACTTGTTACGTTCGCCGCCTAGAGGTCTAAGTAAAACGATACGCCCGAGTGATAAGCGAAGAGCGTTTTTAAGTGTTATTAACTTGACCTTACACACAGCACAGCAGCTTTGACTTTACGTGGTACAGCCATGCTGCAGCTATATTAATAGTATAGTTGTAGCACGAATGGGTCGGTTCGACCGGGGAAGGACCACGCTCTCACAGAATACTAACGTAAAACTTCAGCTTAATGCTGCTGTGTTTCGTATGGTGACTGTAGAGAACTGGAGACCTAGTTTACTGGAAAAGAGGCATTCTATCTTAGTCCTCACGGCTGGCAATTCATCTGCATTTTAATTCGCAAAGGAAGCTAGATGTAGATGTCTATGGGTCACAGCAAACACTTACCATCAGGTGGACTGTGTGCTCGTTTATCACCCTAATTCTATAAAAAAATCTGTTTACTTAACCCGTATTCGGTTGTAGGAGTTTTTTTCTTCCTAGGGTCTGTCTGGATAGATCCATCCTTTTACTATTCTGTCGAGAATAGCAGTGCTTGCACTCCTGTGTTCAGATTGGAAAGGTGTCTAGAGCCAGTGTAATTACAGGCTTATTTATAGGAGATGATAGATAAATAAGCACACAGTTCACTTGACAGTAAGTGGTTACTGTGGCTCATAGACATTTACTATCCTCGATTACGAATCAAAATACTGTAAAGTACTGCGGCAGTATACTGTCAGTTCCAACGTAACGAATTTTTCACCAGTGAGAGGACTGAGCAGCGCTCACGGTGTATATCGGAACACGACCAATGTAGTTATAAATTGTAGCCTATGTGTTTTTATGATGTATAAACTATATTTCTTTAAAGTTTCATCAAATTCCGTTCAGTCGTTTTTGCGTGGGAGAGTTCCAAACATCCATTCATACATCCTAGCATACCTTACAAACTTTAACGTTTATAACATGAAAGGGCGCCAAAGGAATCACTTATATACTATATCTTGTGCCTGCCGGAGGGCCGCATTGGGCTTGGCCGTATCGGGCCTGGCCGCATCGGGCCTGGCCGCATCGGGTCTGTTCGCCTCGGGCCGGGTCGCATCGGGCCGGGCTGCATCGGGCCGAATCAAAATTCAAATGCGTTGTCACCCGTGAGCACTAAGATGGAATGCCTCGTCTCCAGTAAATAGGGTAGCCGGTTCTCATAATCATAACTCACCATACGAAACACAGCAGCGTTACAAGTCCGTCTGAATAAATACCACCTTCTTACATATTTCTGCCGCCAAGCAGCGGTGCTTGCACTGTTGTCTTCCGATCTGAAGGGTATAGCCAGAATAATTACACGCTGTGAGACACTCCATCTTAGTCCTCAGATGAGACAATAAGACTGTTGCCTTCTTTGTTTCAAGTGTCCTTTTCTATCGTCATTTAAGGAAAGGAGAGAGTGAACAACTTTAAGCATCTCATAAATTGATAATGATTTTTAAGAGTAAGATCGGGTGTTAATATTTACAGCGAACGGGTGGACCGTTCGCTGTAAATATTAAGAATGATGAAGCAAACAGTTTTCCTCGAAATGCTTGGTATGCTGACAGCAAAGGAAAGGAGACTGGTCGAGTGACTGTTTGTCCAGTAGCGGAAAGTGGGGGGGGGGGGGCGAAATTAAACCATGTACTCTCCGCAATGTATCACACAGCTGAGATTTTAGAGATAGGAAAATTATCAACACCAAAATAACCACTCCGGATCAGAATTCATTTTTATGGTAATTGCGAGAGGCATCCCTTCAATCCTCTGTAAGACCATCGTATTTTACTAGTGGTACAGTCAGATACATATTACTGATGATGGTTCCCTCCTATCTAATTTTAATTAAAAGTAAAAAGTAAGGTTACAGCCTCTAATATACGTCTCAATACTGAGCACAGGCCTCCTCTCATTTCTGAGGGGATTTTAGGGCAAGGAAATGTCCAAGGTCGAAGGAACTTGGCGGACTTTTTTTATGGGATAGGTTGACAAACGAGCAGACAGTTCACCTGATGGTAAGCGGTTGCTGTGGCCCATAGATATCTACAGCTATCCTCGTTTGCGAATCAGAATGCAGATGCGTTGTCATCCGTGAGGACTAAGATGGAATGCCTCTTTTCCAGTAAAAAGTTTTCCGATTCTCTACACTCACCATACGAAACACAGCAGTGTTAAGCTGCTATTTTATGCTGGGCGTGGTCCTTCCCCGGTTGAGCTGACCGAATGGGTACAACTATACTACTAATATAGCTGCAGCATGGCTCTACCACGTATAAACTTCACACTTCACATGTCTTCAAAATATTTTTTTATCGCTCAGACATGCAGGTTTCCTCGCGTTGTTTTCCTTCACCGCCGAGCACATGGTAAATTAGCACTTGAAATTGTAATTAACAATTTCATCAGTGACGGCGGGAATACAACCCGGGTTGCTCGCCTACTGTATAATTTACAGTGATCGCTAAGCCACTGAGTTAGCACGGTCGTAATTTTAATTGATCTTATAAAAAAGCAGTTACTGTATAATATAGCAAAGCAAGTGCAGACCAGAGTATAGGAATCCATTACCTCCTTAAGATAATTAATAGATTATCAGGCGTTACTTTACGGAAATACATTATATTAAAGTTGGTAAAAATTACCTAAGTAGTGGTGCTGGGATTAGTGGTGATGGGGATAGTGCACGCAATTGACGGAGGGCGGGAGGTGCTCTTCAAACTAGGTAAGGGACATCATTTTATTTTATCGAGCGGATGTACGCGAGGTAATTTTTAACAACTTTAATCCCTTACCTCCATTTCATTTTGTAGGTGTCGTAAGAGTCAACTATGGGAAACTCCAGGAAAAGTATTTAGTCTCCGATTGATAGCATCGTTTACGCCAGGCATATATGACCTAAACCATTGGAAACATTGTCAAAAGTTAAATAAGTTTTATACTTCGGTCAACGATGTGTACCTTTCTTCATTATTTGAGGTGTTTCTCTCTTCCCAGTAGTGGATTGTTGAGGTTCTGACGTAGAAATGTCGTACATTTTATTTATCATTAGCGATCCGACCCGGCTTCGCACGGTGGATTTCTGGATTTCAACAACAACGTCACCTAACAGGCCCAATTGTTAATTTATAATCAACTTATTCACACACACACACACACACACACACACACACACACACACAAAATTTCATCAAAATCGGTCCAGCCGAGGACAGAACAGAAGTCCAGGACAGAAGAATTATATGATACATATATATATATATATATATATATTATGCATGGTTTTTTTTATAGGATAGGGTGAGAAACGAGCACACAGTCCACCTGGTGGTAAGTGGTTGCTGTGACCCAAAGACATCTACATTTATCCTCAATAAAGAATCAAAATGCAGATGCGTCGTCACCCGTGAGGACAAAGATGGAATGCCTCTTTTCTAGTAAAATGAGTCTCCGGTTCTTTACACTCACCATACGAAACGCAGCAGTGTCAAGCTGCCATTTTACGCTGGTATTCTTTGAGAGCGTGGTCCTTCCCCGGTCGAGTCGACCCATTCGTGCTACAACTATACTACTAATATAGCTGCAGCTTGGCTCTACCACGTATAAATCTTGCTCTTGGATCATTCTGTCTACTAATGAAAACTTCCTAGTATAGTGGTGCTGGGATTAGTGATAACGGGGATAGTGCACGCAATTGAGGGAGAGCAGGGTGCTCTTCAAACTAGGTAAGACACATCATTTTATTTTATCGAGCGGATATACGTGAAGTAATTTTTTACCAACTTTAATATAATGGACTTCCGCAAAGTAACGCCTGATTCTATTAATTACTGTAATGACCAGACAAGCGCGAGACGCGGCCAGTGATAGTGAAAGGGGTGATAGTCGACAAATCTTCTATTCTTCTTTAAGTTAGTAATGAGACCTCTTTCTATAAAGAACCCTAAGCTCTTCCTTTATAACTTAAGAAACTGTTCTATCTACATATTTCTAGTTTTAAATTCAGTGTTATATAATATTCTACCAAAATATTATTCTTGCGACTGTACAGTGTCCACTTTCCGACACTTGTTACGCTACTACGCTAGAGATGCCTAACGGAGGCCTATGTGCTCAAAATTAGCGACTGGGGCATAAGCAGGAAGCGGAATTGTAATATCTTTCTTTAATCTTTCTTTCTAATATAATTAATACTATAGTTACAACTTCAGAATAACATCAGAAATTGACAACTGTTATCACTGACAACTATTACCGTAAATCTAAGTATTATGATCCCTGTTTGACTACTATTCCGTCTGAAGCCAAATATAGTAAAGTTCCCTTGACACTGACAGCACATTCCGTTTGATTTCAAAATACGATATTCGACATTGTATTGATCTTCTTACAATTTGCATAGATTATACATATGTAACGAGAGTAAGTTGTAATGCCTAAGCTGCATGTATCGTGGTAACGCTTTCGTGTTATCCTCATGTATGTAATAACATCGTTGTGAAAATTTGGCAGAAAGACTGTCGGTAACCTCTCGCAGATCAAAGGATTTTATTGCGATAAACTTTGCTTGCATGACTTTACTCGACGCACAGACATCAAAGGTAACGCACGTGTCGGCATAAATTAGGAATGAAAGTCAAAGCCAAATATTTTTATTCAATATTAACTTTTACGAATCACTTTTCGCAAGTCAAATGCTACGCCATATTCGGTGTGGGTTGAATCTAGATTAGAGTAATGAAAAAATTTAAGAATTTCATCACAAGACGAGGCCGATAATAAGGCACCCGAAACAACCGGGTAAAAACTGGAGCAAATAATGCTTTGACGCCATAAAATACAGAGAGTCCGGGTATATAAAATTCACTCTGTGATACTGAGCGACCATGTCGTCCATTTTGTTTTTTACTGTCTCTTTGCAATATGTGAAGCCTCAGCATAATAAATGAAACTGCAACATGGCATTTTAAAAAAAGACCCCAGAAATTTTTGCTGGTTCCTCCCTGAGACGGTCTTGTTTTTGCAAACCGGTGTAGACCAAAATTATTGACTTCAACTTTGAAACATAATTTTTATTTCTTATGTTGGATAATAAAGAAAATTTTATTTTTATTTCAAGTGCAGGACCGTGACTTGTAGATAACTATTCTGATCTCGTAACTACAATTATTGTAATAAATAAATAATAAATTATAATAATAAAAAATAAATTGATCGTAAGACTAACAATTCTACAATTAAAATAAAAACGCTCGCCTCTTTCATCTTGCGCCACACGTCATCAATGTTTAAAGGCACTCGTGCTTACACTATTGCAGCTCCGATGTCAAACGACCGCTTCTGTATGCAGTGTTGAATAAACACGCTAACTAGCTAATAGTGGTGGTATTTCTAACATGTTTTGATACATGTGTCCGCTTTTTAATCATAGACTTATATATAATACTGGAGATTTTTAATAGAAGTAACGGTTTCAAACGAGCACACGCTCCGCCTTATCTCAATTTCTCCCATACTCGATTAAGAACCCATAGGTGGTAAAACTTCATTTCTGCCTGAGCGTCTCTGGGAAGGCACTACTCTCATATCTATTTCTGCCTCCAAATGACAGTGCTTGCACTGCTGTTTTCCAATGTGGTTTCATACATAAAGTAGCCTATGTTATCAGTCGGCGAAAGTCCCTTCAAAATCGGTCACGCCATTCGGAGATTAGGCGAGATAGATAATTTTATAATTATATTACAAGAAACAAAAGTTTTCAGTTAAGGTGACTTGGCTGTAGTTGTTTTTGGTAACTTTGTAGAAGGGTCGATCATAAACAACTTAATGAAGGTCATTTGGAAATTATATTAGAAAACTTTTTACACGGCTTATAAATAAACACAACTTCATCATCATCATCATTACAGCCCTTCACAAGTCCACTGCTGAACATAGGCCTCCCCCAAAGAATGCCACAAAGCACGGTCCTGAGCCACCTGCATCCATCGACCTCCTGCATGTCTTACCAGGTCGTCACTCCATCTCGTGGGGGGACGCCCTACACTTCGCCTACCGGTACGAGGCTGCCACTCGAGAACCTTTCTTCCCCATCGGTTGTCGGTTCTTCGAGCTATATGGCCGGCCCACTGCCACTTCAGCTTACTAATCCGTTGGGCTATGTCGGTTACTCTGTTATAGTCCTTATGGCAGAATCGCTGGAGGACCTAAGCACTATGCTCAATGACCTCAATAGTGTCTCCCAACGGATAGGTCTTAAGATGAACATGGACAAAACAAAGATTATGTTTAATGTCCATGTCACACCTATGCCGGTAGTTGTTGGGAGCACTAAGCTCGAAGTTGTTGACGAGTATGTTTACCTGGGACAAATAGTCCGACTAGGTAAGTCCAACTTCGACCGAGAGGTCAATCGACGGATTCAACTCGGCTGGGCAGCGTTCGGGAAGCTACGACACATCTTCTCGTCAGACATACCTCAAAACCTTAAAACGAAATTGTACAACCAGTGCGTGTTGCCAGTGATGACTTACGGATCTGAGACTTGGTCCTTCACTGCTGGCCGTATGAGGAAGCTCAAGGTCGCTCAGCGAGCTACGGAAACACAACTTCAGTACCTACAAAATATCCAAATACAATATTGTTGCGCGCCACTATTAATGTCTTGTACATGGCAACACTAGTTACACTAGCGCCCTCTAGTGTCGAGTAGCAGAACTAGGAGAGTCGAGATCCTTCCAGAAATGTCGGGACCGATATGTACTCGAACATTCTAGATGTCGCTACAGTAGAAGATTCTGGAAACTATCTGAGGCCCTGTATAAGGCCGGTATAGACCACGACCGGAGCTTTATTGAATTGGCGATACAAGAGAATACTTCGAAGCGAAATATCGGCGAACTGTGTTTTATTATTAGTGTGATTTTAAGTTGTAATTAGTGTTGTGTAATTAAATAGTCAATTTTGGTAATTCAATCGGCAGTTTGTAATTGTCTCGAACCCCAAGCTCGTAACAAAATGATAGGGAAGGGCGAATACTTTCAATGTCGATATGTCTTCACTAAGATATCGATATATTGGATTATTATAGGTATTTACACAAGGAGATTAATCGCTATAAATTATATAATATTAGCTATTGCCTGCGACTTCATCCGCGTGGAACTTATTACGATATAATGGGTTTTGATTTTTTTTTTGCAGAAACATATTTTTTTTCTGAATTAAAAGTAACCTAGGCCTTATAACATCGGCTATCTGCCAGTGTAAGTTCCGTCAAAGACAAACAAAAGTTTTATAAATTATTATTTTTTGTTATAAGTACCGTATATACTTTCTACTGCGTTCAGTAAAAGGCTGTTATTTTGTTATTACAAACAGACACTTCAATTTTACTTATTTGTTATCTCAGCTCGCTGCTTGACCCGGATAGGTAAGATTAGGTTACCCTCAATCCACGCCGACCGAGCTATCCTAATTTCTTCTTCTACCAACATCATGCTTATTTGGTGTTATTAATTGGAATCGTTTATCTTACCTAACCGGTCATTATCGTCGATCTAGACACACAGCAGTATCTAGTAATATATGTCAATGTTTGTATAGATATATAGATGGCCCCTAGAGAGGCTCCGATGATGGGCTAGCCTAGGACGCTGTCAATGTTCTATCCGCCTCTGGTAATACCAACTGCATTATGGTTTGCTATGCGGCACGTTTCCTATAGCAAGTTATTTTGAGTAAAATTAACAATCTGTTTGTCTGATAACGAGATACTCTGATTTTGTCTTCAGGGGTAAACAACGCATGTTTTTTTTTAATATAATACTGCCTGATGGTAAGTGGATGTTGGGCTTATAGATATCTACATGTACCCTCAATCAAGAATCAAAATACAGATGCATTGTCACCCCTGAGGACTGAGATAGAATGCCTCGTTTCCAGTAAAAATGGTCTCAAGCAGCCGGATCAAACTGCTATTTCACGCTGGTATTCAGTGAGAGCGTAGTGCTCACCTGATCGAGCCGACCTATACGTGCCACAACCATAATATAGCTGCAGTGTAGCTCTACCACGTATAAAATGCATGGGCATTTTGGTTCTTATTCGTAGATAGACGTAAGTGTGTTTAAAACACAGCTAGTACTTACTATCAGATGGACTGCGTGCTTGTTCGTCACTATACTACAAAAAAAACAGTGAACAGTGAACAGGTTTATGTGACGGGTAGTAAATAATTACACTCTATTACTTACCGTCTTAAATCCTCTGTACATGACTCTAATTTCCTGTTTGGAAAATTTAGTCTGTCTACAGAGCTCCTCCAAAGCAACGGGAATTGGTTTAGGGGTTCTACTCGGCTCCAACTCATACGCATGCTCCTCCACCGGCGATTCGGGAGGAGTGGCCATTGTCAAAAAATATCACCAGCACAACACTAACACATTTCTCCAACAAAATCACTGTTATTTAATAGGTATTTCGCGATATTTTTAATCTGTAATTTATTACTGTTTAAGTTACTATATTTTTTTTATTTAAAGTTATGTTTGGCGGGATATTTTTTTAATTTGACAGTCAGAGGTTATTGATTAAAGTTCAAATTTAATTCCAATTTAAGTATATATTTGAATCTTAATCGGTTCTTAGAAGAAATGGATGGCACGTAGGCAGGAATTCGACTCTGAAACAAACAAAAATAAATATTAGAATATGAAGTAATTATTTGCTAAATATAAATTTACTAGTAGTAGAGCAGGTAGAGCCCTGCTTTTTTACGTGATAGAGCCTTGCGGCATTTATATTACGGTTGTAGCACGAATGGGTCGACCGTGGAAGGACCACACTTTCACAGAATGCCTGCATATAAGAGCAGTTTTATTGCTATGTTTCGTTTGGTGAGTGTAGAGATTCGGAGACCCTTTTCACTGAAACGAGGCATTCCATCTCAGTCTACAAGGATGACCACTCATGTGCATTTTGATTCTAAGTCAAGCATAGGTGTAGATGTCTATGGATCACAGCATCCTCTTACCACCAGGTGGACTTTGAGCTCGTTTGTCATTTTTATTTATAAAAAAATGTCAACTTGACTAATAATAATCAGATTGTCAGTTGTTAACATTGCCCATTTGATTATCACATGGACTGTCTGCTTGTTTATCGCTTTTGCTGGCCTGCATCACGTCTCATTCTGATATTTTTCTTTGGTAATGTACTATCACGGTTGTACTTTTGCCAGATCAAGTTATAAGAAATTAACTTTTGACTTAATTCGTAAAAAAAACTTCTTCCCTTTTTTCAAATTTTTTGGGAGATTTTGACGGCAACTTTAGCGAGCAGACATGACCATCTCAAGGCGCATGCAAAATAAATTGAGGTCCACATCACCAATAATTAAAAAATTCAAATGTCACTTATAATTCAAATTGAAGACATTTAATACACATAGTTGCACCACTTTTACGTATCAAAGTCTACTTCAAACTATTATTTAAACAATAATACATCAATCCGCCAACAGTCAAGTTCCCGCAAAAACTCTGCCGTATTGTGTATTTTTAACATAGAGTTAGAATATATAGGCCTATGCCAGTATATTCTAAGTCTATGGTT
This sequence comes from Parnassius glacialis, assembly GCA_033319125.1. NCBI lineage: Eukaryota > Metazoa > Arthropoda > Insecta > Lepidoptera > Papilionidae > Parnassius > Parnassius glacialis. The sequence goes on from JAVANC010000004.1 coordinate 67,000,964, forward strand.
TTATATGGCATTCCAGTATACAATAAGTAGTGCTAGTAACTTCGTCATTTTAAAACAATGAATCGAGATATTTGAAATCAGATTAAACTAGAGCTATTGAATTATCTATGGTGATAGCGGTTTTCTACCGTCTTCAAATAGGAAGAGGTACTCAATTCGACTGTATGTTCTTTATAATATGTATTATAACCTCATAACTTTTTTTCTGGGTGAACCGATCTTGATGATTCTTTTTTTATTTAAAAGCTGATGCTTCTCATGTGGTCCATCAAGGTCTGACCAAGAGTTTTTGAGTTATCCTTAATAATTTCTATTGAAGTCTGTTGTACAAACTTTTGAATTTTACCACTTGTATTAGTAGAAAAACCTTGGAAGATAAAAACATCAAAATCATAGAATATGATGTAAAGTTCAAGACCGACATACACATAAATAGGGATTCTTTTTATTTAATCTTATTTAAATATACAATATTAAGGCGTACCTATCTCTACTGTCCTACAAAAGATAGGGCAAAATAATTTCGCGCGAACCGGCGACACAATTAATAGCACTATAATCTAATTTAATTCTGTATTGCGATTTCGAACGCACATTGGCAAGGCGCCATCTTGCGCACCGTTTCCCGCCAAAACATTTACGAAATGGTATCGTCCTATGATAATTTCGACGTTTGACACGTCGTTAAAATTTTACGCGGTATTAATCATTGTAGTGTAACTGTTTCAATACTTGTTTAATTATGATTTACTATGTACATCCTGCAGTTTAGTGACTGTTTATGAGAATCTACTACCTCATATCATCCCGTGGCTGTTGTAAGAGGCGACAGAAACTTTTTGATAACAACTCCTAATAATAAACAAAAAGCCGGCCAAGTGCGAGTTGGATCGCGCGCGTAGGGTTCCGTACCATCGTAAAACACGTTTCTAGTAGGGAGCCCCCTTTCATTTTTAATTTATTTTCATTTTTCTGTGAAAATTTCAATTATGTTTTTTTTTATAGGATAAGGATGACAAACGACCACACAGTCCACCTGATGGTAAGTGGTTGCTGCGGCCCATAAACATCTACATCTATTCTCGATTACGAATCAAAATGCAGATGCCTTGTCACCCGTGAGGACTAAGATGGAATGCCTCGTTTCCAGTAAAAGGGGTATCTGGATCTCTACACTCACCATACGAAACACAGCAGCGTTAAGCTGCTATTTTACGCTGGTATTGTGTGAGAGCGTAGTCCTTCCCCGGTCGAGCCGACCCATCCGTGCTACAACTATACCTATGTATACCTACGACTAATATAGCTGCAGCATGGCTATATCACGTAAAACACCTACGTAATTGTCTACCTATTACGGATTATGAGATACAGCCCGCTGACAGACAGACGGACAGACGGACGGACGAACATTACGAACGATTTCGTAGAGTCTCATTACCTTTGGATACGAAACTGTAAAAACTGCGGTTGGCAACCCACCTCTCAAGCGAGACGACTAAGCCAAAATCTTTCTTGTGATGCAACTAATGGGGCAGGCCTATGTTCAGCAATGGAATTTTATAGTTGCAGTATAGTTAGCTATGTAAGGTTATCCACTATCTCATCATCCCGTAAGTGTTTTAAGAGCTGACAAAGTGAAACTGAAACACGGGACGGGCAGCAGCATCTTTCTGATAATGGGTCAAAAAAATGCCGTTGCTGACCCGCCTACCAAGCGTGGCAACTATAGCAAAACCCTCTCTGTGAGTCAACCTGTGAGTCAATTTGCACGTGGTGAAGCCCCGCTGCAGCTATATTAGTAGTATAGTTGTAGCACGACCAGGGAAGGACTACGTTCTCACAGAATACCAGCGTAAAATAGCATCTTAACAGGGCTGTGTTTCGTATGTGAGTGTAGAGAACCGGTGACCCTTTTTACTGGAAAAGACGCATTCCATCTTAGTCCTTACGGGTGACAACGCATCTGTATTTTGATTTGCAAACGAGGATAGATGTAGATGTCTATGGGCCACAGCAACCACTTACCATCAGGTGGACTGTGTGCTCGTTTGTTAGCCTATGCTATAAAAAAGGTCTATGTTCAGCAGAGGAATTTTATAGGCTGTAATGGAATGTATGATTGCTTTTGCGAAACGGAATTGGCAAATAAACTTACAGTCTATTACTAAACGATTTAAAAGAATAATAATCCAAAAGTTCACGCCTCATGAGCGTTTTTATTTTTTCATATGCATTGAGTTATATGTACTACGTACTAGAGAAGCCCTTCCAAACAAAAATTGTGTCCTACTCTATGTCGTCGCGCATGCGCGGGAGTAGCAGTCGCGAATGCGTGAAAACTTTAATTTGTTATAAAATAAGATATTAATATAAAATAAATATAAGAATTTAATATAAAATATCTTATTATAATCTAAACAAACATATTTCTAAATAAAATGTAATAATAATTATTTTATGGAATTCACAAATCTTCAATTTACACAATATTTAGTTTGTATGGACTGCAGGGACTGCACTACAGTTCAGTTGAACATAATCAATGTTCGGAAGGGCTTCTCTAGTACGTAGTACATATAACTCAATGTTCATATGACATAATGAAAAAATGAATACTTTTACTTACTACTCTATGAGTCAGATAATAACCAGCAATAGGGATTATCCTGAGGATAAATGGAAAATTATTCAGAAAGATTTATTACATTTCGTTGCGTATATTTTTCTGAAACGTGAACACAAACAAATGCACAGACTAACTGACAACCGCACTAATAATTTTTAACTACATTCTTTGTAAATATAATTAAACAAATAGATAAATAAATATGTTGACTTTGTAATTTAATATCTAAACATCGTTACACGTTTTCAAAACATCCCTTTTTTATTGATTTAGTGTCTAAATTGAGATATTCTAAAAATTTTATATTGCAAATTCGTCACATCGCATATCAAGAGTAGAAGCACGCTCGTGCGTTTTGAGGCGTGCAAAAGAAATACAGTAACGAAAGACAAGTTTTAAAAATTTAATATCTTTGCCTATAGCCAACTCAAACCTTTACCACTGAGAATATAATATATAACATATTATGTTTCGTAGCTTGTAAATATTCTTTTCCATTCTTTTCTTTGTTCTATTCTAAGCGGTAGCTTATTATGATAGCTCTTAGGCTGGGCGCCCATCTCACGGAAAATCTTCCCACCTCCATATCATTATCTCGCATACTTCCTGATTACGTGAAAACGTGACATTGTTAAAACGTAGCGAGCGGGAAAAATACAATAGAGGGGAGAAATGAGGTTATGAAAACACTGTATGGTGGAATTACTTAGTCTCTTCGAAAAGATTTTTTAAGAATGTCTTAACTTAATAACAGTATATCAGTTAGAAAACAGAACCAGGGAACTTTTCAGAGAGAGAAAAATAAATTAATAATTACTGTTATATAACAATATTATATCATTATATATTATGTTATTTTTCACGCGGATCTGAAAAATCTTTCAAACTTAATTTATAAATAAAAAGTGTATCTAGTTTTTTAATCGAGTACAAAAGAGGTTTTATATGTTTCCGCATACCTGTAGATTTATGCATGTATTGTATGTTTTAATATTAAACTAGCTGTTACCCGCGACTTCGCCCGCGTGTAATTTATGGTTTTAATTTGGTTGCGCGAAACCGTAATTATTTTTCTAAAATATAAGTAGCCTAAGTTACTCCTTATAACATGAGCTATCTAAGCCACGGCGCCCACCTAAGCTACATGATTTCGACATGGCTTGTAGCATGATTTTGACGATGCTCTGACGTGACCACGAGTGACACTGCTTGCACCAACCTGTGCAACAATAGCATGTCGCAAAGTTCATTTTGGGCCAAAATCTCGCCTGAAGAGGATAAACATGCCCTTGTTTTGCTACAGATTTCAAACATTCAAAGTGCCAGCTGAAGATTTTGAGTACATCCCTAAGGGAAAAAATTTGAAAAGTGGTGGTACTTTCAATTTTATGAAGGAATTAGAATTACATTTCGCATAGATTTGCCCTACAAGTTGCAAGAAGCATCTTGCGAGTTCCTGTTATTGTAATCGTGTCTAGGATAATCATATAAACATGGTTTTTCATGAACTAAATCAATGAATTTAATATTAAAACTACAAGTTTCGCGTTACGTGCCACTTCAATGCGTCACTAGTAGCAAGCTGAATGGCACGTCAGATCATGCGGCGTCACGCCACGCAAATGGGCGTTACTACATACATTCCCTTTGAATGTTGAGGCGAGTGACAAGTTACGCGTCAAATCACGCGTCAGATCACGTGTTACGTTACGTAGGTGGGCGCCGGGCCTAACAGTGAAAGTCCCGTCAAAATCGGTTCAGCCGTTTCGGAGATTAGCCGGAACAAACAGACAGACTGACGAAAATTTTAAAAATTGTGCTTTTGTTATAATTAAGTACCGTATATGTTACCGGAAATGTATGTAATCCGTTATTGTATACAATTCCTAGGAAATATATGTAATTCCTAAAATCGCACGGAAATGTGTAAAATAAATTATTTTAGACACATTTCCTAGGAAATCTATACATTGTGTAAATAGCAGTCGGAAATGTAAATATTTAAGATATCAATGGGTATGCGGGAATAGCGGGGCGAGGGCTGGGTATTGTTTGTCGTTGTTTAGAGGGGTTAGTAAACTCGATTTTGTGATAAATACATTTTAAAAGTTCCTAAATACTTGATTTTCGAAGCTTTAATTAGTAAGACAATATGAAGATTATTATATTTTACGAAATGACTGTTACCTGAACGCTGTTGTCTCAACGAGTGCTTTAATAAAAATTATTATTCTCATTTTAACAACGTGTTTTATTACAGAAATCATTTTTTTATACATTTCCTAATACGATATTGGAATTATATACAATTTCTAGGACATTTATGTATTAAATGGTTTTTGAAACAATATTTTATACATTTACTAAATAGCTTTGGAATTATACGAGTATAAACTTCCTAGGATTTGTATACAATTCCTAGATTTCATGCATTTCCGGTAACATATATTATACTTTTATATTCAATTAGTAAAAAGCTGTTATTTTGACATTACAAACAGACACTTCAGTTTTATTTATTTGTATAGACTAGTTACCCTCCCCGGTGTCACCTGGATAGGATATACAGGGTTGTTTTGTTATAACTGGCCAGGTGATTTTTATTTATGTGTTGGGCATAATTTCTTTATTTATGAACCAATTTTTATGATTTTTTTTATGAAATAAATATAATAGGTGTAATATAATTTATATACTTCAGCGTTGATCCCATAGAAATTTTAAGAAAAAATTGTATCCGTAAGGGTGGAAAAATAGGGGATAACGATTTTAATGTAACTATTAAAATAACATTCTAATTGCTATCCTAAACTTGTGAGATTCCTTAATTCACTCCAAAGAGTAAAAAGTAAATTTTAAAAGAAGTTTAACCATTTCGCTGTCCCGTGCACTACCTACATATAGGTCACTGCTATTGTCTTACTATTGTGTTTTAAAACCGGACAGTGAACGTGTTAAACTGACTTCAAAAACTAATAATTTAAAATTTTATACAACCGACTTCAATGTAAATTATTAAGAATGAATTTATACGGGATCACATGAGAAGCACCAACTTTCAAATAAAAAAAGAATCATCGAAATCGATTCACCCAATAAAAAGTTAAGAGGTAACACACATAAAAAACATACAGTCGAATTGAGTACCTCCTCCTTTATGAAATCGGTAGAAAAGTTAACAAAAAATTTTTAATTTTACGATACGCTATGTCATAGCACACTTTACTTTTTAACTTCCCGCTTTGAAAACTGATAATTTTCAGAAGTAGGAAGTTCGGTCCGATTTTGAGAATGCACGGTTTCATCAGATCTCCAAGTTTTGTCGTCCTAGGAAACCGTTCCGACTATTCCCAGCTGGACGTCCGGCCGGGTGTGTGTGTGTGTGTGTGTGTGCGTGTGTATGTGTGTATATAAAATTTTGTGAATAATATATATATATATATATATAGGAAGAGGTAACAAACGAGCACACAGTCCACCTGATGGTAAGTGGTTGCTGCGGCGCATAGACATCTACATCTATCCTCTATTACAAATCAAAATGTACATGCGTTGTCACCCGTGAGGACTAAGATGGAATGCCTCATTTCCAGTAAAAAGGGCCTCCGGCCACTTGCACTCACCAAGCGAAACGCAGAGGTAAACCTCTACTTCACGCTGGTTTTCTGTGAGGTCGTCGTACCACCCCAGTTCGAGCCGGCCCATCCGTGCGATAGCAAAAGCTGCCGCGTGGCTCTACCACTGTTAACAATAACTGTTAATAAGATATCTTTAGAAAAAAGCAACCGATCGAGATGGGCGACACGGCGTTCGAAAGTGTTCGTTGAGACTTCGAGCTGATTGGATTTTCAAATCAATCGGTCGAGCCGTTTCAAAGATTATCAAAAAATAAAAACCAAAGAAACAAAAATTAAATAGATTTTCGAGCATTGCGCTCGAAATCCAGTTCCAGGGTCAACCGTTTTTCAGATTTTTTTAGTTTGTTTTTTTTTCATGCTATACTCGCCTACTTTATAATAACGACATTTAGTTTGAATATGTTTATTAGGTTTATTAGCACAGAGTAATATTATGACGTTTACGTATGTTAGTGTTTTCTCATGTTATTATTTGTGTTTGCTATGTTTGTGATTCAATAAATAAATAATAAACTGTAATATAAAATGTACTGGTGTAAGAACCGTAGTAGCACAGGGTCTAAATTATGCAGAACGCGAGCAATCCCGTTTCGAATTCGCATGCATTAAATTGTTTATTGAAATTTCGAGCGCTGTATTCTTCCTCCTCCTCCTCCGCTGTAAGTCCTCGTGCTAGGCGTTGAAAAAGACATCATGTCTGGGGAAAAAAAACTTGGACAGAACGCCGGGTAGATGTGAAACATATTTGATCATAGACTTAATTATTAATGAAAATCAATAACTATTAAAAAATTTACGTGTATATACCTACGCTCGCGTAGGTATTTTGGATTGTTAAAATTAATTATGCAGTATAATCGCATTGGGATAAACAATTTTTTTATTTGCACGTGGTAGAGCCATGCTGCAGCTATATTAATAGAATAGTTGTAGCACGAATGGGTCGGCTCGACCGGCGAAAGACCACGCTCTCACAGAATACAAGCGTAAAATAGCAGCTTAACGCTGCTGTGTTTCGCATGGTGAGTGTAGAGAACCGGAGACACTTTTTACTGGAAGCGAGGCATTCCATCTTAGTCCTCACGGGTGACAACGCATCTGCATTTCAATACGTCATCGAGGATAGATGTAGATGCCTATGGGCCGCAGCAACCACTTACCATCAGGTGGACTGTGTGCTCGTTTGTCACCCTAATCCTAAAAAAAAATATTCTAAGTCTATATCTATAACAGTAATTCACCATTATAGATATGTTTCGAAAACGGCACTTAAATTTAGTTAAATAAGAAGTATTATAAAACACGCTCGCGTCAACCGCATGTATTGTCTATCAGTCTCTGTGAAGTGCGCTAGCTCAAGGCTGGCCCGCCCCCCGGCCCGCAGTACGCCCACCGTTGATCTGCACAAGTGCATTCGTTTCCCAACTGTAAGGTCTTTAAACTGTGCTATAGTCGAACTAGTGTGTAACTAAATGCCTCGACCGAGGCAGTACCACGCTCTCACGGAATACCAGCGTAAAATAGCAGCTTAACACTTTGTTTCGTATGGTAAGTGTAGAGAATCGAGGACACTTTTTATTGGAAACGAGCATTCCATCTTAGTCCTCAGGGGTGACATTTTGGTACTTGAATCGAGGATAAATAAATGTCAATGTCTATCAATGTCTAACAGTGCACCTAGTGTGAATATAGGTTTACCTAAAAAAAAGTTGGCAAACAATTTTGACAAACATTGTGGTTTGTTTGACAATCGTCCGTGACCTAGTTGTACAAAACATAGTTGTTCATGCAAAAGGGAAACCATTTCTATGCTAATTTAATAGATACTTATCCATTATTTGGGTTTATTATAGCATGCTACGTGTACATGATGCCGTTTTATTGATATTCAATAATATATCCGATACACGAACTATTTAGATGTTTGGATTAGATCCAATAAAATTGTCGAACTTAAATTTATTTATTACATCCCAGCAAACATATTCTATAATTTTTACGTAGGAAAGACACGATACAGCAGGCTTATTTTTGCATCAGGAATGGGTCGGTTTGACAGGAGAAGGTGGTCCTCGGACAGAACAGCAGCGATAAATAGCAGCTGAATGCTGCCATGTTTCGTATGGTGAGTGCGGAGAACCGGAGATACTTTTAATGGGAACTAAGCATTACATTTTAGTCCTCACGGGTGATAACGCATCTGCATTTTGATTTTTAATCGAGCATCAGCTACACGAACATCAGCTATCTGCTAGGGAGAATCCCGTCGAAATCGGTCCAGCCGTTTTGGAGATTAGCCGGAACAAACAGACAGACAGACAAAAATTTTAAAAATTGTGTGTTTGTTATAAGTATCGTATATACTTTCATATGCATTTAGTAAAAAGCTGTTATTTTGACATTACAAACAGACACTTCAATTTTATTTATTTGTATACATTACAAGAACCAAAAGTTTTCAGTTAAGGTGACCTGGCTGTAGTTGTTTTTGGTAACTTTGTAGAAGGGTCGATCAGAAACAACTTAATGAAGGTCATTTGGAAATTATATTAGAAAACTTTTTACACGGCTTATAAATAAACACAATTACAGTACCTACAAAATATCCAAATACAATATGATAGGGAAGGGCGAATACTTTCAATGTCGATATGTCTTCACTAAGATATCGATATATTGGATTATTATAGGTATTTATACAAGGAGGTTAATCGCTATAAATTATTTAATACTAGCTGTTAACTGCGATTTCGTCCGCGTAGAATTACGATATAATGGGTTTTGATTTTTTGCGCGGAAACCTAATTTTTTTTAATTAAAAGTAGCCTAGGCCTTATAGCATCAGCTTTCTACCAGTGAAAGTTCAGTCAAAATCAGTCCAGCCATTTCGGAGATTAGGCAGAACAAACAGACAGACAGACAAACAAAAGTTTTATATTTTTTTTCTTATAAGTACCGTATATTCTTTATACTGCGTTTAGTAAAAAGCTGTTATTTTGACATTACAAACAGACAGACCTTACGGACCTGGTCGAGCCCCGACTGTTCGACAAAAAATGAAATTGACTTCATTATGACGACCAGACGACAACTGTTCAGTGATGTCTCAGTGATCGCGAGGGTGAAAACCGGCAGCGATCACCGAATGGTGAGAGGCACACTGAACCTAAATGTTAAGTTGGAGAGGTCTCGCCTGATGAAGTCAACGCTCCGTCCCCCTCGTGCTCTAATCCAAAGTCCCGAAACCTTTCAGCTCGAGTTACAAAACCGTTTTCAGTGCCTAGAAGACTGCAATGAATTGGACGATATGAATGACAAGCTCGTGGAAACTGTCCATGCGGTCGGAGCTAAGTTCTGCAAGACCCGCCGCAGAAGAACACAAAAACTCTCCGATCACACTCTTAATCTCATGGCTGTTAGACGGGAGATGAGGCTACATTCTTCACCAGATTTGACAGCATACAGGCAACTGAACAGACAGATCTCCAAATGCATGCGGCGGGACTTACGCAACTTCAATACAGCTCGTATTGAAGAAGCGATCGAGCGGAACCAAGGCTCCAAAGTCTTTACCAGAGATCTGTCTGCCAGAAAGAGCCAACTGTCAAAGCTGAAGACCGAATGTGGCAGCATCGTTTCCAGGGCACCTGAGATTTTGAGTGAGATTGAGAGGTTCTATGGGCAGCTGTACACGTCATCGTTGTAGTAACGATCCAAGAGCGAGTCTCATCCGACACTATTCCGAAGATATCCCGGATGTCAGTCTGAGCGAGATTAGAATGGCTCTCCAGCACCCTAAAAACGGCAAAGCGCCAGGCGAGGATGGAATTACAGCGGAGCTTCTGAAAGCGGGTGGAAGACCGGTACTTGAAGTCCTTCAGAAGCTCTTTAATTCCGTCCTCCATGGTGGCATTACACCGGAGGCGTGGAGCAGAAGTGCGGTGGTCTTGTTCTTCAAGAAAGGTGACAACGCTCTCTTGAAGAACTACAGACCGATTTTCCTTCTGAGCCACGTCTACATGCTCTTTTCGAGAGTCATTACGAATTGTCTCGCGTGCAGACTTGACGACTTCCAGCCTCCCGAACAAGCTGGTTTCCGAAAGGGCTTTAGCACCATAGACCACATACATACCCTACGGCAAATTTTACAGAAGTCCGAGGAGTACAATTTGCCACTATGTCTGGCGTATGTGGACTTTGAGAAAGCCTTTGATTCCATCGAAATTTGGGCGGTGCTGCAGTCCCTTCAGCGGTGCCAAGTTGACTGTCGGTATATCGAAGTGCTGAAGTGTTTGTACAGTAGAGCTACGATGGCTTTCCGAGTACAGAACCAGAGTACGAAACCTATCCAACTGCAGAGAGGTGTAAGACAGGGTGACGTCATATCTCCTCACCGCTGCATTGGAAGACGTTTTCAAGCATCTGGACTGGAAAGGATACGGTATTAACATCAATGGCGAGTACATCACTCACCTTCGATTTGCCGACGATATAGTCCTTATGGCAGAATCGCTGGAGGACCTAAGCACTATGCTCAATGACCTCAATAGTGTCTCCCAACGGATAGGTCTTAAGATGCACATGGACAAAACAAAGATTATGTTTAATGTCCATGTCACACCTATGCCGGTAGTTGTTGGGAGCACTAAGCTCGAAGTTGTTGACGAGTATGTTTACCTGGGACAAATAGTCCGACTAGGTAAGTCCAACTTCGACCAAGAGGTCAATCGACGGATTCAACTCGGCTGGGCAGCGTTCGGGAAGCTACGACACATCTTCTCGTCAGACATACCTCAAAACATTAAAACAAAATTGTACAACCAGTGCGTGTTGCCAGTGATGACTTACGGAACTGAGACGTGGTCTTTCACTGCTGGCCGTATGAGGAAGCTCAAGGTCGCTCAGCGAGCTATGGAGAGGGCCATGCTCGGAGTTTCTCTGCGTGATAAACTTAGGAATAAGGATATCCGCAGTAGAACCAGAGTAACCGACATAGCCCAACGGAATAGTAAGCTGAAGTGGCAGTGGGCCGGCCATATAGCTCGAAGAACCGACAACCGATGGGGAAGAAAGGTTCTCGAGTGGCAGCCTCGTACCGGTAGGCGATGTGTAGGGCGTCCCCCCACGAGATGGAGTGACGACCTGGTAAGACATGCAGGAAGTCGATGGATGCAGGTGGCTCAGGACCGTGCTTTGTGGCATTCTTTGGGGGAGGCCTATGTTCAGCAGTGGACTTGTGAAGGGCTGTAATGATGATGATGAAACAGACACTTCAATTTTATTTACATAGAATTTTTCTTCCTCTTCTTCATCAGACCGTAAAAATGAAATCCACTTTCAGCCTCTCCTTTTGTAAAGTCTATTCGTTTAGAATTCATAAATATTATGAATACGGAAAAGCAACAGTCGCTTAAGTATCACAATCCATATGATAAGCATCGTTTTTTGCGACCATCACAAAGTTTTGTGGTACGAGGCTCCCAGTTGTTGTTAAGCGTCCCCACCTAGAATTTCTTAATCGAAAAAAATAATTTAAAACTTTTGTACAACCGACTTCAACATTAAAAGGTATCCAGACCACTCCCTCCAATAATTTCGGCAGTTAAGGGCCAACTGAGGTCTTCCTTCGGCTGGTTCCTTAATCCGAAACTCCAATGACACCTATGTTGGGTTCGGGCGGTCAACGAGGCGTATGTGAACCTCGTGAAGGAGTATCACAAGAGAGCGTCTAAAAACGCTTTCCGAAAAGAAAAGGTCAGACGACGAAGATTACGGGTCCTCTTGTAGTGGTCCCGGTCCCGACGTCTTCTTATATGTTGAATGGACTGTATGTCTAGGTGGGTGGAAGATCCTTTAGGAATGAAACAGCATTTATCTTCAAACCCTCTCCGTAAAGGTCACGCACACGTGCGCGTGGACTCTAGTCACCTCAATAGGAGACCAGTGAAATCCTTGGTCAGATAGCACTTATCTCTGTTCATTATGAAACACCAAGGCTCACAAACACTATCCTTATCAGTCATAATGTTTCTTATCTGATGACACAAACAAAATTATTTCCATGTATTAAACATCAAAAATAAGCATTTATTTTTAAAAAAAATTGCATTTATATCACACATATAATTATTATGTAATACACAATTCTAAATTAACCTCAAAGATGATGACCTCAGGGATTGAACCCGGAATCCTAGAACGTTATCTCGAAATTTCTCTAAAATTTTATTAAGGATACAACAAAAGCAATCCGACCGGGGATTGAACCCGGGATCCTAGATTATTGTCTTAAAAAATTCCTCTAACAATTTGCTAAGAAAAATTGCTAAGAAAACGACAAAAAATAATTCGACCAGGTATTGAACCCGGGAGCTTAGGATACTAACTTGAAATTTCTTGAAAATTTTACAAAGTGCTTTCTTATAGAATAATTATTCCTTGATAATAATTAATCTTTAGAAGCTGTCCGTAATTGGTAAACTAATGAATTGAAATATTATTTATAGACGCGTCGCCAACAAATATATATTATTAAAGATAACTCAAAAACTATTTATCAGACCTTGATCAAATTTATACAGGACTACATGAGAAGTACCAGGTTTCAAATAAAAAAAGAATCATCGAAAGCGGTTCAGCCAGGAAAAGTTATGCAGTCGAATTGAGTACCGTCTCTTTCTTGAATTCGGTAGAAAATAAAAATGTCTGTGAGCCACAGTATTCACTAGCGAGCGGGTTGTGTGCTCGTTTTGTCACTCTTAATTCTATTAAATAAAAACACATGTGCATTGAAGACATGCAAAAAATAAAAAAACACGTTCACCTGTTTATTATGAGAGGCTGGTTTTTACTTTCTACAATATATTTCTAATTATAGCTGCACCACCACCAACACTATACAAAAACGCTCTTTTGACATCGGAGCTGCAATAGTGCAAGCACGAGTACCTTTAAACATTGACGACGTGTGGCGCAAGATGAAAGTAGCGTTTTTATTTTTAATTGCAGGATCGTAGGCTTTTTGTTTTTTTTTTTTACAATAAGTGCTTTGTCACCTATGTGGACTTATTTTTTTTTTATTTATTTATTTATTTAATAACAACCTTTTTACATAAGTTCATTGATTCCCTGGTCCCTGAGCTAGTATAACTGTGTTTCAGGAACCATTTCCTCCCCTTAAAGTTAGCCTTGTCAAAAGGTCAATTTCTATATAATAATAATAATTTAGTTATTTAGTTAAACATGTACAGAAATATAAATAAGAAATTAAAAAAAATATATTTTAAACGCTTTTGTGTGTGTGTGGGTTTTCGTGTGTTGGTGTCTGTGTAACTGTGTGAGTGGGTGTGTATGTATGTGTGTGTGTGTGTGTGTGTGTGTGTGTGTGTGTGTGTGTGTGTGTGTGTGTGTGTGTGTGTGTGTGTGTGTGTGTGTGTGTGTGTGTGTGTGTGTGTGTGTGTGTGTGTGTGTGTGTGTGTGTGTGTGTGTGTGTGTGTGTGTGTGTGTGTGTGTGTGTGTGTGTGTGTGTGTGTGTGTGTGTGTGTGTGTGTGTGTGTGTGTGTGTGTGTGTGTGTGTGTGTGTGTGTGTGTGTGTGTGTGTGTGTGTGTGTGTGTGTGTGTGTGTGTGTGTGTGTGTGTGTGTGTGTGTGTGTGTGTGTGTGTGTGTGTGTGTGTGTGTGTGTGTGTGTGTGTGTGTGTGTGTGTGTGTGTGTGTGTGTGTGTGTGTGTGTGATTAAGACGAAATTACATAATTTAAAATTACAAATTTTGTACAACCGACTTCATTATAAATTATAAATTATTAAGAATAACTCAAAAACTATTGGTCAGACCTTGATTGTATGGGACATGTAAAGCACCAGCTTTCAAATAAAAAAGAAACATCGATATCGGTTCTCGCAGTAAAAAGTTATGAGGTAACACATTAAAAAAATGCGTGAATGTCGTGGAACACTCGTTTGGAACGAGGTTCCTTTCGTAGTATATTATTATTGATAAACGTATTATATTATTGATTAATAAATACAAACAAATAAATAATACAAATTTAAAAAAATTGCAAACTACACGGACGACTCGGACTCGGAGTGCAATGGAGTAGCAAGGCTTCGTACCACCCGGTGCCGCCCGAACCAAAAATGCCGCCCCTCACCAATTATATCGATAAAATTGTTTCAGAGGCACAACACTAATGCGTGCTAATTGCCAACGATATATTACGATCGATATAATGTATCAAGATACAATCTGACGTGAGGTCACGTTAGCGGCGATAATAGTCGGGCGGGCACAACACTTTAAAGTCTTCATTTTTCATTTTAAAATACGCAATTTTGTAATAACTTTTTGCTGTCACGAAAGTACTTTAGAGTGTGACTAAAAGCTGAAGTGGGACACCTGGGTCTACCCAGCCACTAGACATGTGTCAATCTTGAATGAATCGTTCATTTGACCCGGCTCGCGTCAGAGTATTGATGATTGCAAGTACATTTTTTGAACGTTCCGAATCAAACGATTAACAATAGGACCTACGATCAAAGAATATAGTAATGTCCGACGACCGACATTATCGAGCGGGTCTCACAGATCACAGAGTACTGAAACTAGGAATGATCCATTTGTATCAACAGGAATGATCCTGTTCGTAAACCGAATCAATACTTGAATGACCGGGTCACTAATGAATGAATGGTTTAGATGTGGTTGGTAGACATGTATTACCAAGGAAAAAGTACGAAATTTAAAACTAGTATTGCTAACAGCCTATATACGTCCCACTGCTGGGCACAGGCCTCCTCCCATTTCTGAGACGGTTTCAGAGCAAAGAAATGCCCGCCGTGCCGCCCCAACGCATGTGTGGTGAACTTCACGTCTTCGAAATATTTTTTGTTCTTATTTCTCAGACTTGAGACATGCAGGGTTCCTCACGATATTTTTCTTCACCAGGTAAATCAGCACTTATAATTGCTTTTAACAATTTCATTGATGCCGGCGGGAATCAAACCCGGGCTGCTCGCATACTGTTAAATTTACATCGAGCGTTTATCCACAGAACTACCACGCCTCTCACATAACCAACCGGAATCGACTGCACTAAGTTGTATACGGCTAAACTTAGCATCCGCACTTTGGGTTTTAGCCGTAACTAGCTATGCCTAAGTTATGTTATCCTGGTCGAATTTATACAGAGTTATTTTTCAAAGAGTAGCCAAATTTTAAACTTAAGTTCAAAATATATAAATAATGATATACAGTTATTGCAGTTTTTGAAAATACGAGTAAACAAGGCTGATACTTTTATTTGAAATTATCCCAAATTGAATGTGATTTATGGCCAACGGTTTTGCCTACCAATCGACTTACGAATGAGTGCGTGCGTAGTAAAATCGGATAAAAAATGCATTACCACGCATTTTGAATATAAAAGATAAAAAGGACAGAATGTTTGAGATTTTTGAAATTAATTTTTCTTCCAAATTTGCCTACATTACTGAACATTCTCTGAAAATTTGGCCGGTTATTGCAAAATAACCCATTAGATGGCTCCGTGACGCAGTGGCTTAGCTTTGAGTTATGACGCTGAAGGAGTCGGGGTCAAATTCCGCTTCGAAAAGATATTTAGGTATATTGCTTACAAATATTAGTTTCGGGTATACAAATAAATAAAGATAATCGCGTCTGACGTTTTCTAACCATTATAGATTCAAGCAAACTATTCTAACTGTTCTCTAAAACAGTGATTCTCAAAGTATGCTCACATATAATTAATGTATGTTCATTTACTGAATAAACAATTTTTATACATATTAGCGCTGGGGTTCTGCTAGGCCTCTGCTCAGGCTCCGTTGAAAAAGCATAAACCCGAAGCATATTAAATCTTGTCACAAAGTGAGGCGACATGCAGCATAATAATATATTGCTACAATTAAAAAGTGTGTGTCGGTACCTAAGTGCGACTCGAGTTTACTACTGAAGAATCTATGTCGCCATTTTAAATATAAACTCGCAATTCAGTGATTTTTGTTATTTTACTCTTAATGAGATCACGAATGATATTTTTTTTTTCGAATAGGGTGATGTTGTTATTGGTTTATATTGAAGAAAAGAAGTCATTTAATTCATTGTGATTAATACATACACAATAATATGTAGTACAATGTAGTATATTTTTGTTTGAAAAAAGAAATTAAAATGTTATCATTAAAATTATCAGCTAATAACTTTTAAATAATATTTTCTATAGGATAGAATGATAAACGAGCGCACAGTCCACCTGATGGTAAGTGGTTGCTGTGACCCATAGACATCCACATCTATCATCAGTAAAGAATCAAAATGCAGATGCGTTGTCAGCCGTGAGGACTAAAAAGGAATGCCTCTTTTCCAGTAAAAAGGGTCTCCGGTTCTCTACACTCACCATACGAAACACAGCGGTATTAAGCTGCTATTTGACGCTGGTATTCTGTGAGAGCGTGGTCCTTCCCCGGCCGAGCCGACCCATTCGTGCTACAACTATACTACTAATATAGCTGCAACATGGCTCTACCACGTGTACATAAATTCCACCACTACCGCCATCTTTACACATGTTCAGTATAAGAAGCGCGAATATGTTACGCGGAGGGCAAAATAAAAACTTTACTTTTTGTCAACACTCGATTTCGCTCCCCACCTAATTAAAAACTACAAACTTTTTTCAACGTGGTATAGCCACGCTGCAGCTATATTATGGTTGTAGCACAAATGGCTAGAACAACGCTCTTACAGAATATCCAGCGTAAAATAACAGCTTAATGCTGCTGTGTTTTGTATGGTGAACAAATAGTGGTAGACAAATGGAGACTCTTTTTACGGGAAACGAGGCATTCCATCTTAGTTCAAGAGTGATAACGCATGTGCATTTTAATTCTTAATCGAGAATAATTGTAGATGTCTATTAGCCACAGCATCCACTTACCATCAGGTGGACTGTGTGTTCGCTAGTCATCCTCATTCTATAAAAAAACCTTAAGGATATATTCTGTACGAGTGTATTTATTTTATAGAAATAGGGTGACAAACGAGTACACAGTCCACCGGATTTTCACTGGCAGATAGCTGATGTTATAAGAAGTATCTTAGGCTACTTTTATTTTAGGAAAAGAAATAGGGTTCCGCGTAAAATAATTAAAATCTTAAATTACACGAGGGCGAAGTTGCGGGGAACAGTACACACAACTAGTATTATAATAAATAAACCCTCCAATTATCCTACTCCGGATACTATGCGTTTGTCTTTTTCTCTTTTGAAGTTTAGTTTTCTGAAGATTTTACTAATTCTGTACTCATGTTTTTATATTACTGAGTGTCTTTTAAAAGGGGTTCTGTCGCAAAAAGTTTGAGAGCCGCTGCACTACAAAACAAGCGGATTACATACAGCAGACAAGAAAATGTTCAAAAGAAAATAAACGAAAGTTTGTAAATACCCCAGACTAAGCAGTTTACAAAATTCGAATTCAGAACACACATCGATGTAAGTTCTGAATTCGAATTTTGTTTGTCTCTCTCACCGGAATTAGCTTGTTTGTCTGGTTATTAGAGATTATACGTTTTTAACGTTAAAATCTTTATATCAAACAGAGTATTTGGACGTCCGCCAATTTATACCATGCTAATAATTACGTTAAATACAACGAGGTAAATTTTTGCGAATACAAAGCGAAAATTTGTTTTAATGGTAATTATTAAAAGGATCACGAGAAAATACCTCCTATAACAATAATTATATAACATCTATACAAATACATAAATAAATCAAAATAACATATTCTTATAACAAAAAAAGCAATTTTAAATTTTTGGTCTATCTGTCTGTTTGTTCCAGCCAGTTCCAGCTAATCTCCGAACGAAATGGCTAGACCGATTTCGACGGAACTGTCACTGGCAGATAGCTGATGTTATAAGGAGTAACTTAGGCTACTTTTATTTTAGAAAGCAATATTAACGTTCCACGCTAAAAAATCAATACCTATGAATCCATCCGTAATAAATTCCACGTGGACGAAATCACGGGAACAGCTAGTTCTAACATATTGAAAATCGGTAACTTTCATTTAGTGCGGTGGCGGTCCAAAATCTATAAGTATTTTTAAATATGCCTAGCGGGTCTTATCAAACTTAACCACTTGAGATCTTGACAGTTCAATAAACAAATTAGTCTGACCTAAGGTCAAGCCAAAGAGTATATAGTATATAGTACATAGTATGTAGTACATAAGGCCAAAGAATTTTTTTTTTAAATGAAGGTAAATATAACTTAGAGTCACTACTAAGTTCTTATCCAAATATAAATATTAATATAAAAAATAATAATTGTGTAACGGTTTCAATCTCGGTTGGCTTTTGACATTTGACGTTTAATTTCATTATATAAAATAAAGTATAAATGTATAATTAAATTACATTCAAGCAAAACAACGAAATCGAAAACCAAAGCGATTCAAATAAGAATAGGACTGATCTGACGCCACATTTTGGCGTCATAGCTGTCATTTCAGACCAGTTAGGTAGAGTGAGCAAAACAGATAAATTATTTACAAAATAATATTTATTATAAAAGAACCATGAACGAAAAAGTATTAATCTGAATCTAGTATTTAAATTTCGCCCATCTCTGCATCACTGTGTGAGTAGTCATCATTGTCATCATTATCATCACTGACGCTTTCCTTTTATAAAAATAGAACATGGATTTATGCAGGTATTTAAAAAATTCCACTGATTAGTATCAATATTTTAAATTAATTTATAAAAATAATAATTATGAGTTTAATAAATTTGGTAATACTGAGACTAAAAAAAAACGTTATTAATACATTAATTAATTTTCTTTACAAGCCGTACTTTTCAAGTAACAGTTGACAGATCGCGGTCATTCGAGATCATTGACTTTCCTATTGTTATTTGAATTGCATTTTACACCTAAGTTACACAATACAAAGAACAAATATCAAACGTCAAAACAAAGCCGGGCAGCTTTATTTCGATGTTTTTTCTTCTATCTTCTTTTAGGTTATAAATTATATCACAACGACAATACATAACGCAAGGCGAAGTGGTTTATTTATTGTTATATTCTTCATTGTACAACTGAAAAAGTTTCAAACGGCAGACTAGACATAATGCCTTAAGGCATTCTTCCCCACTCCCCAGTCAACTCCACTGACAAACGGGAAACCAGAGATACATAATCGCACTACCAATGTAAAAAATGGGATTTAATGCTTATCTATTATAGTTTCTAAAATATGATATGAACTATGTCATCTAATTTATGTGAAAAAATAATTATTGAACTACTCCATTTAATGTTGACTTCGCCAGGATTTTTTTTTATATTAAGATTTTTTGCCTTTAAGTCATGGCTTCGTAAGTCATAGAAAATCCAATTAAATAATATTTGTATCAAAACATTCATTTAAATTATAAAAATATTTTTAATTTATAAATAACTTTAATTTTGATAAAATTATTTAGTATCCGTTAGACTTTTATTATCTCTGACACTCGGCCAAAAATTCATCGATCGAATAAAATGAATGCTCAATTAGAAAGTGGAACAATCACATATCAAAATGAGGGATAATAATCTTCAACTCACCAGATGTCGCTACTAGCGACTGAGGTAAAGTTTTTTGTTACACAGTGTCATTTAATTGAGAAATTAGTTTTAAATAATAGTTTATCATTGTCTAGAGTATTATATTAATATATAACACAATGCGTCAGTGGTTTGATTTTTAATTTTTTGCACATTATAACTCTTTTTTTTAAAAATCGTCTTATAGTTATATTTATAGTTTGGTTTATTCATTTCTAATGTAATTAATATAAAATATAACTAATAACACAGAAAGAAACCTTAAAGATTACATTTTCCTAAGAAATTATCGTCCCCGCTATGAAATCTGTCAAATATTTTACCTCACTCGAAAGTGGCGCCGCCCTGGTGGCAGAAAAAGTCGTGGATGCCCTCATTCACTTCAAAGCATTATTTAAACGATAAAACAGCAACAACAATCCGTCGACGGTCAAGTTCTTGACAATACTCCGACTTCGCCAGTAGATTCGACAGATAGTGAGTCCTCAACTGCGACGCAATTAAAAGTGTCATACCGGTAAAAATAATACCGCACTAAAGAGTAAATCAACAGTGATGCGACAAACAAAAATACTGTCGAAAACAAAATCCCTAATTCTTAGAAATGACAAACAACAAAGAAAGAACAAAATATAATTATTTATGTAACTATGTGATATACGTAGCTTACAGATAAGTTTTTGTAAACATCCCCGGCTTCTGTATTCAGAAATATTTCCAAGAAATTCCATTTCTTGAATTACAATGCTCAATATCCACTAACTCATTCATGACCTTGTTGTTTATGATGTTTCAATAATACATTTATGTAGTGCTAAAATACTCCGGGCACAAGACAAACAAATAAACTTTCCGAGAGAACTCACGTCGAAGAGTGAGGCAAACGAAATGAGAGCGTGAAAACTGATTTTGAATTCGTCAGAAGTCTTTTCAGCCTGTAAAAACATTAATGATTTCGGATTATAATTCTTTTTCGATAACTAAATTAGGTTATTTGGAAAAGTTAAAACCTAACGCTTGCAATGTCTGTCTCTAATTGTTTTACATTATAACTTGATAAAGCCACGTTGCAGCTAAAGCCCGGTCGTGGAGCAGGAATATTTTTTTTGCTTTGCATTTTTAAACTTAATTCCCATCCTAGAAAGTTCTATTTCTATTGCAACTAATATAGTTTTAGGACCTCTTTAACAGTATTTGTGATTCGAAAACCGAATTTATTGTCAAGTAATTAAAGTTCACATTTGTATAAATTGCAATAATTTGATATTCTTCCTGCTCTGCGATCACGCCATATATTACATTTGCAGCCCGAATGGGTCGACTCCACCGGGGAAGAACCACGCTCTCGCAGGACACCAGCGTGAAATAGCAGCTTAATGCTGCTATGTTTCGTATGGTGAGTGTTGAGATACGGAAACCCTTTTTACTGGAAACAAGACATTCCATCTTAGTCCTCAGTGGGAGCAAGGCATCTTAAATTTGATTCTTAATCTAGAATGGATGTGAGACAAGAGAATCAATGTACTGATTTCGTCACGTGGGTGTCGTAAGAGGCAACATGATCAAAGGCAATTTCAAGTGTTAGAGACATGCTGCAGTGAATTACGGCTGAAAATACTAGGCTCGCATAGAATATCAGAGTGAAATAAGATGCTTCTGTGTTTCGAATGGTAAGTGACGAAAACCATTCGATCTTTATACTCAAAAGTGACATCGTTCTTAGTTAAGGATAGATAAAGGTGTCTGTATAAATAGAGCCGTGGTAGCTCAAGCTCAGCTAAGCGCTCGCTGTAAATTTCACAGTACGCGAGCAACCCGAGTTCGTTCCCCGCCGGCAACAATGAAATTGTTAATTGAAATTTTAAGTGCTAATTTACCACGGTGAAGGAAAACGTCTTAAGGAAACCTGTGTGTCTGAGAAATAAGAAAAAAAATATTTCGAAGACATGTGAAGGTCGCCAACACGCATTGGGGCAACGAGGCGGACATTTCCTTGCTCTAAAACCTTCTCAGAAATGAGAGGAGGCTTGTGCCTAGCAGTGGGACGTATATAGGCTGTAACTTGACGGCTCCGTGGCGCAGTGGTTTAGCAATGAGTTATGCATTGGAGGCCGGTTCGAATCCCGCACGGAACAAGTATTTGTATGGCTTACAAATAATTGTTCCGAGTCTGGATGTTTGTGCTCGTGTAATTTAATGATTTCTTATATTTACGCGAACACTACACATTGAATAAAACCATCCTTGGTGTAATACCTAAACTACCTGTTATACCTACCAAGGATGATACGCGAGGCTATTGGAATTAAAAAACATCCTAATTTCAATAGAGAAGATGGATGGGTGCTGCCATCTGCTTGGGATCCTATAATTAACAAAATTAAATCCAAACTCAAGCATACCACTCAGTGGCGTAGCGTGCCTTCGAGGGGCCCTGTATCAAAATTTGTTGGGGGGCCCCAATGAAGAGTAAAGATTTCATAAAAGGAACAAAAACGCTTGCATTGAATTCAAATTATTATATATTGATTTTAAGTTATTCATCATCATCGTTACAGCCCTTCATAAGTCCAAGGAATGAAAAAACGAATAAAGGAATAAAAAACATATACATAAAAATGGTCTTCAGTTCTCTATGTACACATAAATTATCGTCAATTATCACGACAACGGCAAAAGTACTAATTCCACTAGTTCATCATCATCATCATCATCATAACAGCCCTTCATAAGTCCATTAAAGAGCATAGGCCTCACCCAAGGAATGCCACAAAGCACGGTCCTGAACCACCTGCATCCATCGACTTCCTGCATGTCTTACCAGGTCGTCACTCCATATAGTGGGGGGACGCCCTACACTTCATCCGCCGGTACGAGGCCGCCACTCGAGAACCTTTTTCCCTATCGGTTGCCGGTTCTTCGAGCTATATGTCCGGCCCATGGCCACTTCAGCTTACTAATTCGTTGGGCCATGTCGGTGACTCTGGTTCTACTGCGCATATCCTCATTTCTAAGTTTATCACGCAGAGAAACTCCGAGCATAGCCCTCTCCATAGCTCGCTGAGCAACCTTGAGCTTCCTCATCCGGCCAGCAGTGAAGGACCACGTATCAGTTCCGTATGTCATCACTGGCAACACGCACTGGTTGCACAATTTCGTTTTCAAGTTTTGAGGTATACCTGACTAGAAGATGTGCCGTTATTTCCCGAACGCTACCCAGTCGAGTCGAATCCCTCGATTGACCTCTCGGTCGAAGTTGGACTTACTTAGTCGGACTATTTGTCCCAGGTAAACATAAACGTCAACAACTTCGAGCTTAGAGCTACCAACAACTACCGACATAGGTGTGACATGGACATTAAACATGATCTTTGTTTTGTCCATGTTCATCTTAAGACCTATCCGTTGGGAAAAACTATTGAGGTCATTAAGCATAGTGCTTAGGTCCTCCAGCGATTCTGCCATAAGGACTATATCGTCGGCAAATCGAAGGTGAGTGATGTACTCGCCATTGATGTTAACACCGTATCCTTACCAGTCCAGAAGCTTGAAAACGTCTTCCAATGCAGCGGTGAAGAGTATCGGGGATATAACGTCACCCTGTCTTGCACCTCTCTGCAATTGGATAGGTTTCGTACTCTGGTTCTGTACTCGGATAGCCATCGTAGCCCTACTGTACAAGCACTTCAGCACTTCGATATACCGACAGTCAACTTGGCATCGCTGAAGGGACTGCAGCACCGCCCGAATTTCGACGTAATTTTGATTGAAAGTCTTTGGGCTTTCTCATAGTCCACATACGCCAGAAATAGTGGTAAATTGTACTCCTCGGACTTCTGTACAATTTGCCGAAGGGTATGTATGTGGTATATGGTGCTAAAGCCTTTTTGGAAACCGGCTTGTTCGGGAGTAATGACTCTCGAAAACAGCATGTAGACGCGGCTCAAAAGGGAACTCGGTCTGTAGTTCTTCAAGAGAGCGTTGTCACCTTTCCGGAGTAGTGCCACCATGGAGGACGGAATTAAAGAGCTTCTGAAGGACATCAAGTATCGGTTTTCCACCCGCTTTCAGAAGCTCCACTGTAATTCCATCCAGCCTGGGATCTTGCCGTTTTTAAGATGCTGGAGAGCCATTCTAATCTCGCTCAGACTGACGTCCGAGATATCATCGGAATAGTGTCGGATAAGACTCGCTCTTGGATCGTTACTCACACTTACGTGTGGCTCCAACGATGATGTGTACAGCTGCCAATAGAACCTCTCAATCTCACTCAAAACCTCAGGTGTCCCGGAAACGACGCTGCCATACTCGGTCTTCAGCTTCGACAGTTGGCTCTTTCTGGCAGACAGATCTCTTGCAACTCTGAACTGAAGACTGCAGCTATATACCCCGTCTAAAAGCCATTGAGATTAGAGTGTGATCGGAGACTTTTTGTTTCTTCTGCGGCGGGTCTTGCAAAACTTAGCTCAGACCGCATGGACAGTTTCCACGAGCTTGTCATTCATATCGTCCATTGTATTGCAATCTTCTAGGCACTGAAAACGGTTTCGTAGCTCGAGCTGAAAGGTTTCTGGACTTTGGATTAGAGCACGAGAAGGACGGAGCGTTGACTTCATTAGACGTGACTTCTCCAACTTAACGTTTAGGTTCAGTGTGCCTCTCACCATTCGGTGATCGCTGCCGGTTTTCACCCTCGCGATCACTGAGACATCACTGAATAGTTGTCGTCTGGTCGTCATAATAAAGTTAATCTCATTTTTTGTCGAACCGTCGTGGCTCGACCAGGTCCACTTCCTGTGGGGCCGCTTCTGGAAGAAAGAGTTCATCATAAAGAGTCCTTCTTTCTCCATGAAGTTCGCCAGCTGCTGGCCCTTTGGGTTCCGTTGCCCTATTCCGAATTTCCCTACTTTCAGCTCACCGTTCTCTCTTGTGCCTAGTTTTGCGTTGAAGTCTCCCATTAACACCGTATAGTGGGTTTTGGAGGAATGCATTGTTCTAGAGATATCCTCATACATTTCTTCCACCTCCTCATCGGCGTGTACCGAGGTTGATGCGTAAACCTGTATAACCTTCAGCGATTACCGTTCGGTGATTCTGAGTATAAGGTCCGCAACCCTCGTCGACACACTCCCAATCTTTACAACGTTGTTAACGAGAGACTTGTGGACGATAAATCCGACACCTCCTTGGGACAGATGGTCGCCCTCCTGGTGATAGAACAAATTGCCGGATTCGAGGATTACCGTGACCTCCCCCTCTCTTCAGACTTCGGATAATCCTATGACATTCCAGTGCAACTTGTCTATCTCTTCTTCTAGCTCCAGGACCTTCTCGTCAGTCCTCAGGGTGCGTGCGTTATAAGTTGCCATGTCGAGTCGTCGTAGGTGGCAACAGAACCTCCACCGGAGACTCTTAGCACCCCCTGCCTCGCTGTTACCATGGTCGCCACCTTAGCCAGGAATAGCGGGGCTGCCGGGGACTGGGGGCCATCTCTTCGTTACTTTCATGGGGGTATATTGCCATAGTTGCCACGCTTGGCGAGCGGGTTGGCAAGCGCAGTTTTTTTATTGTTGTTTTGCTGTTATCAGAAAGATGCTGCTGCCCATCCTCTGCCTCAGTTTCCGTCTGTCGCCTTTTACGACACCCACGGGAAGATATGGGGTTGTGAGTATTCTTACCCGCCACTACACGGGCTTATGAGTTATTACTTACAATAAATACTCCTAGGAACTAAGCTAGCCAAACAATTTAATTTTCGTGCCTTTTGTTCGGCGAACATAGCTGAAGACGATTTCAGTTTTACTAAATTCTTTACTTCTTTAGAGAATAGTGATAGCCTTTCCTGTCCCATTAGAAGTCCTTGGAGTTTTTGCTTACACACGTTGGGGGCCCCTGTAGCCCGGGGGCCCCGTATCATTGATACGGCTGATACGGCGGTAGCTACGCCCCTGATACCACTGCTAGACTTCAAGATACTCTAAGTTCATTCTGCGTAAATCGAACCAAAAATTAATATTAAAAACTGAAAGTATCCGGGCTAACTGTGATATCGGGACGTCAAATATCTCAGTCCCCCCCCCCCCCCCTACCAGTAAAGGTTTGCAGTAAAGCACTCGAAACGTCAGGAATTAAAATAGTACATTGGGAATTAAAATAGTAAATTAAACGCGATAAAATCCGTAAAAAAATAGTTTTATTCTCGTGTAATTTATGTTTGTAAACTGCCTCCACGACACAGGAGAAAATCCTAGTGTGGGGGTAAAGTTTTTTATAAAAAAAAAACTTTAAATTTAGAAGTGTCTGACATACACTTACCTTCAGGTGAACTGTGTTAGTTTTACATCCTTACTTCTATAACAAGTGGTAAAATTAAAAATTTTGTTCAACTAATTTCAATATACCTAAATAAAATGAGAATATCATCAATGTAGTTCAAGTCAATTAAATACGTTAGTTATCCTTAGAACTCAAAAATTACTTGTCAGATCTTAATCAATTTATATAGAATCACATGAGAAGCACCAGCTTTTAAATAAAAAAAGTATCATGAAAATCGATGCACCTAGAAAATGTTCTGAGGGAACACACTAAAAAAATGCAATCAAATAGAGTACCTCCTCCTTTTTTTGAAGTCGATTAAAAAGTCGCTTACCAGAGTCTACCTGTGTGCTCTCGTAAAACTTTAAAACATGTAGGTATTTTATTTCGATTTCGCCTCCATTTTAAGAATTACTTACAGAAGGTTTAAGTATGTAATAAATGCACATTTTATGTAGACAAAGATAGTAGATAAATCTTCTGATACCACAAACATCACAAACAAAAGAACTATCACACTGTGGGGAACTTGCAACTCACACATAATATGTTGCACAAACATACATTCTCACACACACACGCGCATTTAACAAAGTACATTTTACATTAATAACACAACACCATACTTACCAGTTGGCCGACGCTCATAGGTTCGATCCCGGTGGTGTCATCGATGCATTACCTTATAAGGTGCTATCTCGTGCGGCAATGACTACGAGCGGGTGGCGTGAGCGCAGCGCCTCCTTGAACCTCGATCAGTCGGTTACGTACTACGACGGAGAGATTGTCGCTTTAGCTTACGGACGCTTGCTATTAAAATATTTACGTGTGTACTAAATCCTATTATCTATTTTCTCTTAAGCTTCTCTCCGCCTTTCTTTATATCTATAAGCTTGTTCCTTCTTGTAAGTGTTGCATTCTCCTTCTGACTATATAATTATTGGTGTGACTTTGTATTTCTGTGTAATAAATGTGTTAGTGTAATAAGTGTTGAACATTATTTATCTATATGCCCGTTACTATACACATAACAACAGACTTCGCACCCACTACATTGGTGACCCACATTGAACACAAAAATGAGCAACGTCGAGAACAAGTTCGAAGATGCTAGAACGTATGCAGGTGACCGCGCCCAGGCTCGCTCAACAACGACAGAGACGCCGCAAAATGAGCCTACATTAGAACTATGTAAGGTCGGAGTTCGTGTACCACCATTTTGGCCGGAGGAGCCAGAGATATGGTTTGCCCAGGTGGAAGGTCAATTTAATATATCCGGCATTACAAGTGATGCAACTAAATTTAATTACGTTATTGGTCAGCTGGATAACCAGTACTCAGTGGAGGTAAAAGATATTATAATTAACCCACCAACTAGTAATAAATATGACAAGCTGAAGAATGAGCTAATTAAGCGGCTGAGTGCGTCCAAAGAGAAAAAGCTCACACAGTTATTATTGCACGAAGAAATGGGTGACAGAAAACCATCACAGATTCTCCGTCACCTGCAAGGTCTTGCTGGCATACAGGTCTCGGATGATTTTATGAAAACCATTTGGATCAGCCGTCTTCCATCTGGCATCCAAACATTTTTAGCAGGCCAACCACATACATCCATCGAGACACTAGCGGACGTAGCCGATAGGATTCACGACCTAGTACCATCATCGCCACAGGTGGCATCAACAAGTCGTTCTTATAATGAACCGGTGTACAACGACCTTGCGAAAGAAGTTGCAGCGCTTAGAAAGGAAGTGCAAGCGCTTACTCTAATGCACAGAAGAAACAGACCACGATCACGCTCTAAACGAGATACTCGCAAAAATCGCTCTTCATCAAGGTCTCAGTCCAGCTACAGAAAATTTCCTTTATGCTGGTATCACTCCAAATTCGGCGAAAAGGCAGATAAATGTGTACGCCCATGCGACTATCGGTCGGAAAACTCCAAGGGCAATCGGTGATGTCGACCGACGATTGCCCCTACTCAACTGGTCGTCTATTCATAACCGACCGCATCTCGAAGACTCAGTTCCTGGTCGATACAGGAAGCGACCTCTGCGTCTTCCCTCGGTCGTTGCTACGTGAACGTCGTGCTCGGACTACATACCAGCTAAGTGCAGCCAACGGTTCTCATATAGACACTTATGGTTATGTACATTTAAACTTAGATTTTGGCTTACGTAGAATATTCAAGTGGCGTTTTGTAGTTGCAAATGTAACAAAGCCCATTATTGGTGTAGATTTTTTAAACTATTATAGTATAATTGTAGATTGTCGTAACAAGCGTATTACTGATAATACAACATCTATAGTAGCCACTGCCTCACAAGTAAAATCAACCAATATTTCATCAATTAAGGTTTTAACTGGTAACACAAAATACCACCAAATTTTAACAGAATTTTTGGAAATTACCCGACCAGCTGGTATACACCGCACTATACAGCATAACACAGTTCACCATATACGTACGACACCAGGACCTCCAGTTTCTTGTTCACCTCGTCGCCTCGCTCCAGATAAACTCAAAATAGCCCAACAAGAGTTCCAATCCATGTTAGATAATGGGATAGCTAGGCCTTCTGAAAGTTCTTGGTCTTCGCCACTCCATTTAGTTCCAAAAAAAGATAATGGTTGGCGCCCTTGTGGGGACTACAGAATGCTTAACGCTCGAACAGTGCCCGACAGATATCCGATCAGGCACATTCAGGACTTTGCACATAGTATATCTGGTTGCAAAATTTTTAGTACATTGGACTTAGTCAAGGCTTACAACCAAATACCAGTTAGTCCTGAAGATGTACCAAAAACTGCAATAACAACGCCTTTTGGACTCTTTGAGTTCCCATTCATGGGTTACGGTTTACAGAATGCTGCACAAACGTTCCAGAGGTTTGTGGATGAAATGACAAGGGGACTTGACTTCTGCTATTGTTATTTGGATGACTTTTTAATTTTTTCAAAGAACGAGGCACAACATGAACAGCATTTGCGTACAATTTTTCAAAAACTAAAAGAATATGGTATGCTAATTAATACGTCTAAGTGTGTTTTTGGTGCTCGAGAAGTATCCTTTTTGGGATATCACATCTCGGCATCAGGCACCAAACCACTAGACACTAAAGTTGAAGCCATAAAAAACTTCCCATTGCCCACCAATGTTCGTCAACTTCGACGATTTCTGGGCATGGTCAATTTTTATAGGCGATTTTTACCACGTGCTGCAGAAATACAAGCACCGCTTAACGCCTTGTTGGCAGGCGTAATAAAGAATAACCAGCCTATTACATTATCTGGTGAGTCTTTAAATGCATTTAAAACATGCAAAGAAAGCCTTTCTGAGGCAGCGTTATTAGCACATCCAGATTGCCAAGCAAAATTGGCTTTAGTCACTGATGCTTCGGATAAAGCAATCGGAGCTGTCCTACAGCAGTTAAAAGAAGACGTATGGCAGCCGCTAGCATTTTTCTCCCGAAAGCTGAACACTTCTCAGACAAAATATTCCCCTTACGACAGGGAGCTCCTAGCAATTTATGAGGCTATTAAATATTTTCGCTACATGTTAGAAGCAAGGCATTTCACAGTATATACTGACCACAAGCCAATCAGTTTCGCATTTCATGCAAGGAAATCCAACTGTTCGCCTAGGCAGTATAGGCACTTAGATTATATAGCCCAGTTTACAACTGATATCAGACATATTTCCGGTAAGGACAACGTTGTTGCCGATACACTTTCGCGTGTAGAGGCATTAGAGGCGCCTATTCACTTAGAAGCATTAGCTAAAAGCCAAGCTTCTGACCCTGAGCTTGAAAAGCTCATAAAAGAAGGCTCGTCACTACGCCTAGAAAAACTTACTATACCCGGGAGTCGAACCCCATTGTACGCCCATAGTGCGACGTCAGTACACCGACTGCCCGGCCATTTGTAACAAAGTTTTTCCGAAAACAAGTTTTTAACACTTTACATTCGCTCAGTCATCCAGGCGTTAACGCAACCGCCAAGTTAGTAGCAGAACGTTACGTGTGGCCGAAAGTTAGAAAAGACTGTCGAGAATGGTCAAAAACGTGTTTACCATGCCAGCGTTCGAAAATTTATCGGCATGTTAGCTCACCTATAGGCACGTTTAAAATACCGCGTGCAAGGTTTAAGCAAATTCACATCGACCTGGTAGGGCCATTGCCATTGTCGGATGGCTACCGTTATTGTCTCACGTGTGTTGACCGCTTCACAAGGTGGCCTGAAGCTGTTCCGATCGCTGATATAACAGCAGAAACGGTTGCGAAGGCTTTGTTATCTTGTTGGATAGCTCGATTTGGCTGCCCCACAGACATTATAACTGACCGCGGTAAGCAATTCGAGTCAAACCTTTTCCAACAACTCGCCAAAATAGCCGGATTTCAGCACAAACGCACGACGGCTTACCACCCGGCAAGTAATGGACTGGTAGAACGATTCCATAGGCAGCTCAAATCGTCCATAATGTGTCATACACGAGAGAAATGGACCGAGTCACTGCCATGGGTATTGTTAGGGATACGCAGTTCATTCAAAGAGGACTTACAATCATCCTCTGCTGAATTATTGTATGGTGAACCTTTATCTTTGCCCGGAGAATTTTTTGAGCCCAGTGCCAGCGGTACAACGGACATAACCGAATTTGCATCCCGCATTCGCACGTTTGCTCAAAAATTACGTCCAGTGCCTATGTCTCACCATAACAATAAAAACGTCTTCATTTTTAAAGATCTTGCCCACAGCAACCACGTATTTGTACGTGAGGACGCATCACGTGGATCCTTACAGCCTAAATACAGCGGTCCTCACAAAGTCCTTACTAGAAGCGACAAAATATTTAAGGTCTTGGTTAACGGGAAGGAAGTTACGGTTACAGTTGATCGCCTTAAACCAGCCCATATACTATGTGACGCATCAGATAAACCCGATGTTAATAATACTGTAAAAACCCCGAAAGAATACATAACACGTTCAGGACGTCGTGTAAAATTTACCGATTTTTATCGCCCTTAGCCAGGTCTCTGGAAGGGGGTGATGTGGGGAACTTGCAACTCACACATAATATGTTGCACAAACATACATTCTCACACACACACGCGCATTTAACAAAGTACATTTTACATTAATAACACAACACCATACTTACCAGTTGGCCGACGCTCATAGGTTCGATCCCGGTGGTGTCATCGATGCATTACCTTATAAGGTACTATCTCGTGCGGCAATGACTACGAGCGGGTGGCGTGAGCGCAGCGCCTCCTTGAACCTCGATCAGTCGGTTACGTACTACGACGGAGAGAGATTGTCGCTTTAGCTTACGGACGCTTGCTATTAAAATATTTACGTGTGTACTAAATCCTATTATCTATTTTCTCTTAAGCTTCTCTCCGCCTTTCTTTATATCTATAAGCTTGTTCCTTCTTGTAAGTGTTGCATTCTCCTTCTGACTATATAATTATTGGTGTGACTTTGTATTTCTGTGTAATAAATGTGTTAGTGTAATAAGTGTTGAACATTATTTATCTATATGCCCGTTACTATACACATAACAACAGACTTCGCACCCACTACAACACAAAACCGCAGTAACTCAGGAGTGTTAAGTGCTAGATATAAAATTATTTTACGCTGGTATTCTGTGAGAGCGTGATTCTTCTCCGGTTCCAATCGAGCTACAACCATATTAAATTTGCAGTTCAGTCCTATCACATTGGACTTGGAAATAAAAATCTTTGACTATCCTCAGTTCATTATGAAATAAAATTTGTTTTCTATTTTTTATTTATTTTTTTACTATCAAAGTCCACTGGTAAACATAGGCGTCATAGAGAGGACATTTGCCTTACTGGCCACACTAGGCAAGCAGATTTTTTTTACTATTTTGAGCTGTTTTTTTTTTGAAGTTTATGGCCTGGTATCTAGACCTTTAGACCAATATTTTGAGCTCTTATCAGAAGAATGTTGCCATCCATCTCCTTTTTAATTTCCCTGTGTCCCTTTTACAACACCCGTATAGAATGAGTGATATGGTTAAGTGTATTCTCTTACGGTGTCAAATATTTAAACAATTTTGAGTGCACCATTGCCCTCCCTCAATTGCATGCAATATCCCCGTCACCACTAATCAATCCCCCGGGATGGACAGGATGCCCCGTGTAAAGACGAAACACGTGTCGTATTATCGACGGTGGTGGGTCTTTCTTGGTGTAGTGGTGCTGGGATTAGTGGTGACGGGGACAGTGCACGCAATTGAGTAAAACACAATTTATTTTATTACGCAGATCTTAGCAAATTCCTTTTTTTCATTTCATTCATTCATTAAGATCTTTAAAACAGTATTTATATAACATACCGGATACAATCTATCTTAAAACGAGTTGTGAAAATTGTTTTCCAATTTGATACAAGCATTAAAATAAACAAATGCGTATCGATATATTACGTCACTGTCACATTGACAGATGAGTGTCGCGCGCTCGGATTGCTTTTGGCGCCAAAATAACTAACGTTATACCATATTAAATATTTCAGTATCTTAATGCTTGTAATGTAGCAAACAACGAAATATCAAAAGAAATACTATAAATTTTTAACTGTCAATAAAATTAACATTTTCTTATGTTATGTCTTAACTGTTATACTGTATTAGCTGAAGCCCACCTCACAACCTCAGACTAAAAAAGGAAGACAGATGCTTACACTTCAAGTGACGCAAAAACCATATTTTTTTATTAGAATGTGGGTGACATACGAGCACAACATAACCTAATGTTATAACTGGATGCAGTGACCCATAGACATCTACATTTTATCCTCGATCAAGATTCAAAATGCAATTGCGTTGTCATCCCTGACGACTAAAATGGAATGCTTCGTTTCCAGTAAAAAGGGTATCCGGTTCTCTGTACTCACCATACGAAACGTTGGTATTTTGTAAGAGCGTAGTCCTACCTCGGTCGAGCCGACCCATTCATGCTACAACTAATATAGCTGTAGTGTGACTCTACCACCGTATATTATTTCTTTACTGTTATACTGTTTAGCTGAAATTGAAATAGTCTACTCAAGAAACTCCGAACAAAAAAAATAGACGGAGCGCTACGTACATTTCAAGTAACAAAAACCGAGCTCAAGTTCTTACGCACACATAATATTTCTGCTTTCTTAATCAGGCCGTAAAAGTTAACTCCTTGAATCATATTAGTCTGTGCTCTTTGACACACTGATTAGTGATTACACACAGGAGTTTTGGCGGGAACTTGACCAGCGACGGATTGCAGCTCCTGTATTATTGTTTAAATAATAGTTTGAAGTGTATTTTGATAAGTAAAACTGTTGCCATTTTGTGTATTAATTGTCTGCGCATGTGAACTATTAGTGGAAACGGTGAAACAAGTGCTATGATGGTGATGTGATTCTCAAGATAAGGTGTCTGTCTGTTTATGATCCTTGAGATACCATCGCCAACTGTTAGCTGTCTGCTGGTTCAAGTTGCAGCCAAAATCTCCCAAGGGCTGCACAATGTGACGCATCAACATATTGTGAAGCAGTGTACTATGAAGGATAATTATACATTATAACTTCAGGCTCAGAAGGGCTAGAACCCAGAGCCGTAAAGCCAGTTATTAAAAAAATGATTAAACTCACATACATAATGTATTGAAAACAGTATTGTTGTTTGCAAATGATTTTTGATGCAAAAGTGTGCGTGAGTCAAAGAAGTAATATAAAGAAAGGAATACTAAGCGTGAGTGTTCTAACAATACGTTGAACGTGGTTTCGGCTTGGTTGTTGCGTTACTTAAAATATAGACATTGCTCCATCTTTCTCTCTTTGTTGTTCTGAGCCCTGAACAGATATCATTTATAAATTTATACTATTATTTATATATATTACAAATACAATTCAGGCTGCATACACAAATGCCTTTAACTGGTTTACGATGCAAACGCAATAAAACAACATTAAACAACGCACTTCAAAGTATGTCCTAGCGCCGGTTGTTAATCTTTATTGAATGTTGTGCGTACATACGTAACATTAAATACAATGTTTCTTTGCATTTGTTACACAAGGGCAATGTAATTTAATCTTGCCACCTTAGCGCTTTCGAAGTGGAAATCCGTTTACAACTCCTGACGGAAATTATGCGCCATTTATTTGTTAAAATCCAATCTGCGTGAAGGAAATAAAGTCGCCAATCCTCTTACAAAACTTGACATTAAAGCATATCCCTACAGCTAGGGAAGATTTTGCCCAGCCGTGTTTTTTTTGGGCTGGTGATTTGATGACGATATTCAGGCGTTATTTAAATTTGTACATAATTTCTAATACTATACAATTGTACTATGACACAAGTGGTAAATTTAAAGTTTTGTACAAACGACTTAAATATTAATGTAATTTATTGTTAATTTATTAAAAACCCCTCGACCGATTACGATAAAATTTAAATATATTGGTAAATCCAATTGGGCATACCTTAAGCGCATTAAAAAAATTACGTATAACATGATTATACGGAATTTTTAAAGTAGTTTAAATACATTTTGACAGCACTATCGGCTTCAACGTCCTCGAAAACCATGAAAATGACACCCGTGATGAAAAAATTTATACCTATTGCAGCCGCCATCTTGGATTTACATTTCGACAACCCTATCGGCTTCAACTCTCTCGAAAACCATGAAAATGACACCCATGATGAAAAATGGATACCTACTGCAGCCGCCATCTTGGATTTACATTTCGACAGCACTATCGGCTTCAACACTCTCGAAAACCATGAAAATGACACCCAAGATGAAAAATTGGTACCTACTTCAGCTGCCATCTTGGATTTACATTTCGACAGCACTATCGGCTTCAACACCCTCGAAACTCATGAAAATGACACGCATGATGAAAAAATGAATACCCATTGCAGCCGCCACCTTGGATATACATTTCGACAACCCTATCGGCTACAATTCTCTCGAAAACCATGAAAATGACACCCATGATGAAAAAATTGATACCTTTTGCAGCCGCCATCTTGGATTTACATTTAGACAGCACTATCGGCTTCAACTCTATCGAAAACCATGAAAAAGACACCCAAGATGAAAAAATTTATATCTATTGCAGCCGCCATCTTGGATTTACATTTCGACAGCACTATCGGCTTCAACACCCTCGAAAACCATCAAAATGACACCCATGATGAAAAAATTGATACCTGTTGCAGCCGCCATCTTGGATTTACATTTCGACAGCACTATCGGCTTCAACACCCTTGAAAACCATGAAAATGACACCCAAGATGAAAAAATTGATATATTTTGCAGCCGCCATCTTGGATTTACATTTCGACAACACTATCGGCTTCAACACCCTCGAAAACCATGAAAATGACACCCATGATGAAAAAATTGGTACCTAATTCAGCCGCCATCTTGTATTTACATTTCGACAGCACTATCAGCTTCAACACCCTCGAAAACCATGAAAATGACACTCATGATGAAAAAATTTATATCTATTGCAGCCACCACCTTGGATTTACATTTCGACAGCACTATCGGCTTCAGCACCCTCGAAAACCATAAAAATGACACCCATGATGAAAAAATTGATACCTATTGCGGCCGCCATCTTGGATTTACATTTCGACAACCCTATCGGTTTCAACACCCTCGAAAACCATGAAAATGTCACCCATGACAAAAAAAAATTATACTACTTGCTTTTAGTACGTACTACTATTATTTATTCTGTGCTTTTAAATATTGTAATAAAAAAATGTCTTATTATTATTATAATTAAGTATTTAAGAAATTTGGTTATTCGAATATTGTGTATTTGTACAGCGATCTTTTTGAGCCGCTGCAAACAACCGATACAATGTCCACTCACGAAGGTGACTGCCAGTGACTGCCATAGATAAGCTAAGTGACTGCAGCAAGACTGAAGCCAAACCAGTGGCATAACAGTCCATACTATAATTTTTCTTAGAGGTATTATTATGTCATGACAGTTTGTCCATGTTGCAGTAGATGTCGCTTTTTTAAATTTAGCCATGCTAGGCCAATTTAGAATCAAACTAATTAATGAATAGTTTAAAATACAATCGAACCTTGCTAACTTACTATTTTGTTACAAAACAAATTTGTAATTAAATTTTCAGTATAATTTATTTATTTTACATTATTCCCTATGTATAATGGACTCTGTGAGCCAAACTAAACTACTCATTACTACTCTGTGGCTATAGCTTCCCATTTACGGAATTAATTTGTATACGAGGTTAACAAATCAACGAAAATTTCGCCATTTTGGAGCCGAAAAAAATTAATTATAGCTAAACAAAACAAAACTACACTGCCATTTACATTCAGTGGCTTCCCACATGATCGATGAAGAGATTAAAAAATAGATTGAGTTAAACAATTAATATTTTCAAAAGTTATTGTGTTTACAAGCCACAGGGACATGATAAATCCGCACCATAAGCCACTAAAACCCTTTTTTTTATTTAAAAATAGCAATTAATCGATTTTAAAAAATTATTAATAAGTTCAACAATCATTTATCTTTCTAACAATGTGCTTTTTATATCATTTATATGTATAATATGATTGCTAGATACGATTTTATTCGATAAAATGTTGGAATCTTAATTTTTAGGCGATAGTAGAACACACCTTGCGCTTTCGCTTAAGGTATGCAATAGGATCACCTGGAAAGTACAGTGAAACCTGGATAACTGGGACCTTAAGGGACCTGCAAATTTGTCCTCACATATCCATAAATAAATATCTGTCTCATTAACAGCAGGTTCCATTAATAGAGGTGAGAATAGAGTTTATTTCAGTTATAGAGGTTCATTTATCAAATAAAACAACGTATTTTGTAAACATTATACATGAGTTGTAATCTTCAATCAAAAAAGCTACTAAACAAAAATATTTCAAACTAGCTGTGCCCGCGGCGTAGCTCGCGTATATAGATTTTACATAAAGAATTTGTCGTTTAGGTAAGAGAATATTAAACGATTTATATCATTACTATATCAATAAGTGGTAAGAAAATAAATCATTATCATCAAAGTTCTAAGTAGTTTATGATAGAGCTTCGGTGTAATCGACGTTAGAAGTAGACTTAGCCGGGGTGTACACAAAAAGGTTACCGGGACTACTAACGCGGGAAAAAGCAACATAGAGTTGGCCATGTGCAAAACAGTCAGTACTGAGGTCCACTCCTACAACGCGTAAATTTTGACCTTGCGCTTTATTTACGGTCATCGCATAACACGCTGACTGTAAATGGGAACTGAACGCGCTTAAAACTGAAAGGAAAGTTACTTCTTAATTGAGGGTTGTTTGGCAGTGCTGCCAGATCAAAAAAACTCATTCAGCGCTAGGACAACACAAAAAGCGCTAGATTTCATGAAAACAGCGCTTAAAAAAGACCTAGATTTCGCGCTAAATTAACTACAAACAAAGTTTGTGTTTTTTATTATAATTTATAATTCAAGAAAATATAATCATAATAAAGAAAACAACATTAAGTTTTTTTCTGGCAATATTTTTTGATGTATCAATACTTCGCGGGACATCGACTTATAATTATGGCAATTGCTGTCAACAGTAGTTAATACTATTCTAAGTAACTTTTGACTTAGCTGTGCTCTAAACAACTGACTGAAACTGAATAAAGCAAAATAAATGCGTTGCCAAAACCATGAACGAAAACTTTAATGAAGGGGATTTCCCCGCTTAAAGTGCATTATTATATTTATTACGAATTATCACTCGTTGCTTAAATATAATTATACTGAAAAACAAAGTAAACAAAATTAAAATTGGGCTGACGACTTCACAATGGCCATTTTTTTAAACAGTTATAGTTTTTATTTAAAATATGATTCGATTTTACACTTGGAACTGTGATATGTATACGTAATTATAAAGCCCAAATCATCTAGTTTACTATGATGTATAATAATCTAAGAAATATTAAATAAAACTAAATGACTTACGACACTACAAAAACACAAAACACCGAGTGTAAAGGCGACTGAAGCTAGATAATTATTTGTTCATTCGTCAAAGTTTATTACACTGCGATCTCTTATTTAATACGTAAAATAGTTCGTCAGCTATCGATTCCATAACCAAAACTCACAAAAACAACCGCATATGGCCCCTAGAAGTCAGTTTTATAAAATTTGACGCTATGGATACTATAGTATCCAGGACTACAACGCTACTTTTATTTTGGAATTTTGGATACCGTAGTATCCATGGACGTGTGAGTGGTTATAGTCGTCGGTAAAAAAATCAAGTTGATCATCCTAAAGGGAAGCCGGGAGATCCATAGCACAGGATATCCTAGTTTGGACTCGTCTCCCATGCTCTTTGTTTTGTGGAAAAAATATGTTTGAAAAAGATAAACTGCAATGTACTATTTGTGGAAAAAAAATAATAAAGGTAATTATTATTATTATCGGTAATGTGGACTAACAGTGCTGCTATAAAAGAGTTAATAACCCGCTAGTCGCTACAATTTTGAAATGTGTGCTAATTACACCAAAAAGCGCTGGATGAAGTGCTAGGTGCTAAAATTTCGAAATGCGCGCTATACATTCTAAAAAAGCGCTAAATCTAATTCCCAAAGCGCTAAAATGGCAGTACTGATTTTGCGGCGTATATTATAAATACAATATCACGACATTTCGTTGCAATTTTGTTATTTTTGGTCGGGTTCCCTTGCCTTGTATGGCTTCGATAGATACAAATTTCTTCATACGATTCATCGGCGAAAAATCTCAACATTGCAAATCAGCAAAAGGTTGTAATTTGTACAGCTCCATCTATTACGTCCTTTGTGTTATGTGAGAAAACATCCTTTTTTAAATCTCTTTTATGTTTTAAGTATAAATATATTAATTATTATGGAACGTTTTTTTTTTACACACAATTACTATTTCTGAGATTTTATGGCGCCATTGAACAAATTCGAATCTACATTTCAAAATATTAATGATTACTTTCGATAGAATTAAACAATTTTAATAAAACAAAGCTTAAATGTAACTCGAAGATACGCTTTATGATTTTCTTAACGATTTCTTTGAAAAAAAAGATGTTTACTTTAGACGTGATGCGTTCATATAAAAACAGACAAACAGACAGACAGACAATTCTAAAAATTATAAAAAATTACTTATTTAATTATTTTTAGTTCCTCATAATGATTTTAGTCACCAAAATATATATACAATGTACAGAAAGAGACACAACATGTTATCATCATTTTTATTATATGTATATATTTAAAGAGAGATGGCGCTGCTAACATCAACTTGATGACTCAAACAAAGCCACCGTTGAGCAGATTCCCTACCCATACTTCAGAATATTTATCACGTATCACTAAACGTAACCCGAAGGTACACTTTATAATTTCCTTAACAATTCTTATGATATAAATTAGTACTTTAAACGTGATACGTTAACAAACAAACAGACAGACAGACAGACAGAAAATTCTAAAAATGGTAGAAATGTATTTAATTACTTATTTTTAGTACCCCTCAATCACTTTTATTACAAAAATATAAAATGTACAGACATCTGCTATTTACAGTTTTATTATATGTATAGATAAATAAACATCCGGACGATAGCAAAACCAAACTAAAACTGGAAGTCACTTTTACACAATTAGCAAAGTGCGGAACTTGCGGTTAAATAAGAATTAGTAAACAAAACGGTACACAAAATATAGTCTCATTAAAAGAGGTACAATACACTCGCTGTCTAAATTATAGAGGTCATTATGACGATAAAATCGAAAGAACTAATCCCAGATATAGAGGTTTGTTTTGTCCCACTAACAGAGGTAATTCAGAGCTAAAGTGTCGGGACCTAAGCATGAGTTACAGCTATGGAGGTTTCTCATTTGTCCAGGTCCCACTTAACCAAGTTTTACTGTATACCCTTTGAAACAGGAGAATTTTTTTTCAATTCGTTTCAGCACCTCGTCGTTTGAAAATAGTAAAAGTTCACATTCATAAACAGTCCACACGCGATTGTTGATTGGATGATAATAACCATGTACTTCCAATTTGTTATGTGTAGTTAGTTGTGTAATATACTATATGATTGTAAACTCTTCTTTTTTTTTTTAAAGTCTCACTGGGCTTCTTGCTGGTACTAAGACAAAGGTATTTACGAATGAGAGGTAAAAAAATATAAGAATGAATTTCAATAAGTCAAAGTTAAAGTTACAGCCTTTATAAGTCCTATAGGTCCCACTGCTGGGCACAGGCCTCCTTTCCTCTCAGATGCGTGTTGACGAATTTCACATGTCTTCGAAATACGAGTATTTTTTTCTTATTTCTCAGATTTTCTCACGATGTTTTTTTTTTATAGGAAAAACGAGCATGCGGCTCACCAGATTGTAAGTGACTACCGCCGCCCATGAAAAACCACAATACCAAGGGAACCAGGGGAATTGCAGATGCGTTGCCGGCCTTTTAAAAAGGAGTAGACGATGCGTTGCCGGCCTTTTAAAAAGGAGTAGACTCTTTTCTTGAAGTTCCCTAGGCGTATCGGTCCGGCAAAATCGCTGGTGGTAAACTATTCCACAAGGAAGTTGTGCGAGGAAGAAAACATCTTTTAAATCGCACAGTGGTGGACCGCCAATCATCCGGATGGTGTGGATGGTATCGAGAGTTCTGCCTCGACGTGCGTTCGTGAAATTTGGCGGCTGAGATTAATCCGAACAATTCCTCAGAGCACTCCCCGTGGTAAATGCGAAAGAAAATGCAAAGTGATGCAACCTCTCTTCGCGGCGCCAATGAATCGAGTCGATCGGAAAGGACTCGGTCGTCGACGATTCGAGCCGCTCTGCGCTGGACGCGGTCAAGTCTTCCACTTCCACGGTCAGCTGGCACTGGGGAGCCACAGCCCAGAGATGGGAACAGTATTCCATGTGAGGCCGAACCTGCGTCTTGTAAAGTTATTTATTATCTATATTGAATAAAAATGTTTCTATTTCTATTAATCTTTGTTTAAACAAATATATATTTTCGGATCAAACCTATTACTACAGAAATAGCCAAGTACTCCGACCTCTAAGTCACACAGCCAACTATAAAACTGCTGCAGTAGTAGTTCAGGTTTTAGATTAATACCGAGCGCGGGAACGGCGTCGATTTAATTGCAATATGGCGTCCAGTAAAGCACGTTTGTTAGTCGTTTTTTAAAGCCTGAAGCCGTAGAAGCTTTATATATTTTCCTGCAATGGGATTGAGAAAAGATTAAAAAAAAAACATTTTTTATAGAATAAGGTTGACCAACAAGCACACAGTTCTCCTGCTGGCAAGTGGATGCTGTGGGCCATAGACCATAGACATCTACATTTATCCTCAATAAAGAATCAAAATGCAGATGCGTCGTCACCCGTGAGGACTCAGATGGAATGCCTCTTTTCCAGTAAAATGGATCTTCAGTTATCTACACTCTCCATACGAAACACAGCAGCATTAAGCTGCTATTTTACGCTGGTATTCTGTGAGAGCGTGGTACCACGATCGAGCCGACCCATTCGTGCTACAACTACACTAGTAATATAGCTGCAGCATGGCTCTACCACGTATAAATATTTATTAACCTAGGTATTAACGCCACGTCAATTTTTTTTTTATAGGATTATGGTGAAAAACGAGCACACAGTCCACCTGATGGTAAGTGGTTGCTGCGGCCCATAGACATCTACATCTACCCTCTGTTACAGATCAAAATGCAGATGCGTTTTTACCCGTGAGGACTAAGTTGGTATGCCTCATTTCCAGTAAAAAGGGCCTCCGGCCACCTGCACTCACCAAGCGAAACGCAGAGGTAAACCTCTACTTCTCGCTGGTATTCTGTGAGGTCGTGGTACCACCCCGGTTCGAGCCGGCCCATCCGTGCATCAGCAAAAGCTGCCGCGTGGCTCTACCACTGTTAAAAATATAGACTAGATATAGAGAGAATATTAGTAACGCTAGATAGATCCTATATAGCGTTACTAATATTTGTTTGTTATATGAGGCTACATATTAATCACTGTTTTGTTACTCCATCTATCATCCTCCTATGGTTCCACTGAAAACCAGCATTCACGAAGTTTATTAACTCCGTGAACTCATGCTGAGTGGAAACCTATTTGGTGCATGTACA
Organism: Parnassius glacialis; assembly: GCA_033319125.1. Taxonomy (NCBI): domain Eukaryota; kingdom Metazoa; phylum Arthropoda; class Insecta; order Lepidoptera; family Papilionidae; genus Parnassius; species Parnassius glacialis. The sequence goes on from JAVANC010000004.1 coordinate 67,043,414, forward strand.
TTGTATTTCTTTTTATTGTAAATAATTTTTTGTAAACGATTTATTTATGTACCAAGTAAACTTTTCTTTCTTTCTTTCTTTCTTTCTAATATTTATGATAGTCAAAGACCAAGATTTCATAAATTTTTCCTTTTGCAAATAAAAATCTCCAAGTTTTTCGATTATAATATAGCCTATATCACTCCTGGCATAACTTTCTGTCTGTTCGTGAAGTTTTAATACAATTAGTCCAGCCATTCCGAAAATTAGCCCGGACAAACAAACAGACAGTCAGTCACACAAACGTTTTGAAAATGACTTCATTTTTTTTTATGGGATAAGGGTGACAAACGAGCACACAGTCCACCTGATGGTAAGTGGTTGCTGCAGCCCATAGACATCTACATCTATCCTCGTTTGCGAATCAAAATGCAGATGCGTTGTCACCCGTGAGGACTAAGATGGAATGCCTCATTTCCAGTAAAAAGGGCCTCCGGCCACCTGCACTCACCAAGCGAAACGCAGAGGTAAACCTCTACTTCACGCTGGTATTCTGTGAGGTCGTGGTACCACCATGTCATAATGGCGTGCAAACAAAGATATTTTAGTATACTCATATATTTAAATCTCTTTGCATGCAAATAACCCCTTCAGCAGGGGCGTAGCTGCCGCCGTATCAGCCGTATCAATGATACGGGGCCCCCGGGCTACAGAGGCCCCGAACGTATGTAAGCAAAAATTCTAAGGACTTCTATGGGACAGGATGTTGGTTTGAATTGTTCGGCTAGCTTAGTACCTAGGAGTATTAATTGTAAGTAATAACTTATATTTATTTTAATTAAATGCGAGAGTTTTTGTTCCTTTTGTGAAAAATCTTTACCCTTCATTTGGGCCCCCCGACAAATTTTGATACAGGGCCCCTCTAAGGCACGCTACTCCACTGCCCCTCAGTTTAATGTATGGTAGTTATTTTGATATTACAGAGATATATGTTAATTTTATTTATATGCAAAGAGAATATAATCACTACGTTTATTTATATTATGGAGTGTAGAGTACAAGGAGAACCATCTTTTAAGCGGCGAAAGTTAAAAAAGTGTACTACTATTTACTGAAAATAGAGGTTCCAAAACCTACCACAATAGCGCTGGCGTCTGAAAAACTACGATATGAAGATAGCTGTTGTAAACGGAGTGAAGTCAGCTGAATTCAAATATTTAAAAAATTTCATGATTAGAGTAGTTAGTAAAATGCCAGTAAATAAAATCAGAACTATTTACGTAGTACAAAACCAAGCGAATTGGTCGGTCCTTGTTTATTTCTCCATCTTATTCTAATTACTTTTGGCGCTTTTTTTAAATTTATCCTATACTACTGCAGCGCCACCCTTATTGGACACGTTTTTAGGGACACTTTTCATATATAGAGATGGTCCTCCTTCTCTCTACACTCCATAATTTATATGTATAGATAGTTGTCACAATGAGGGCATCCACGACTTTTTCTTCCACCAGGGCGGCGCCACTTTAGAGTGAGGTAAAATATTTGACAGATTTCATAGCGGGGACGATAATTTCTTAAGAAAATGTAATCTTTAAGGTTTCTTTCTGTATTATTAGTTATATTTTATATTAATTACATTAGAAATGAATAAACCAAACTATAAAATATAACTAAAAGCCGATTTTTTAAAATAAAACAGTTTAAAGTGCAAAAATTAAAAATCAAACCACTGACGCATTGTGTTGTGTATTAATATAATTTTCTAGATAATAATAAACTATTATTTAAAACTAATTTCTCAATTAACTGACACTGTGTAACAAAAAACTTTACCTCAGTCACAACTAGCGACATCTGGTGAGTAGAAGATTATTAGCCCTCATTGACAGATGTGTTGACAGCCGCAGTTTTTTTTTATTGATGTGTTACCTTATAGTAATCACATACATATGTATAAAGTTGTTATCAGACCTATCTCCTGTTTCTATTTCCCTCTGTCGCCTCTTACGACACCCACAGAAATGAATGAAATGAAATATATTTATTTCTTGATGTAACAAAATAAATTGCGTTTATAAAATGTCACCTTTTTTAAACCCACTAAATCTACTACCGTTTCAAAGTCAATTTGATGTATTTTAAATTAAAAGAGTAATAATTAAAAGTTAAAAAATTTGTACAACTTTAAAAAAAATATTGGTCAGACCTTGATTTCAATCAATTGGTTCACCCAGTAAGAAGTTATGAGGTAACACACATAAAAAAACATACAGTCGAATTGAGTACCTCGTTCTTTTTGAAATCGGTAGAAAAGAAGATTTATAACAGGTTGTTTTATTATAAGATTCCACAGGGTACAAATTAATAAGTAATTTGCTATGCAGTACTACTAGTACTATTATTTATTCTGTGTTACTGCTAAGAGAAAAAGTTTTGTGTCTCGGTAATATTTTCTCTGGCCTCAGAAGAAACGGCGAAAGAAACTCTACTGTCACTTTTCTACCGACTTCAAAAAGGAGCCGGTACTCAATTCGACTGTATGTTTTTTATGTGTGTTACCTCATAACTTCTTACTGGGTGAACCGATTTCGATGATTCTTTTTTTATTTGAAAGCTGGTACTTCACATGTGGTCCTGTATAAATTTGATCAAGGTCTGATCACTAGTTTTTGAGTTATTCCTAATCATTTATATTGAAGTCGGTTGTACAAAATTTTTAATTTTAAATTATTTAAAGGTTTAGTTATTACGGATACGGGCGGTTACGGATTTTCTTAAACAGTCAGTACACGACTAAAACAAATTGTAAGTTATAGAAATTACAAAAATATTTAAAAATATAAAGCTAAATAATAAATATAATTAATAAATAAAAAATAAAACTATAGAAAGGTGTGTGGCAGTCTCGTACCGGTAAGCAGTGTAGAATGGCCCCTCACTAGATGGAGTGACGACCTGGTAAGACATGCAGGAAGACAATGGATGCAGGTGGCTTACGACCGCTCGTACCGTTAATCAGAGTGTAAGGCGGATCACTAGATTGAATACCTGGTACCTGGTAAGAGATGCAAGAAATCGATGGACGCAAGTGGCTCAGGACCGTGCTTTGTGGCGTTCTTTGAAGGAGACCTATGACTCCATTCGATATACCCATTTTCGACAAAGGAGCACACACCTGATAGTTAGAAGATGTAATTTTCTGCCGACATCCAAAAAGGAGACGGTACTCAATTCGACTGTATGTTTTTTTTATGTGTGTTACCTCATAACTTTGTACTGGGTGAACCGACTTCGATGATTCTTTTTTTATATGAAAGCTGATAGATCTCGTGTGGTCCCATATAAATTTGTTCAAGGTCAGACGAATGGTTATTGAGTTATTCTTAAATAACTTATATTGAAGTCGGCTGTACAAAATTTTTAATTTTCTGCCGACTTCCAAAAAGGAGACGGTACTCAATTCGAGTGTATGTTTTTTTTATGTGTGTTACCTCATAACTTTGTACTGGGGAACCGATTTCGATGATTATTTTTTTATATGAAAGCTGATAGTTCTCGTGTGGTCCCATATGAATTTGATCAAGGTCAGACCAATGGTTATTGAGTTATTCTTGAATAACTTATATTGAAGTCGCTTATATTGAAGTCGGCTGTACAAAATTTTAAATTTTAAATTATGCAATAACCTGGAGTACGTAGGATTTGAAGTTCGTTGACGTATTAGACTCTAGACGCTGCAAATGTAAAGAGATCGGATCCTCAATGTGGCATCCGCTTCGTTCTTCCACGAAACGCGTTATCCCGATATCGCGTCACAATCAAAAAATCATACAGTCGAGTTTTGAAGCCGGCCAGAAATCATTTCAACATCGAAAGTCCCGTTACAACCTCATTTGTTTAGACTGTAAATAATGTAAACCGTAAAACGAGAAAAAACACGTAAATTAAATTTCAGTCGGACATCTTGTTGTTATTCAAAACATTTCTAATATTAAGTACACCGCCTATGCGGTCTTTTATAAACAGAGACGTGTGTTTGTCATATAAACAAAAATATATGATAGCATTTAATTTTGTTTCATTTTTGTTTCGAGTGTTTATTTTTTTAACTTCCTACTTTAATATATTAATAATTTTCAAAAGTAAGAAGTTATAGATTTCGGTCCGATTTTGAGAATACGCGTTTTCATCAAATCTCCACGTTTTGAAGTCCTAGGAAGCTGTTACGATGCTGGACGTCTGGCCGTGTATTTGTGCGTGCGCGTGTGTGTGTGTGTGTGTGTGTGTGTGTGTGTGTATGTATGTATGTAAATAAAATGTTGTCGATGATACGATATCTTTAGAACGAATCAACCAATCGAGATGGGCAACACGGTGTTCGAAAGTGTTCATTGAGACTTCGAGCTTTATTCGATTTTCAAGTCAATCAAATCAAAAGTTTCAAAGATTTTCAAAAAATAATTTACAATCACCATCCACACTGCAAGGTGGTGTATCAATACTGTTTAGGCCAAAAATTGTCATGTTGGGACGGCACCCAATCACGTTCAACTTTCCCAATCGCCCGATCGTACCAGGTGTCACGCGTGTGTCGGGGAGGGGGCAGCGGAAGGGAGCTTCCCAGCGTCTTGCTGCTGTCGGGCGAGACAGTAGGTTCTAGTGGCTTGCTAGCAGCGACCGGGTTAAGCCGAGTGTTTCGACTAGCGCTGCAGAAGTTTGCGCGAGACCGGTTTTTGTTTCTGTACAAGAGGCCTTTATGGGGTTTTACGGTTTAAGTAACTTCCTTGAAAGTAATTGTGCTAGATAGCTAGATGAAGTACATGCTTCTTCGTCACGTAGATAGGATAGCGTTATAATTGGGTCGTCGCGTTAGTGCCCTTTTGTGTTTGGTTGCCTAGTTAAATTAATTTGCGTGTCAACGAGGCGTATTTTGAATCTTGTGCGACGTGTTATTCTATCTCGAATTTATAATTTGTGATAAGTGAATCCGGGACATTGAATATGAACTTTGAACTACTGTCCGTTGCCGTGTCGGGTATCACGTGTTCGATTCTGCGATGAGTGTGGAATTAGGCGAATTGAAGTTAGTTAAATGTACAATGAAGCTAAGAGACTGAATCAGTGACAGTGAAGAAAGAAGCGGTCCGGCGATGAAGCAGTCCGGAGCGATGCAGCATTTTGGAGCAGCCTGGAACTCGGTCGCTGCTGGTCGCCTATGCTTACCAAGGCCCCACACATTAACACATCACTGTACACGACTCGCTATCTACCATTACACACACTCACGGCCTGCCCAAGCCTTGGAGCGAGGTTGGCTCCAGATACAGGTAAGTACTTTTGCTTTCTAGTTTGCTCCCATATAGGTTATTGTGATAGGAAATTCCACGCGGCCATATCGAGGCCCGACCTTCATCTGTTCGTTGAATCTTCGCTGATGGGCCCCGAAGATTGAATCTTTGTAGGAGCAGCCGTAACAAATACAATATTGTGAAAAATATTTGTACAAGTTATACACGACAGACTAGGCCTTATGGGTAACCCCTTGCATTAAAAAAAAAACATCAATATTTTTAACGAACATCCTCAACTGAATTCAAGTAAAGAAGGTTATGGGCCACAGCATCCACTTACCATCAGGTCGACTGTGTGCTCGTTTGTAACCCAATTCTATAAAAAAAAACCTTTCTAGCATCTGGCCAAGACCGAGGAGACTTGTGATCAGAGCACCAGATTACAGCGTCGCGAGCCTTATGTTGAAAGCTAGAAGCAACGTAATGTAACACAATTTTTTGCTCCTACCTTTATTAAGGGGAGTATAGCAGCAAATACTCCGAGAAATCGGATCTAGACGTTAATTCGATCATACCTGCATGTGCCAAACCACCGAAGTAGTATGGGTTACCAAAAATATACAAACCGAACGCTCCATTACGTCCAATAGTGAGCCAGATCGATTCGCCAACTTACAGATTGGCTCAACACCTAGCAAAAGTACTATCACCACTCAGAGGACACACAAGAGCACACACTAAGGATTCATACCATTTTGTCAGTGAGATAAAAGACCTATGTCTTACTGACAATGAAACTATGGTCAGTTTTGATGTTCAGTCTCTATTTACATCTGTACCTGTTGAAGACTGCATCTCAATTGTAACTAGGAAAACTAGAGGAAAACAACATGCCAGCAGAATATACAGTATTAATAAGACATTGCCTTACATCTGGCTATCTATTGTGGAAGGAAGAGTTTTACAAGGAACTTGTTGTTGTGGTTGTTGTTAAAGTTGTTGGTGTTGCGATGGGCTCACCGGTATCTCTCCTTGTCGCCGATATTTTCATGGAGGACTTTGGGGAGAAAGCCTTGCTTACTGCACCAGTAACTCCAAGTTTCTACAAGCGGTACATAGACGATACTTTCACAATTTTACCATCAGACAAAGTAACTGCATTTTTAAAACATCTTAATTCCATAAACTCTAAAATTCAATTTACTATGGAGTTAGAGGCAAATAATTCTTTAGCTTTCCTAGATGTGTTAGTCATTCGAAATCGTAATAACACCATGGGTCACACTGTGTATAGAAAAAAGATCCATACAAACCGATATTTAAACGGTGAATCCCACCATCGTCCTTCACAGTTAGCTACCGTGGGCAAATCTTTGTAACAGAGAGCACGAGGGATCTGTGACAGCAAGCACCTGGCCGCCGAGCTTCAGCACGTCAAGCAGGTTCTGCACGACAACAAGCTTCGAGTCCCGCGCCTACATCACAGTGGCCGAGTGAAGCCGGCCACAATCGAGCGTGTGCCTGCTGTACTACCATATGTCAGAGGTGTCACAGACAAGATTGGTTACATCTTGAAGCGAGCTTCTATTAGAACATTTTTCAAGCCGCCGAAGAAGATTAGTCAGTTCTTACCATCCGTCAAGTGCAATATTCCTCTACAAGATGGAGGAGTGTACTAGCTTGATTGTGAGTGTAGTCTCTCGTGTATAGGGCAAATAAAACGATCGTTTAAAACCCGCGTAAAAGAACACATAGCTGACGTGAAGCACCAACGTTCCGGGAAGTCTGCAGTTTGTGATCACGAGATAAAATCACTAAAAATTAGTTTTATTCAACACTACAGTGTTCGCGTAAATATAAGAAATCATTATTCTGATTTTTGTCAGATTATTCTACAAGCAACATATTAACGTAATAGTGTTTTCATTTTTAGTTGAACCAATAGATTTTATTAAATCGCATATTCTTTGTGAAAAGTATGTAACAAAGGCTCACTTCAGCCAGCGGCCATTTGCCTATTAAAACCGCGCGACCGTATGTCCTCCATTTTGTGGACTTAATTGAAATAAAAAAGCTGACGCTGGCGGCGGTGGTAAACTGACATATTGGGTTTTAAATGAAAATAATATTTTGTGGACACAATTACTTTTTTTAAGGTTTTACCTTATATTTTTTATTGATACTTAAAACGAATAAGCACTTATAAGAAAAGGCACTTTCTCAATTAAAATGCTCTTGTTTATTTGTGTGGTTTGTAGGATTTTGAGACCAAGAATTAGAAAGGAATGCTTTGGTGGTTTGGTCTTGTAGAAATAATTAATGACGAAAGAGTGACAAAGCGAGGTGAACGGCAGAGTCGGCAAGGGACGCCCTAGAAGTCCATCAACGAAATTGGCGATATATTCTGGACTAAATTAAGACTTTCATTCGACGAGCATATGCATGTGAAAGAGGCGAAGAGGTGTGTCGGGATCGTTCCAAGTAGAAGTCAGTAGTCTCTGCCTACCCTTCTAGGTAGCAGCCGTGAGAGTTTATTTTACGTTATTCCTGAATATGTATTCATTCTTTAATTCATAACAGCCTATCAAAGTCCATCTGCTGAACATATTAAGAGCCATGGATTGCCTTATAGGTGCCATAGTTGCCAGTAACAACGCTTGGCAACCGTAGTTTTGTATTATTTTGAAGTTTTTTTTTCAGGAACATTTGGTGTGTACTGATCACACACAACTTCCCTCTCTCTCTTACTGCTTACGTTCCGTTTCCCACATTAATATTAATAATGAACTTTATGTAACACATTGCATAAAACTATTTTTTACGGATTTTATCGCGTTTAGTTTACTATTTTAATTCCCGACCATGGGTTGCTGTAAAGCACCCGAAACGTCGGGAATTAAAATAGTAAATCAAACACGATAAAATCCGTAAAAAAATAGTTTTATTCAATGTGTAGTGTTCACGTAAATATAAGAAATCTTTGTGTAACACTTTAGTAAAATTAAATATTCTAGAAAGGTCACCTTAATATTAACTAGAAATCTTACTTGAAAGAAAAACCTAATCTATACAAATAAATAAAACTGAAGTGTCAGTTTGTAATATTAAAAGAACAGCTTTTTTAGTAAATGCATATTATGAAAATAAGTACGGTACTTACAACAAAAAAATCAATTTTTAATTTTTTTGTCGATCTGTCTGTTTGATTTGCCTAATATCCGAAATGGCTGGGCCGTTTTTGACGCGATTTTCACCGGCAGATAGCTGATGTTATAAGGAGGAACTTAGGCTACTTTTGTTTTAAAATAAGTTAGGGTTCCGCGCAAAACAATTAAAACCCATGAAATCCAAACACAATAAATCCCACGCGGACGAAGTCGCGGTGAAGATTTAGTTTAATATAAGATTTTGACAGCATTATACTGCTTTTATTGGCAACAACAATGTTTTTTATTGAATCGCATAGCGTATGAGTCACTACAGACAAGAAACAAGTTTGCAGATTGTCTATGCGTATTTATTAGCATAGATAATATAAACCATAGACTACAATAATAGTAGTAATATAAACTATGTATTGATTCAGATTATTTTACTCAAAAGTAGAGGAAGGTCTAGAGCTCGAATAGACGGCATCCAATCCTACTGCAGAAGCGCTATGTCTAATATTGGTAATTCAGAACCATCTCACAATCTATTTATACGTGGTAGAGCCATGTTGCAGCTATTTTGGTCGTAGGACGAATGGATTGTCTCGACCGGGAGAAGGACCACGCTCTCACAGAATACCAGCGTGAAACAGAAGCTTAATGCTATTGTGTTTAGTATGGTGAGTGTAAAGCACCGGAGACTCTTTTTACTGGAAAAAAGACATTCCATCTTAGTCCTCACGGGTGACAACATTTCGATTCATTCAGCATTTTGATTCTTAATCGAAGATAGATGTAGATGTCTGTGGGCCATAGTACCCACTTGCCATCAGGTGGACTGTGTGCTTTGTTGTGGTAGTTGCTGTAGAGACTGTCGGTCCGTGGGGTCCACGTGTGGTGAAGTTCCTAAAGGAACTCTATTCGCGACTGGTTTTTGCAAACTGGTTCTTTTCTCGCACAAAGGCTAAGTACAGCCATTCAGCGAGGAAACGCAGCCAGCGTTCTTGGCACGATACCGCGGGAAGTAAGACTGTATTATACCTAATTTAGGTTTTTAGTTTTATTTATTTTTTTATTTTATTATAGTATTTTAAATTGTAATTCATTCTCTCCGAAATGCTGTTCATTTTAATTTTATGTTAGAGTAAAACAAATAAAGCTGTCGCCCCATTACCGCAGAAACCATCGCCAAACCCCAAACCAAATTAAATGTCCAATTATCAGACCAATATGCAACATAAAATTTCACATTAAAAAGTAACTTCGATACAGAAAACCGATATGGATTTACGGTCCATGTTTTAGTATCGTACATTTATTTGTGGCCTGTTTTAAAATATATTTTTAATCTGTGTACATTGACAATGTGCTAAACCATTGTTACGCGTTCGATAATTTGATAATTAAATTTCAAAGGCTTATGTCGACTACAACTAAAAAGTATTGAATTCATCTTTACCACTTTTTTAATTTAAAATTAATCTTTACAAATTGCAGTCGTGCTCGTATGCGATTGACAGCTCTATAGAGAAAAAAACATGTGTGCAAGTTACACGCGGTAGAAGTGCGACCTTCAGAAAACTAAACTTCAAGAGAATGAAACGAATGCAGAGTGTCAGAAGTAAAACAACTATAAGGTTTACTTTTTATTATAATACTTTTACAAAGTTTAATTAATTAAATTAATAGTAATTAATTCGAGAAGGCTACGAAGCACTGCACAAAGAGGAGACGGAGGTTATAGGAAACACCGTGTGCCGTATTCTATCTCACTCTCTCGCAGGCTAATTCCTATAGATGTATATGTTCGTCACATTTTACTGTCGCATTTTCATTTCATCGAGTTTAAAATCACAACGATTGTAAAGAAGATCTTACTCTAAAAAAACAGTAAGCATCTAAATACTGGACACGATATTAAACATTAAAAAGAGTATCTACGACAAATCACCATTCGTAAAAATTAAAAAAATAACAGCTTGAATATGCTTGCAGTTGCACCTAAACGCATCGCCATGCATGTTTCTGAAATCGAGACGCGCCGTAGAGTAAAAAGAAACGTCGCGTCGCAAAAAAAATCCATACTGGATATATTATATCCAGTATAGATTTTTGTCAGATTATTCTACAAGCAATATATTAACGTAATAGTGTTTTAATTTTTTACTCCAATCGATAGTTTTTTTTTAAATCGCATATTCTTATTTCTGAACATAATACATGTGTGCGTAAACGCCTATACAGGGTATTTTTGAAACGCTCCCGAAAACGAAGACAAACGACAGTACCAACTATACCTTTGATGATGGGTGTAATATAAAATCGATCCTGATGAAAAAAAAAACATCTTTTCATAACATTTTATTAGCTTTATTCATTCTCTATCATGTTAGTACAGCTAAATGAAATGATAATTTCATAAAAATATCATGAAACTACTTAAACATAAAACCAGCAGTGGAATTACTGAATTACAATCTGCTGACTAGGGGTCCCTGTACGCGCGAAATTCGCGCCAAATTCACGTGGCCCGCAGCTAGCGGGCCATACCACAATACATAATAATTTACAACACTTGTCTAAATACCTAATTTATCTACTTAACCTAATATTTTGCCATTGTACTTGTCTCCACGTAGCCATTTTAATTCGAATTCACAGGTTAAATAACCCAAATAACTGGTTCGATTCCCCGCTAATGAAAAAAATACTTAAATGAAAGTTTTGGTTACATTTCATTTAAGTATTTTTTTGAGTTATGCGTTTTTATTCATGGTGTAGGTATGTTTATTATTCTGATGTATTCAGTTATGTACCTATTCAGATCAGTTCAGTACTAAGTTACATAAAAAAAAATAGGTATGAAACAGCTTACCGCTCTAAATCCTTACGTTGTTGCTGGTCTAATACCCAACGGCAGAAAACTCACCGGCGGTCGTGATCGCCGGGAACTAAAGCTTGCACTTTGTACACTTTGTATGGGTGCATTCGGTTACGCTTTAACACTTCGTGAACTGTACAGTATGACACACTTGTTCCATCCCGACGTCTTAACAGTTTACCGATACTTCGTGTACCTAGGTTCGGGTTCCACCGAACGACATCTAAAATGCGCTCCTCTGAGTGATCAGCCACTTGAATTCCACCTCCTGCCGCTACCAGAGCAATGGGCCGATTTTCCAATATTCGCTGAAATGCTGCTGTTATCAGACGAAAGTCAGCTGGATGTCGAGCGATCGGGAATTTCTCTCGGTAAATTCGCAATGCATGCGAAGCATTCCCGCGAGCTTCTCCAAGGTACTTGCCGTATTCACCAGCACTATAACGTAAACATTATAAAAACAAAACAGGAAACTTAAAACGTAACAACAATAATAATATCATTAAGTAATAAATAACAAGTAATAACGACAATTATTTAATAAACAAAACAATTGAACTGTCTCTTGTGATAGTCAACACGGAACTGTCTCAAAAACTAAAATTATTAATCAATCCGCTAAAACAAATGCGCACAATGTAAAGTCGTTGAAGCACTGGACCTTGCACACACCGTTAAAGTGTTATATATGTTAAGACATCGCCAACGTTTATTTAATTTATAAATTTTATCCCTACGACTAGTCGTCATATGGAATTTAAAAGTTATGGCTGTCATTTTTAATACAATTACACAATCAGTTGTACCCTGACGCAACAAGCAGTTCTTTACTACAAAAATTATTGAAATTAATAAACGTATCTAATTGGGTACTCAGTACTCACACAATTATAAACACTATTTCAGCGTTATCTTTGATTTTGTATAAGAAAATAGAAATGAAAAATGAAACTAATAAATTAAACTACGAACCACCAATTTGATCGATAAATCGCTCAGTGCCCATGTTCAAGGCCAGCGTTTTTACGTGACGGGACCTATAAGAGTTCGGCGCCCGCGAGGATATTGACCCTATTGTCAGCTGATGTTTTTTAAGTTTCACTGATCGTTTTTTGTTTAAATATTTTCATGATTTTTTTATGAAATTATCGTTTCCATTAGCTGTACTAACATGATGGAGCGTGAATAAAGTTTAAAAAAAATTAATTGTGACCCATGTTCTAAGGTATAGTACCTACTATCATCTGTTTTCGTTTTCGGGAGCGTTTATATATTATTTATATAGTACTACTGATGCTATACAGAAATTGTGTAAATTTGTGTGCGTCATTCGAGGTCACTTAGCTTTTGTAGTCCTCTTAAGCTATTATTTGTGGTCTTTCCCCAGTTGAGCCGGCTCATTCGTACTACAACCATTATATAGGTGCAGCGTGGCTCTACCACGTTATAAAGTACCTCATAGGGGATTTTTCCATAGTAGCCATGCTTGGCAGACGGGTCGGCAACCGTAGGTTTTTCTTCTCAACGTAACCAATACTTCAATCCTTTAGCTATCGAGTGGTGAAATTAAATTTTGGATGTAGATGATAGATACGTAGCTGCAACACCAAGCTGTATCCCCCGGTTTTGTTATCATCAGTTTTCTGAATTGCCTTCCACTATGGGAGCAAATTTAAAGACGGATCAGAAACACAGTGTGGATGCACCTTTATACAGATGGCCGCCGCGCCGGCCGATAATGGAAATGTGCGGTTTTGTCACGTCATTTCAGGGATCTTTGGAGCGTACTGCTAATCTGTAGTTTATGATCTTACGTACAATTATTTTCAAAAAATAGAAGAGTTTATAAAACTTAAAAAATGATCCTGATTAGGATATTAGGATGAACTTATTAAATTATTGATTGTCATCGATCCTTGATACGAGTGCAAATTTTCAAGTCAATCGGCCGTCTACAAGTTGATGAATATTACATTAAAAGATTCCGTTATATAGATAGATAGATAGATCATACACGCGAAGCTAATAAAAGAGTCTTAAAAAGGTGGTCGATCTCAATTCGAATGTATGTTCTTTTTATAATGTATGTTAGTCGATAAATCGATATCTTCGTCAATTATGAACCGATTTTAATGATTCTTTTCTGCCGCCTTCCAAAAAGGAGACGGTACTCAATTCGACTGTATGTTTTTTTTATGTGTGTTACCTCACAACTTTTTACTGGGTGAACCGATTTCGATGATTCTTTTTTTATTCGAAAGCTGGTACTTCTCGTGTGGTCCCATATGAATTTGATCAAGGTCAGATTAATAGTTTTTGAGTTATTCTTAATAACTTATATTGAAGTCGGCTGTACAATCTTTTTAATTTTTAATTATTTATTAAATAGTTTAGAGACGGTCTCATATATATTTGGGGAAATAATTCCACCGCTAAGGGTGTATAAATATGGGATGAAGTTATTAATTAGACGACATTCCTTTTTGATATTACTTAGTCCCACTCAAATGAATATTTTTTTTACATTAATTTATATTTAAACTACTGAGCCACACCGGATTCGCACGGGTGATTTCTGGATCTCGATCACAGCGCCACCTACCGGGTCCTATTGTAAATCTAAGCCATACTCGAATCAACTTAATCACACACAAAATTTCAGGAGGAGTTCAGTCACATAGAAACGGACAGAAGAATTATCTTTATATATAAAAAGTACGTGTCACGTTGTTTGTCCGCGATGGACTCCTAAACTACTGAACTGATTTCAATGAAATTTTTGGTCAATGTGCAGTTTGGTCCAACTTAAAAGATAGGATAGCTTACATCTCAATTTATAGTAGCAATACAATATTATTTTATTGAAAAATATTTCTCTATTATTTGACAGTCATAATTATCTATTTTTTTTTATATGATGAGGGTGACAAACGAGCACACAGTCCACATGATGGTAAGTGGTTGCTGCGGCCCATAGACATCTACATCTATCCTCTATTACAAATCAAAATGTAGATGCGTTGTCACCCGTGAGGACTAAGATGGAATGCCTCATTTCCAGTAAAAAGGGCCTCCGGCCACCTGCACTCACCAAGCGAAACACAGAGGTAAACCTCTACTTCACGCTGGTTTTCTGTGAGGTCGTGGTACCACCCCGGTTCGAGCCGGCCCATCCGTGAGACAACAAAAGCTGCCGCGTGGCTCTACCACTGTTAAACTGTCTGTTTGTTGGAGCTATCCAAACGATTCTGTCAGATGACGATATCTGTTGACTGGATTGAGTAAATATTTAATAGATGGCGCTATGTTAAAAATACAAACGTTTAATATAAGCTACAATTTAGTAGTATAACCACCACGTGTTGCTGTAAGTATTCAACAGATAGAACTAATTTCAAAAAAAAATTTGCAGACTGTGTGCAGTTTGGTCCAACTTGAGAGATAGGATAGTTTTTATCCCGATAAGTGACCCTCAATTTTTTTATTGCTAATTTCAGGAGTTTTTTTAGGAAAGCAAATGGTCGTTCGGAAAGGGCAGAACAATGTCTGCCTGGTCAGCTAGTATAATATATAATATGCATGAAATAATAAATGTCCTCCAGACCGAATTTCGATCACGACGGCTAGTCTCGAAGACGAAGAAGACTAGCCATCTGCACAGGACAGGATTATAATGTAAGAGTGAATGTGCAAGCACGGGTGCACCTTCTGTTGCCTCACTCTCATAGTCCGATGGGACGGTAAACCGACACGACCAGAGAGGGATCAGGCGCAAGGCCAACCGCTTTACGTGCTTTACGAGGCACGGGGTTGAGACACCGCCAGCTTCCTGACTCCGGGCAGTTACTGAGAATTTTCCGATGTAAAAACTCAATACCGGATTTTTTGGCCCAACTCGGGATTCGAACCCGGCACCTCAAGATCAGCAGTCGCACTACTACAACCACTAGCCCAAGAGAGAGAGAGAGAGAGAGAGACAGTCGTATTATATATATAACCCTTCCTCCTGAATCATTGTATCTATTGATGAAAATCGCATCAAAATCCATTTTAAATGATCTAAGCATGGCGGGAAAAGCCATAAAACGGGAATAAAAATAAATATATTTAATTAATTTTCATTGACTTATTTTTTTTAATTTACAATAAATGTACAAAGTATCAACGGCGAACCATGTGGCAAATCAGCACTTAAAATAATTAATTACAAACCACTTCAATGAAGTTGGCGGGGCTCGACCTCGAGTTGAGAAAATTAAAGCACGCTTTTCTCATTCGCGCTAAATAAATGAAGTTAATAACAAATAATACGTGCTATTGCATTTATTTACAATATTAAAAAGTATAATAATAAAAAAAAAAACATAAACTAGTAACTTAATGAGGGCTAATAATATTCTGCTCACCAGATGTCGCTAGTTGACACTGAGGTAAAGTTATTTGTTACACAGTGTAATTTAATTGAGAAGTTGGCTTTTAATAAAAGTTTACCAGTTTCTAGAGTATTAAATGAATACACAAAACAATGCGTCAGTGGTTGGCTCTTTAATTTTATTTCACGTTTTTAAATTTTTCTACTTTTAGAAATATCCGTGGTTTGGTTTATTTATTTTTAATATTATTAATATAAAATATAGCTAATAGTTCAGAAAGAAACAGTAACCTTTACATTTTCCGAACAAATTAACTTTCCCCACTATGAAATATGTCAAATATTTAATAAAAATATTACGCTGCCCTGGTGGCAGAAAAAGTGGATACCCTCATTATCATACAGTCCTACTCCCCCCGGTATCGTGCCAAGAACGCTGGCTGCGTTTCCCCGTTGAATGGCTATACTTAGCTTACTTACTTACCTATTGCATTGATCAATTGGTACCACAAATAACACACCGTTACCACAGTTTCCATTACAGCCTATTAAAGTCCACTGCTGAACATAGGCCTCCCCCATAGATTATCTTATAAGGGGATATTTGCCCTTGATGTAATAGTACTGTTGTTTTATAATTTCACCTCTCAATGCGTCATGTGCTCCTGGTAGATTATCTTCTTTATACATCCATCCATTAAAGCCTATTAAAGTCCTCTGCTGAACATAGTCCTCCCCCTTAGGTTGTCTCGTAGAGAGGATAATATTTGCCATAGTTGTAATGTTACTGCTGATTTGAAAATTTCACCTCTCAAAGGGTCATGTGCTCCTGGTAGATTACCTTCTTTACATCCATCCATTTACAGCCTATTCAAAGTCCACTGCTGAACAGGCCTCCCCCATAGATTGCCTCTTAAAGGAGATATTTGATATAGTTGCCACGCTTGGCAAGCGGGTTGGCAATCTCAGTTTTATATTTTTAGTCAATATTAGTAAGACGTTGCTGTCCATCTCCTGATTTGTTTCCCTCTGTCGCCTCTTACGACACCCACGAGATGATATGGGGTAGTGGATATTCTTACACCGCCACTACACCCTGAACTATACGAACGAACGATATCACATTTAGTGACACTACAAGTGGTAAAATTCAAAAATTTGTACAACCGACTTCAATACAAATATATAAAACTAGCTGTGCCCCGCGGTTTCACCCGCGTCATCACGAGTCCGAGGTGCGCGACATGACCTAGTTCAAGCATTTTATAACGGCTAGGGTCATGTTTTAAGCATCGTTCGCGCGCCCAGCCAAGTATTTAATTATTTTAATTTTACATTATCTCTTAAACTATGCGTCCAAACAACATGGTATAAAGAACAAAGTTTATCTTCATAAAATTGTCTTGATGATGAAGTAACTTTCGTTCGTAAGGATAAATAGGCCATGCCTAATAATAACGCTCATAAATCACTTTTAAATTTTCAATATTTTTTTGTCACTAAATACCAAATTATGGCTTATTTATAAGAAATAGACATATGGTATCGCGGACTTTTTTTTAGACGGAGTAAAGGTTTATATTTTTCTAGAACATTGTATTTACGTATCCCTAACTATAACACCAGCGTACGCGGATAAATCATTTCGCGAGTGCTTTTTCTTCTGACTTGCTTAACAAATATCCATATTTAAGGCTAGCTGAGTAATATAGCTTAATGCTAGATAGCCTATACTATTCCACGTGAATCTGGCTTATAATATACAAAAATAATTTTTCAAATCGGACCGGTAGTTCCAGAGATTAGCGCGTTTAAACAAACAAAAAATAAAAAAACTTTTCCGCTTTATTATATTAGTATAGATAAGAACATTATTAATCTAGGCGAAACGAATTAAATACGCATTATTAAGGTTAAATCAAAAAGTACGGCCGGATCTTGATAAAATTTATATGGGACAACATGAGAAACACCAGCTTTTAAATAAAAAAAGAATCATCAAAATCGATTCACCAACAAAAAAGTAATCTGAGGTAAAGAAATACAGTCCAGTTACGTACCTCCTTCTTTTTTAAAGTCGGTTAAAATATACCACAGAGTGACGATAGAAAAAAATAATAGCAAATATAAAAAACAAAGATATCTCGAATTTGTTTACATAGCCCATAATCTCCCGATTATAACGAATTCACTAGAGGTGTGATTTCTGATTTCTCGCGTTCCTATTCACAACTGAAACAATGTAAGACATAAACAACTTAAGCAACTTTCAACCTTAAGAATATTACAGTGGGAAGTGGCAAGCCGTTTCCATTGCCAGACGGATGTGAATAATTTATTTTAGTATCGATCTTCATGCATAAATACCTAGCTTTGTATAAGAGAGCTAGAAAGAAACCTAGGAGTTGTAAGTTACGATCTACACATGTATAAAAAATGTAAATTGTATCTAAATTGTCCATGAAAATTCGAGGATGTTTATACCTAAATTCCAGATTCAACAAATAAATAACGGAGCACTTCGTATATTTGAAGTGCTGTCGAATTTATGAGCAAATTCTTGACGCACTTATGCGAAAATCCTTATTCTTTCTTATTCTATTTGTCCATATAAGTTCACTGTTGGGCGCACACATAAACTAAATCATGTTATTGGTTGTAAATTATTTAAAATTCTTTAAGGTCCGCATACATAAACTCCTCAACGACAAACTCAAGTATGTAATGACTTGACGCTTGATATCAGCATTCTAAGATCGTTGCTGAATACCGTTTCCCGCCGTCTGTACAACTTTTTTAAACTACGCAACGGATTTTGATGCGGTTTTCATGAATAGGCAAAATGTTTCAAGAGAAAAGTTTATATGTATCTGCATGTACATATAAACTATAAACTTTCGTATTGAATCATCAACATATTATGTCAATCTATACAAATAAATAAAATTGAAGTGTCTGTTTGTAATGTCGAAATAACAGCTTTTTGCTATATGCATATGAAGGTATATAACGGTACTTATAACAAAAACACAATTTTTAAACTTTTTGTCTGTCTGTCTTTCTGTCTGTATGTTTGTTCCGGATAATCCCCGAAACGGCTGGACTGATTTTGACCTGACTTTCACTGGCAGATAGCTGATGTTATAAGAACTTAGGCTACTTCTATTTTAGAATAATAATTAGGGTTCCGCGCAATAAATTAAAACCCATGAAATCTACTAATTAATTACGTGCGGGCGAAGTTGCGGGGAACAGCTAGTATATTATATAATTATTCTGTCCGTGTGTTTGTGACTGAACTCCTCCTTAACGACTGGACAGATTTTGATGAAATTTTGTGTGTGTGATTAAGTTGATTAGAGAATAGTTTAGATTCAAAATTGGACCCGACCCGGTAGGTGGCGTGGCCGAGGCAGATCGCTAGGGAACACATAAAAACAGTATCTGTTATGGGGTATATTATTGCTACTACTATAGCGTACAATATGACAGGCAGCCTGGCCAGATTAGGCGTAAAGCAATTTGTTTCGTCGCTGTCGCCGATCTTTAGCTAAAGAGGACGACATTTTGGGTCATCACGGCCTGGCATGACAGTGGAACGCTGGTCGCATTCCTTACTAAGATAGCAAGATGCTTTTTACGTGGTAGAGCCATGCTGTTGCTATATTGTGGTTGCACCACGAATGGGTCGGCTCGACCGGGGAGGGACCACTCTCTCACAGAGTACCAGCGTAAAATAGCAGCTTAATGCTGCTGTGTTTCGTATGGTGAGTGTAGAGAACCGGAGACACTTTTTACTAGAAAAGAGGCATTCTTAATCCTCACGGCTGACAACGCATCTGCATTTTAATTCGCAAACGAAGATAGATGTAGATGTCTATAGGCCACAGCAACCACTTACCATCAGGTGGACTGTGTGCTCGTTTGTCACCGTTATTCTATAAAAAAAATGCTGATATCGTAATGAGGGCGTATCAAATGATTACGCACTTCGTCGCTGAGTAACGTTTATTAATACGGGCCCTAATCACGCCTCGTCAATGTCTTTAAAAGCTTACGTTAGTAAGCGGAACAGCCTCGCAATACGAGACAATTGAACCAGTCTTTTGGGCACGCCACCCCCATAAATTTCTGCACAAGGGGGATATTTGCCACAATTGCCACGCTTGGCAAACGAGTTGACAACAGCATTCTTACACCACACACATATCTGCCCACGTGTTTCGCAAGAAGCTATAGAGGGAAAATAAAACAGAAGATGGGCAGCACCATCTTCCTGACAAGTCAAAATAAAAAAAACTGCGGTTGCAAAACCCTCATGCCAAGTGAGTCAACTATGGCAAATATCCCCCATAGATTGCCTCATAGGGGCAATCTATGGGGGAGGCCTGTTCAGCAGTGAACTTTGAATAGGCTGTAAATGGATGGGTGTATAGAAGATAATGACATGAGAGCACATGACCCACTGAGAGGTGAAATTTTCAAATCAGCAGTAACATTACAACTATGGCAAATATTATCCTCTCTACGAGACAATCTAAGGGGGAGGACTATGTTCAGCAGTGGACTTTAATATGCTGTAATGGATAGATGTATAGAAGATAATCTACCAGGAGGACTCGTCCACGTCGGAACAGTGTCGGTTTAACTGAACAAATCAAAGGCGCTGGCTTGCACTCGGCAATTCGCGTCCACATGTTAGTCGGCCACATTGAGTTATATGTACTACGTACTAGAGAAGCCATTCCGAACATTGACTATGTTCAACTGAACTGTAGTGCAATCCATACAAACTAAATATTGCGTAAATTGAAGATTTGTGAATTTCAGAATATAATTATTATTACATTTTATTTAGAAATATAATATGTTTGTTTAGATTAAATTAAGATATTTTATATTAAATTGTTATATTTATTTTATATAAATATCTTATTTTATATCAAATTAAAGTCTTCGCCCATGCGCGACTACTACACCCGCGCATGCGCAAAGACATAGAGTAGTACACAGTTTTTGTTTGAAATGGTTTCTCTAGTACTTAGTACATATAACTCAATGGTCGGCCATGTCAATTACAGTTTGGCGTCCGTCCCGGTGAGATATTATTTTAATTAAGTTGCAACTTCAAAATAATTTTGACAATGTCAATGCCTCTTCTTTTTTACAACTTTACTGCGGAGGACACTGACATAATAAATTATATGCACTCATTAAATAAATAGTAGAAGCTGCAATAACTTCTACGACATCCATATGGTTCCAATTCTCAACGAAAACTAACTACGGCCAACATGTGGATAGTTCCACAAAAACTCGTCTACATTGGTAATTGGCATTGGTCGTTTTCGAACTTGACAAACTTGTAGAGTGTGGTGCCTGTCTTGTATCAATTTCCCTACGCTCGCGTTAGCTGAGGCTTGGCCAACATGTACTGCCGGGGTATTACCAGGTCTTATATAGAAATACCATATGTCAGGATCTGTCCTGACATGTCAGGACTCCTGGGCTCTGGTCAGGATTGCGGTCGGATTTTGGGAATGTCAGGCATTATATTTTACGTGGGAGGGATGGAATATGCCACGTGAATTGATCTCGTGATATATAATCCATAATTGATTTATTTACTCTTTTCACAGTAGTTAATTACATTTGCAACAAAATTTCAGGACTTATCTGTGGAAATCAAGTTATTTGTCAGGCCTTTTATATTTTCTATCTGGTAACCCTAGTCTCATATCAAGTCCAAATTATTATTATATATATATATATATATATATATATATATATATATATATATATATATATATATATATATATATATACATGTATATAATTATGAGCAACTAAAATAAAAATATAAAATAACAGAGGTTATTAACTTCTGTAACTACAGAAAACTTTAACAAATGTCATTATTTATATCTATGCACTAAGTGTACAGCGCAACGATTATTACTAGCTTTATAACCTAATAAGAGTTCATTAATTGTGTTATTATATGTCCATTTGGCGGCAATTTAGGTTTTAAGTGTCACAGATAAAAAATAAAATAGTGAACTACGTCACAGAATAAATAATAGTACAAGTACGGAAAACGCTGTGAAGTACTCGTAATTTAAAATCATTTCTATTACTATTAACTTAGACGACTGTTATAAACAAATGCCAAAAAAATAAAAGAATGGATTAATGAAACGTTTGAAAACGCTTTCGTCATAAAAATGTTTATTTACTGAATGTGAGTAGACCGCGTTTTAATTTCCTTTGTCTTCATTTTCAATCTTTTAAAAAAAACGTTGGTACTTAAGTGGTAGTAATATGTACGTACGACGTACATACATAGTACATAATAGCACAATGGTACTTACTAATATTTTTGTTTAGTTTGGGCTACAGTGTTTCTGCTTTTTACAAAGAAATAAAGATGTGTATAATACCGTAATTATGTTTTTTCTTTATTCGTGGTTTAATTAAAAACGAAATTACACTCGTGTGCACTGAAAACGGGTCGGAAAATAACAATTAAAAATATGAAAGCTATATAAAGATATTAAAAAAGTTAAAAGTACTACTAAGTTGTGCCGTAATTAAACTTTTGAAACGTAAAATCCGTCTTCAACAAACTAAATACTATATAATCATCGAAATGTGATGTGGTTAAGAACTATTGGAACCGACCGATTCGTGCTACAACCATAATATACCGGTACCGTGGCTCAACAACATTCAAATACGTCGTAAAATAAAGAGTTTTCATTTTATTCATTTCATTTCATACGCTCAACAGCATTATTTCAGGATTATTTTTCAAAGAGAAGCTATATTTTAAATTTAAGTTCAAATATATAAATAATGATATACCCTTATTGTAATTTTTTAAAATACTAATATATAAGGCTTCTACTTTTATTTGAAATTATCCCAAATTGATCGTGATTTATGGGCAACAACGTTTTTGCCTACCGATCGACCCTTTCGAATGTGTGCGTCGTGCGCAGTAAAATCAGTAAAAATATTGCATTACCACGCATTATGAATTTAGAAGATAAAAAAAACATGCATGAGTATCGTGGAAGGGTTGGAACGAAGAATATAAACGTATTATGTTATTGATTAACAAATATAAATAAATGAATTACTAGCGTCTATTAAAATGAAGCGTCACTTAAAATAAAATAATATTTCTTTCATGGAAAGATAAGAAAAAGCGCGAGGGAGATCGATATCATTCCATCTCGCTTCATTATAGCCACCAAGACCGTCTACACTGTCAGAAGGGGTAGTGACTAGTGACGGAATAATCTTACACTTTTTGTCGCCTAGCCCCCATCCGCCTTTGTTCCGTCCAATAAGGAACTTCGTTCCAAAAAGGTATAATGTTTGATATTTTTTTTAATTAATTTTTTCGCCATTTGGCTATATTTTTTATTCTGAACCTTCTCTGCAAATTTGGCAGGTTATTGCAAAATAATCCTGTATAGGCTATTATTTTACTTTTTTTTAGCAGCCCGAAGTATACCTTCGTATTGATACATCAAAAATAATAACCAAAATGGCGGATTGCGTTCATAATAAAAAAAATTGCGCAAAAAACATAACTGCGTTGATTTCGCGTTATCAGCGGCATTGAATCTGTGCCAGTTACATTGAAGATAAAAAAATCCACACTTGTAGTCCTATATTTAAATTACAAGTACAGAATTAACACGTGATAGGTATACGGCGCATAGAATTTTTTACAGCGACGAAACTCAAAAACGGGAAAATTATTTTCGAAACTAACCTCCATGTTTACATAATTACATTATATTATATTTATGACAAATGTCTACATTACATAAATTTCGTCGTTCGCTGATGGACAAGAACCGAAATCTTGCAAGATAATAGACAAAATTTTAATTTCTACGTTTAAAAAATATAAATGTTTTATCCCTTATTGGTATTTTATTTCCCCCTGTTAGTCTCAGGCCTAACTTTGATAATCGGATAAAGAATATTAAAATATTTTCGTGTGCAATCTAAAAGAATCGTGAATAAATACAATGCATGTTAACAGATAAAATATGATTTACGTTTCAAAATTCAAATTGCGCTTTTTACTCTGGATTGCATTTGAAATTCAAAATGTCTGCCAATGTTAGCGCCAAGCTGACATTTGAATATGGAGTGTAGAGTAGAAGGAGAACTATCTTATAAGGGGCGAAAGTTGAAAAAGTGTCCTACTATTTACTGAAAATAGAGGTTCCAAAACCTACCACAATAGCGCTGGCGTCTGAAAAACTACGATATGAAGATAGCTATTGTGAACAGAGTGAAGTCAGCTGAATTCAAATATTTAAAAAATTTCATGATTAAAGTAGTTAGTAAAATACCAGTATACAAAATCTCAACTATTTACGTAGTACAAAACCAAGCGGATTGGTCGGTCCTTGTTTATTTCTCCATCTTATTCTAATTACTTTTGACGCTTTTTTAAAATATATCCTATGCTACTGCAGCGCCACCCTTATTGGACACGTTTTTAGGGACACTTTTCATATATAGAGATGGTCCTCCTTCTCTCTACACTCCATACATTTGAACTTGTACCCGATGACAATATGGCGGCGAATGGTGGCGTGCGATACCGGATGACATATTACTGAATGCAAATCTCCTTCTAAATGTCGAATGGTGCAAATTTTTACAACAGGCGGCGTGTACCGCGTGAAAAATGATGCTAAATTCAGAGATTTTAATAGAAACAGTGCAAAATTATCCAGTACTTTATGATAACTCGCATCGTGATTACAAAAGCATTAGGATTAAAAACAAAATATATGATAATATTGCTGAATATGAAAAGACTTCGTCACAGTTAGCCATGGTACTGGCGCTTCAGGCCGCCGCTGCGACCGCGGTGGTGTGTTGTTGCAGCGGCTGGAGCCGCGGCTCGCGGTTAACCGCCACCGCAAGCCGCTTGTGTGTGGGAGACACTTAAAAGTGACAAACGAGCACACAGTCCACCTGATGGTAAGTGGATGCTGTGGCCCATAGACGACTGCATCTATCCTTGATTATGATACAAAATTATTCGTTTCCAAAAAAAAAGGTATCCGATTTTTCACACTCACCATACGAAACACAGCGGCATTGATCTGCTATTTTACACTGGTATTCTGTAAGAGCCTGGTTCTTCTCCGATCGAGCCAACGCATTTGTGCTACAACTATATTATAGCTGGTAGAGCCACGCTGCAGCTTGAATATACAGGATTATTTTGCAAGTTTGCAGAGAAGATTCAGAATAAATAGTATAGACAAATGGTGAAGAAAAGTTAATTTAAAGAAATCTCAAACGTTTTGTCCTTTTTATTTTATAATTTCAAAATGCGTGGTAATGCATGATTTTACTGCGTACGCACACATCATATGGGTAGATCGGTAGACAAAAACGTTGTTGCCCATAAATCACATTTAATTTGGGACAATTTCAAATAAAAGTAGAAGACTTATTTATTCGTAATTTCTAAAACTGCAATAACGGTGTATCATTATTTATATATTTGAACTTAAGTTTAAAATTTGCCTATTCTTTGAAAAAAAAAACCCTGTATAGACTCTCCATCATTGAGTTATATGTACTACGTACTAGAGAAGCCATTTCAAACAAAAACTGTGTCCTACTCTATGTTTTCGCGCATGTGCGGGAGTAGTAGTCGCGCATGCGCGAAGACTTTAATTTGATATAAAATAAGATATTAATATAAAACAAATATAAGAATTTAATATAAAATATATTAATTTCATCTAAACAAACATGTTATATTTCTAAATAAAATGTAATAATAATTATTTTAAGGAATTCACAAATCTTCAATTTACGCAATATTTAGTTTGTACGGATTGCAGTACAGTTCAGTTGAACATAGTCAATGTTCGGAATGGCTTCTCTAGTACGTAGTACATATAACTCAATGCTCTCCATACTTTTCACACCGGTATACAAAAGTGCACTGCTGGTTGGCTGTAGAAATAGTTCAGACGGGGTTACATACCCAGGCGAATTCCTAAACAAACATGCGTGAGTATCATGGAACACTCGGTTGGAACGAAGTTCCTCTCGAAGTACTCATATATTATTATTGATAAACGTATTTATATTATTGACTAGCTGTTCCCCGCGACTCCGCCCGCGTGTATTTAGGGTTTTAATTATGTTGCGCGGAACACTAATTCTTTTTGTAAAATATAAGTAGCCTAAGTTACTGCTTATAACATCAGCTATCGTTCAATGAAAGTTCCGTCGAAATAGGTCCAGCCAGTTCGGAAATTAGCCGGAACAAACAGACAGACGGACAAAAATTTTAAAAATTGTGTTTTTGTTATAGGTACCGTAAATACTTTCATATGCATTTAGTAAAAAGCTGTTATTTTGACATTACAAACAGACACTTCAATTTTATTTATTTGTATAGTTTAACAAATACAAATAAATTAATTTCTAGAGCCTTTTAAAATGAAGCGTCATTTAAAATAAAATAATATTTCTTTCATGGCAAGATAAGAAAACGTGCGAGGGAGATGGATATTATTCCATCTCGCTTCCTTATAAGGCCGTCTCTACACACTACGTCAGAAGAGGTCGTAACGGAAAAACCTTACACTTTTTCTTGCCTAGCCACCATCCGCCAAATCCGTACCGTCCGATAAAGAACTTCGTTCTAAAAGGAAATTCTATCAACTCGTGCAGCTCACTTAATATGGAACGCTCCCTGGCTATGTTTATGGCGATGTTACGTGTGTGGCTTCAGTACGAATGGGTCAAGTCGCCTGCTGAAGGACCACGCTCGCAATAATATACCAGTGTAAAATATCAAAATGCTATTCTTTCGTGTTGTGACGAGAAAAGTACATCCTATTTACAGGCATGCAGGCACTCTATTTTAGTTTTGGGGGTGATAACGCATCTAACATCTGCAGTGTTAATGTTATTAGACAATTAAATTTGTTTTGTTTATCAATTATTTTGTTATAAATAATTATATACACTAATAAAGATTTTTTTCTTTTAATACTTTTTATTAAACTTTATTATATACAATATTAAAAACTATAATAATAAAAGAAAACTAAAACTAAAAACTTAATTATCATATAGTCCTACTCCCCGCGGTATCGTGCCAAGAACGCTGGCTGCGTTTCCCCGCTGAATGGCTATACTTAGCCTATAATTAAGATTTAATAATTTCAGGAAGTGCAATCATAATTAATAAATTTTTAGATATATCGTGTCGTAATTACATAGGTTGGTACTTCATTATGTGTTTTTTTTTTAAATATTTGTATACCAGTCATGGTCAAACAAGTTGATCCAAAGTTTTATTTTACACCATTCACACATCATTATCGTCATTATCATTACAGCCCTTCACAAGTCCACTGCTGAACATAGGCCTCCCCCAAAAAATGCCACAAAGCACGGTCCTGAGCCACCTGCATCCATCGACTTCCTGCATGTCGTACCAGGTCCACAATCCATCTAGTGGTGGGCCGCCCTACACTACACCTACCGGTATGAGGCTGCCTGTCTTCCCCATCGGTTGTCGGTTCTTCGAGCTTATAGGCCGGGCCATGCCATGCCCATGCCTATACCATAGACATATTTTAACAAATAAATATATCTTTGTCTTTACCTTACCACTTTCATTATTAATCAACGATAGACGAGTCTACGGGACACAGCATCCAGCATCCATTTACTATTAGGTAGACTGTGTGCTCATTTCGCACCCTTTCTTCCATAAAAAAACAACATAAATCCTGTGGTGTAGGAACTTTTATTACTTACATATTTGCGTGTAAACAGGTCAGATCTCTTCAGAGCAATAAATGAACTATAAAGTAGAAAGCCGTTAAGGGAGTTTCGCCCGTTCGGATTCTGTAGCAATCAAAATAATAAAATTAACATAAAACGAGTTTGCCCGTTCGTAGCGAACGCGCGCTATTCAATTTGTATATTGCTTATTGTTTCTGTCAGATATGAAGCTAACACGCGGGTTTCGACACGGTTCAGCGTTCAAACGTAGTGATTTTTATACGTTTTGGGGTTCAAAGTCTGCAGTATACATTATGTTGAACCACATGAAATGTGCAACTTTTTGGGTGAATTCGTAGTGAAATAATACTGAGTTTGTTCACAAGCTCCGTTTATTTTTATAAAATGCACAAAAAGCACAAAAATAATCGAAAAAAACAGAAATCTTTACCGAATCATAAAACAAACATATTTTTCATATTCATAGGTTTCGCATACCTACAGTACGGACTTCACCTTACCTCTCAAATTTTTGAATTTTTACACCGGTCGCGCGTAGTTATGCATACATTGCCATATACAAAGCAAATAAAGATTGATTGATTGATATAATATTAAAATAATTAAAATAAAATTGAGGCAGCCTAAGGCCCGCCACATACATACGGAATTCCGAAACAGAATTTCGAAACGGAATTCCGAACGGGTGGGCCCCACACATACGGAATCACGTTTTGCCCGCAAAATTTCGAACGGAAAAATACCGTACGTGTGTGGCCGGTCATAGATTTTATATGGACTTGCTGCGTTCGGGATTCCGAATCGGAATCTAAAAACGGAATTTCGTATGTATGTGACCGGCCATACTATATACATAGGACTGCCGACAGAAGTGAAATTGTATGATATATGCGTATACATGTACACATGCCGCTATACGTAGTAGACAAGCTTGTGACGTCACGAGTATGTCGAGGTCATCGGTGACGCGAACCCATAAGTTTTTCCCCTACCAAAAATCGCTCAACGCGGCTAAAGAAGTTTTCACATCAACAATTAGAATTTAAAATACAAACATTAAACATTAAATCGTCGCCCAAAATATGTACATATCGGGTACGTATATAAAATACCCGGTTGGATTGAGGTGGAATTGAGGGTATATCGAGTAATCCCCACTTGTTTGTGCAGTATACAGTTCACTTTAGGCGCCGTCCGCGAGGGATTCTACTTAACTCATTTGTTGTTGTAATTCTTCTCTCTACTCAGTTGTTGTAATTCTTCTAGTGCGGGCAAGGAGGATTGGTGTTGCTGAGAGGCTGCCCTGTGTAACACTGAGATATGCAGCGTCGCTGTTGGTTTGCATAATTTGGTGTTATCGTGTAACAGTGGCGTAGCGTGCCTTCGAGGGGCCCTGTATCAAAATTTGTTGGGGGGCCCCAATGAAGAGTAAAGATTTCATAAAAGGAACAAAAACGCTTGCATTGAATTCAAATTATTATATATTGATTTTAAGTTATTCATCATCATCGTTACAGCCCTTCATAAGTCCAAGGAATGAAAAAACGAATAAAGGAATAAAAAACATATACATAAAAATGATCTTCAGTTCTCTATGTACACATAAATTATCGTCAATTATCACGACAACGGCAAAAGTACTAATTCCACTAGTTCATCATCATCATCATCATCATAACAGCCCTTCATAAGTCCATTAAAGAGCATAGGCCTCACCCAAGGAATGCCACAAAGCACGGTCCTGAACCACCTGCATCCATCGACTTCCTGCATGTCTTACCAGGTCGTCACTCCATATAGTGGGGGGACGCCCTACACTTCATCCGCCGGTACGAGGCCGCCACTCGAGAACCTTTTTCCCTATCGGTTGCCGGTTCTTCGAGCTATATGTCCGGCCCATGGCCACTTCAGCTTACTAATTCGTTGGGCCATGTCGGTGACTCTGGTTCTACTGCGCATATCCTCATTTCTAAGTTTATCACGCAGAGAAACTCCGAGCATAGCCCTCTCCATAGCTCGCTGAGCAACCTTGAGCTTCCTCATCCGGCCAGCAGTGAAGGACCACGTCTCAGTTCCGTATGTCATCACTGGCAACACGCACTGGTTGCACAATTTCGTTTTCAAGTTTTGAGGTATACCTGACTAGAAGATGTGCCGTTATTTCCCGAACGCTACCCAGTCGAGTCGAATCCCTCGATTGACCTCTCGGTCGAAGTTGGACTTACTTAGTCGGACTATTTGTCCCAGGTAAACATAAACGTCAACAACTTCGAGCTTAGAGCTACCAACAACTACCGACATAGGTGTGACATGGACATTAAACATGATCTTTGTTTTGTCCATGTTCATCTTAAGACCTATCCGTTGGGAAAAACTATTGAGGTCATTAAGCATAGTGCTTAGGTCCTCCAGCGATTCTGCCATAAGGACTATATCGTCGGCAAATCGAAGGTGAGTGATGTACTCGCCATTGATGTTAACACCGTATCCTTACCAGTCCAGAAGCTTGAAAACGTCTTCCAATGCAGCGGTGAAGAGTATCGGGGATATAACGTCACCCTGTCTTGCACCTCTCTGCAATTGGATAGGTTTCGTACTCTGGTTCTGTACTCGGATAGCCATCGTAGCCCTACTGTACAAGCACTTCAGCACTTCGATATACCGACAGTCAACTTGGCATCGCTGAAGGGACTGCAGCACCGCCCGAATTTCGACGTAATTTTGATTGAAAGTCTTTGGGCTTTCTCATAGTCCACATACGCCAGAAATAGTGGTAAATTGTACTCCTCGGACTTCTGTACAATTTGCCGAAGGGTATGTATGTGGTATATGGTGCTAAAGCCTTTTTGGAAACCGGCTTGTTCGGGAGTAATGACTCTCGAAAACAGCATGTAGACGCGGCTCAAAAGGGAACTCGGTCTGTAGTTCTTCAAGAGAGCGTTGTCACCTTTCCGGAGTAGTGCCACCATGGAGGACGGAATTAAAGAGCTTCTGAAGGACATCAAGTATCGGTTTTCCACCCGCTTTCAGAAGCTCCACTGTAATTCCATCCAGCCTGGGATCTTGCCGTTTTTAAGATGCTGGAGAGCCATTCTAATCTCGCTCAGACTGACGTCCGAGATATCATCGGAATAGTGTCGGATAAGACTCGCTCTTGGATCGTTACTCACACTTACGTGTGGCTCCAACGATGATGTGTACAGCTGCCAATAGAACCTCTCAATCTCACTCAAAACCTCAGGTGTCCCGGAAACGACGCTGCCATACTCGGTCTTCAGCTTCGACAGTTGGCTCTTTCTGGCAGACAGATCTCTTGCAAAGACTTGGGAGCCCTGGTTCTGCTCGATCTTTTCTTTAATACGAGCAGAATTAAAGTTGCACAAGTCCCGCCGCATGCATTTGGAGATCTGTATGTTCAGTTGCCTGTACGCTGTCAAATCTACTGAAGACTGCAGCTATATACCCCGTCTAAAAGCCATTGAGATTAGAGTGTGATCGGAGACTTTTTGTTTCTTCTGCGGCGGGTCTTGCAAAACTTAGCTCAGACCGCATGGACAGTTTCCACGAGCTTGTCATTCATATCGTCCATTGTATTGCAATCTTCTAGGCACTGAAAACGGTTTCGTAGCTCGAGCTGAAAGGTTTCTGGACTTTGGATTAGAGCACGAGAAGGACGGAGCGTTGACTTCATTAGACGTGACTTCTCCAACTTAACGTTTAGGTTCAGTGTGCCTCTCACCATTCGGTGATCGCTGCCGGTTTTCACCCTCGCGATCACTGAGACATCACTGAATAGTTGTCGTCTGGTCGTCATAATAAAGTTAATCTCATTTTTTGTCGAACCGTCGTGGCTCGACCAGGTCCACTTCCTGTGGGGCCGCTTCTGGAAGAAAGAGTTCATCATAAAGAGTCCTTCTTTCTCCATGAAGTTCGCCAGCTGCTGGCCCTTTGGGTTCCGTTGCCCTATTCCGAATTTCCCTACTTTCAGCTCACCGTTCTCTCTTGTGCCTAGTTTTGCGTTGAAGTCTCCCATTAACACCGTATAGTGGGTTTTGGAGGAATGCATTGTTCTAGAGATATCCTCATACATTTCTTCCACCTCCTCATCGGCGTGTACCGAGGTTGATGCGTAAACCTGTATAACCTTCAGCGATTACCGTTCGGTGATTCTGAGTATAAGGTCCGCAACCCTCGTCGACACACTCCCAATCTTTACAACGTTGTTAACGAGAGACTTGTGGACGATAAATCCGACACCTCCTTGGGACAGATGGTCGCCCTCCTGGTGATAGAACAAATTGCCGGATTCGAGGATTACCGTGACCTCCCCCTCTCTTCAGACTTCGGATAATCCTATGACATTCCAGTGCAACTTGTCTATCTCTTCTTCTAGCTCCAGGACCTTCTCGTCAGTCCTCAGGGTGCGTGCGTTATAAGTTGCCATGTCGAGTCGTCGTAGGTGGCAACAGAACCTCCACCGGAGACTCTTAGCACCCCCTGCCTCGCTGTTACCATGGTCGCCACCTTAGCCAGGAATAGCGGGGCTGCCGGGGACTGGGGGCCATCTCTTCGTTACTTTCATGGGGGTATATTGCCATAGTTGCCACGCTTGGCGAGCGGGTTGGCAAGCGCAGTTTTTTTATTGTTGTTTTGCTGTTATCAGAAAGATGCTGCTGCCCATCCTCTGCCTCAGTTTCCGTCTGTCGCCTTTTACGACACCCACGGGAAGATATGGGGTTGTGAGTATTCTTACCCGCCACTACACGGGCTTATGAGTTATTACTTACAATAAATACTCCTAGGAACTAAGCTAGCCAAACAATTTAATTTTCGTGCCTTTTGTTCGGCGAACATAGCTGAAGACGATTTCAGTTTTACTAAATTCTTTACTTCTTTAGAGAATAGTGATAGCCTTTCCTGTCCCATTAGAAGTCCTTGGAGTTTTTGCTTACACACGTTGGGGGCCCCTGTAGCCCGGGGGCCCCGTATCATTGATACGGCTGATACGGCGGTAGCTACGCCCCTGTCGTGTAATTACGTACCTCACGTTACACTGGTGTGTGATTGTGGCGGAGATGTGTTACGGTGGTCGAACTGTAATTGCTTTATACTTAATGTATAGTGCGTTTACGCTGTCTTACTACTGATAATGACTAATGAAGGCATCCACGACTTTTTCTGCCACCAGGGCGGCGCCACTTTGCAGTGAGGTAAAATATTTGACAGATTTCATAGCGAGGAGGATAATTTCTTAGGAAAATGTAATCATTAGGGTTTCTTTTTGTATTATTAGTTATATTTTATATAAAATATATATATATATATATATATATATATATATATATATATATATATATATATATATATATATATATACACTATATTATCCCTTGGGAGAGAGGTAAAGCCGTAGTGTGGGATGCTACTTGCGTAGACACTCTGGCGGTCTCTCATCTCAGGGGTACCTCGTTTAGAGCCGGGGCGGCATCAGAGGCAGCTGAACTGAGTAAGTGGCGCAAATATGAGTCTCTGAGGGATGACTACATATTTGTGCCATTTGCTGTAGAGACTATCGGTCCGTGGGGTCCACGTGCGGTGAAGTTCCTAAAGGAACTCCATCCGCGGCTGGTCGTTGCTGCCGGTGATAAGAGGGCTGGTTCTTTCCTCGCTCAAAGGCTAAGTATAGCCATTCAGCGGGGAAACGCAGCCAGCGTTCTTGGTACGACACCGCGGGGAGTAGGACTTATATGATATTTAAGTTTCTAGTTTTAGTTTTTTTTTTTATTATTATTATAGCTTTTAGTATTTTAAATGACGCTTCATTTTAATAAACGCTAGTTTTTATATTAATTACATTAGAAATGAATAAACCAAACTAAAAATATAACTTAAAGTAGAAAAATTAAAAAAAGCGTAATAAAGTGCAAAAAATTAAAAATCAAACCACTGACGCATTGTGTTGTGTATTAATATAATACTCTAGACAATGATAAACTATTATTTAAAACTTATTTCTCAATTAACTGACACTGTGTAACAAAAAACTTTATCTCAGTCGCTACTAGCGACATCTGGTGAGTGGAAGATTATTAGCCCTCATTGCGTAATCAAGAGTATCCGCTCTCACACTTATACTATTTTTAACAATTAACGCTATCCTGATGTATTTCCGAGATCACAATTGGGATCCTCTGCTGAATTCTCCAACATTTATATGATGTTCAAACATATGCATTTTGTAATTATGTACAACAGTAATCAGATATGAATAATGATACAAATAATGTTATTTTTAACCCCCGACGCAAACAGACGGGTGTTATATGTTTAACGTGTGTATCTGTGTTTGTGGCACCGCAGCTCTCAAACAGGCGAACCTATTTAGACTTAGTTTTTTTTTGTTTGAAAGGTGACTTGATCAAAGTGACGTGTTCTTGGCTATGATTTAAGAAAATCTTTTCAGCCTTTTGACGATCATCAGCACTTTTTGTTTCGAAAGTTTTTAAAATTTACAATTTAAATTATAAATCGTTTTATTTGCTCAGCAGAGCGGGACAGTATTTCATGCCGGCACAACGCCTGCAACTTTACAAGGCGCAGGTTCGGCCTCACATGGAATACTGTTCCCATCTCTGGGCAGGTTCTCCCCAGTGACAGCTCCTTCCACTTGACCGCATCCAGCGCAGAGCGGTTCAAAGCGTTGACGACCGAGTTCTTTCCGATAAGCTTGACTCACTGGCAATGCGTAGAGATGTTGCATCTCTTTTCGTATTTTATCGAATGTACCACGGGGAGTGCTCTGAGAAATTGTTCGGACTAATTCCAGCCGCTCAACTTCACCATCGCACATCGAGACGAAACTCACGATACCATCCATACCATCTGGATAATTGGCGGTCTACCACTGTGCGATTTAGAAGATGTTTTCTTCCTAGCACAACTTCCTTGTGAAATCAATTACCACCAGCGATTTTCTGGACCGATACGACTTAGGGACCTTCAAGAAAAAAGTCTATTCCCCTGGTGTTGCAGTTGTTCATGGGCGGCGGTAGTCATTTACCATCAGGTGCGCCGCATGCTCGTTTGCCCCCTCTCCTAAAAAAAAACCGGCAAAGTGCGAGTCGGACTCGCGCACCGATGGTTCCGAACAAATCTGTAGGTATATAAGTTTGAAATTATTAAAAATATTTTTATTATATGATGTAACTAAAAATTTATGCTTTTCGCAAATTTTCCCTTATCTGTGCTATAAAACGTTGCTTCGTACCAAATTTCAAGATTCTGAGTTCACGGGAAGTACCCTGTAGGTTTTGATTCCCTTGCGAATGTCGAAAATTTGCGGCATAAACGGCTGTATCTTTTGATTGCGTTGGCTTCTAAGCTCTAAGGGACAGTAGACTTGAGTATTTGATATGAATTTCAGCTTGATACCTCCACGCGTTCCTGAGAAAAAGTTGTCTGTCTGTCTGTCTGTCTGTCTTGATAGACAGACAGACAGACAGACAGACGGACGGACAGACGGACAACAAAGTGATCCTATAAGGGTTCCGTTTTTTCTTTTGAGGTACGGAACCCTAAAAAGACCGGATCTCAAGTTACTCTATATTCATATTCCTGAAATAGATGCAAGATTAATGGTAGACACAGGTTTTTACGTGGTAGAGCCATGCTGCAGCTATATTAGATAATAGTATAGTTGTAGCACGAATGAGTCAGCTCGAATGGGGAAGGACCACGCTCTCACAGAATACCGGCGTAAAATAGCAGCTTAACACTGCTGTGTTTCGTATAGTGAGTGTATAGAACCGGAAGCCTATTTTACTGGAAAAAAGGCATTCCATCTTAGTCCTTACGGCTAAGAACGCATCTGCATTTTAATTCGCAAACTGAGATAGATGTAGATGTCTATAGGCCATAGCAACCACTTACCATCGGGTGGACTGTGTGCTCGTTAGCACCCTTATTCTATAAAAAAAATGGTATAACTAGATCTTTTGTGAGCCCAAGTAAGGCATACCAACACTTTAATCGATATATAACACATGAACTATTCGAAGTAGTCATCACCCACGCCTCCAGCACACAACGCATGAAACACCTTTTCGCTACTACACACAAAAAGTTTCTTTCTCTCTTAAATATATTTGTATAATTACAGTATTCTATCTCGCTTGCACAGTATTAAACTATTTCATTCTATCTTTCCCTTTCGTACACACAATGGTTCGATACTTTTATCACCTTACGTATAATTACAAACAAGTACAGAGTCCTGATAAGTGAATGCTGTGGTCCATAGACATCTACATGTATCCTCACTTAAGAATCAAAATTCGCATTTTCCACCCCTGAGGACTAAGACAGAATACCTTATTCCCAGTAAAAAGGCTCTCCGGTTCTCTACACTCACCATACGTAACAGCAGCAATAAGCTGCTATTTTACGCTGGTATTCTGTGATGCTCGGGCCACAGTAACGAGAAACGTCAATGCCCAAAAACGCAACAATTATTGCCTTAATTTTAACGCGATAAACTGAGTGGCCACACTTTGAACGGTCGACTTCATTTCAATTTCAACGCCGTTGAACGGCGGTAAAGTATACTGACCATTTATTTTTTAACTCAAAACGGGACATGGGTTTATTTATACTTCCCAGTTAGCAGGTTAACAGTAAAAAAAATTATGTTATTTATTTAAAAACTGTAACTTTATATAGTGTTCACTATAATTATAATCACATTAATTATAATTATTTATATTTTAACAAATTGTGAAAAATAAAAATTAATCACCAGTTCACCAGCTTCATTAAAGCAAAGCTCCTCAGACAGTAATTATTAAATGCAACAATTTTTTTAATTATATTTATATTTGTCAGTGAAACAAATTTGCTTTAATAAAGTTGGTGATGATTTTAAATAAGGGCAAGTTTTTTTTTACATTGATTTTTGTTATCAACATCGCCTTTAGAACTGAAACCTGTAAGTGATTTTTTTTCAGACGTCGACAATTTATTCATAATAGAAAAATACTTTTTCTACTGGAGCATTTGTACCAGGTATACATAAAATATATTCGATTAAAATGGAAGAGAATTTATGTTGAGAATGTTCGTGAGAAATGTTTGAATCACCCAACGAATTTCTGCGAAAACTTTGAAATTATCCCATTCGCTTATTTTTGGGTCGGTCCCGCTCTCGCACCGTTCGTGTCTGACGAACTTCATAGTTTTAAATTTTCTCGCGGTTTAGGATAACGGGACTATTTTGCGTCCCGGAGCTTTGTTTGGGAACAACGGGACAGGTGACCGAGAAAAGGGACAGTCCCGTTCAAAACGGGACGTATGGTCACTTTACGTTAATATTCCTTGAATTTCAAGCAAGATGAACGTTGACGCTGCTACACTATGTTTGATGAGTGTAAATTTTCATTATATGAATATATTTTATCATTGCCTAAGCATGGCTCTGCTTGCAGAATCTCAAGAAACGTAATAACTTTTTCATTATTCCACTCTATCGTAGCCATACGTGCGACTCCGTTGCGCTCACCGTGCACAATGAGACAAACGTAGTGTGGCCGCTTCAACGCGTTAATTCGTGCGTTAATCTCTTTGATGTACCGACACTCGAGTTATCGTTCAACGGGAAACGGCGTTGTTCTTGCCGTTGTAGAATTATCGCGTTAAGTGGTGGCTACACCTACATTCAACACCCATCAACGCGATAATTAACGGCATTTCTCGTTATTGTAGCCTGAGCATGAAGAGCGTGGCCCTGCCTTGATTGAGCAAACCCATTCGTACTACAATTATACCACAGCTGCAGCATGGGCTCTACCACGTATAAAACCATAAAGCCTTTTACATTAAAAACGTTCCAGTTTAACTTCTATCCCTACATTAAGACGTCAACTTCCGTCCTGAAATAATACAGGTTGAGATAAAAGGCCCTGAAACAATGCCATTGTAAGTTGACGGCTACATTTAGAGACAAGCCTTTGATGCTGGAATTGAAAAAGTTCTAAAATATTTAATTAATAGAATCAGGCTTTGCGGAAGTCCATTATATTATAGTTGGCAAAAAATTACTTCGCGTACATCCACTCGATAAAATAAAATGATGTGTCTTACCTAGTTTGAAGAGCACCTCCCACCCTCCCTCAATTGTGTGCACTATCCTCGTCACCACAAATTCCAACACCACTACACTCGCTAGACACCCCACTGACGACAATACGACACGTGTTTCGCCTCTACACGAGGCATCTTCAGGTGATGTCGACTCTGCGGTGGCTGACCGCTAAGTAGCGGTGGATAGTGCACGCAATTGAGGGAGGGCGGGAGGTGCTTTTCAAACTTGGTAAGACACTTCATTTTATTTTATCGAGCGGATGTCCGCGAGGTAATTTTTTGCCAACTTAATTTTTTTTTATAGGAGAGGGGGCAAACGAGCATGCGGCTCACCTGATGGTAAGTGACTACCGCCGCCCATGAACAACTGCAACACCAGGGAGGGAATTGCAGATGCGTTGCCGGCCTTTTAAAAAGGAGTACGCTCTTTTCTTGAAGGTCCCTAAGTCGTATCGGTCCGGAAAAATCGCTGATGGTAATCGATTCCACAAGGAAGTCGTGCGAGGAAGAAAACATCTTCTAAATCGCACAGTGGTGGACCGCCAATTATCCAGATGGTGTGGATGGTATCGGGAGTTCTGCCGCGATTCGAGTGTGTGTGAGTGCGTTCGTGAAATTTGGCGGCTGGGATTAATCCGAACAATTCCTCAGAGCACTCCCCATGGTAGATGCGAAAGAAAATGCAAAGAGATGCAACATCTCTTCGCAGCGCCAATGAGTCGAGCCGATCGGAAAGGACTCGGTCGTCGACGATTCGAGCTGCTCTGCGCTGGATGCGGTCAAGTGGAAGGAGCTGGCACTGGGGAGGCCCTGCCCAGAGATGGGAACAGTATTCCATGTGAGGCCGAACCTGCGCCTTGTAAAGTTGCAGGCGGTGTGCCGGCATGAAATACTGTCCCGCTCTGCTGAGCACGCCAAGCTTTTTGGAGGCCAATTTGGCCTTCTCTTCCAAGTGACCACGAAACTGCACGTCACTCGATATGTCGACGCCGAGGATTCCGATACTGGCTGAGGCAACCAGGGGAGTGCCTTGAAACTGAGAAGATACGACAAAGGGGTTCTTTTTAGCGGTAAACGCGCAAACTTGTGTCTTCTGAGGATTAAACTGGACTAGATTTAGTCGCCCCCAGTTCGAGACTTTGTCCAGCAAAGACTCGACTTCAGACACAAGTTTGTTCCGGTACTCGGAGACGTTTTCCCGAGAAATATTAGCACGGCCGGTGTATAGAGCATCACCAGTGTTGTCATCCGCATAGCAATGAATGTTACCAGTTAGCAACACATCATTGATATGCAGAAGAAACAGCGTTGGTGATAGCACACAGCCTTGTGGAACACCAGCGTTAATAGGCTTGTAGTCAGAACATGCACCGTCTACAACGACCTTGATGCTCCGATCTGCAAGGAAGCTGGTGATCCAATTGCACAATTTCTCGGGAAGCCCATAGGAAGGGAGCTTTGAAAGAAGCGCTTTGTGCCAAACCCGATCGAAGGCCTTCGCAATGTCCAGACTAACGGCCAACGCCTCCCCCTTGGACTCTACTGCCTCCGCCCATCTATGGGTCAGGTATACCAGAAGATCACCAGCTGATCGACCTCGACGAAAACCGTATTGGCGGTCACTAATCAGCTGGTGATCCTCAAGGTACCGGATGAGCTGGCAGTTGATAATGGATTCCATTATTTTCGAGAACAAGGAGGTGATCGCGATAGGTCTATAGTTGGACGGGTCTGAGCGGTCGCCTTTTTTAGGGATCGGGTGGACAAAAGCTGTCTTCCATGAATTCGGGACTACGCCTTGGGAGTAGGAGTACCGGAAAAGACGCGTTAGGACCGGTGCCAACTCCGAAGCACACGTCCTCAGCACAATTGGGGGGATTCCGTCAGGCCCACTCGACTTCTGGATGTCCAGGGAGAGAAGTGCTTTGCGAACCGAGTGCTGTGAGAACAGCACATCCGGCATTGAGCACTCACACCGCGGGATGGTCGGCGGTGTTTTCCCCCCGTCATCAAGAGTCGAGTTGGACGCAAAAAGGGAGCCTAAAAGGTCGGCTTTGTCTTTTGCGTCATGGGCCAGTGAGTCGTCCTCCCTGTGCAGAGATGGTAGTGATGGCTTACAGAAATTCCCTTGGACAGCCTTGGCGAGAGACCAGAATGCACGGGTTCCCGAAGGAAGGCGAACTAGTTTCTCGCCAATTCTGCCTATGTGCTCTGACTTTCCCTTGGCAATAACTCTTTTGAAGGACCTGGAGGCGAAATTATACTTCTTTTTAAGTATGCTGGTGTTTACATCCCGAGTCGCCGAAGCCGCAGCCCAGGCTTGATAACACTGCTGCTTACTGAGTAATGCAGTTTTACAGGAGCGACCAAACCAAGGCTGAGATCTGCCTCCGATGGGTACCACAGATGATGGAATAAATATTTCCATTCCCTGTAGCACCACATCAGTGACAGAGTCAGCAACAGCGCTAGGATCATCCGGCGAGAAGCAAACCCCCCCATGGGTAGGATGCAAAGAAAGACCGCATTCCGTCCCAATCCGCCGACCTGTAATGCCAAACACGGCGGCAACCTGCAGAACGCAACCGCGAAGGGAGCGTGAGTGGCACCATACTCCGGATCAGACAGTGGTCCGAAGAGCCGAGAGGGGCCTTGACGGAAACCTGATATCCGTCCGGATGAGAGGTCAGCAGAAGGTCCAACAGGGAAGGTGTATGATCCTCCACATCTGGAATCCGCGTAGGCGAAGTAACCAGTTGTGTCAGACCATATGCCAAGGCAAAGTCATAAACAGATCTCCCCGCATGATCGGTTAAACGTGAACCGAGCCATTCGGCATGGTGGGCGTTAAAATCGCCAAGGATCACGATCTCTGCGGATGGGACCTGTTGTAGCAAGGAATCTGTAGCCATTTGGACGTGGTCGATGAGTCGGTCTGTTTCGGCATTACCGCTATGGGACCTATAGAGGCACCCGTAGACGCGCGGATGGTCGTCGCTGTCTACGCGTAGCCAAAGGATGGACATGTCCGAACCTTCAAGACTGCCGAAGCGTCGAGAACAGATGTCCTCTCTGACATACACGCAAACTCCAGCCCGAGGCACAAAGGAGTGCTCCAATTTGTACCCCGGGTAGGAGAGATACGAAATATCAGCCGGAGAGGAAACCTGCGTCTCGGTCAGGAAGAGCAAGGCCGGCTTCGCCGTCTCGAGATGGTAGTGGACGGTGTTTAGGTTAGAGTGAAGTCCCCTGATGTTGCAGAAATTCACGGATAGCGTTGCAGGGGTCGCCTTGGTATTGTTGCTCAGTTTGCCCCGAGCAGTTATGTTTTTGAGCGGAATTTTGCCCCCCCCCCCCCCAGAATACGCGGGGCAGCCTGAGCACCCACGCTCAGGATTGGAATAACATGGTCGTGGATGCTCAGCGAGGGATTCTCCAGGGGTTCTGGTACCCTCCTGGTGTAGTCTAATGTGTAATTCCGCTACCATGTTGATGGGGGGGGGGGGGGGGGATTGGGCCTCCGGCCACCTGCACTCACCACACGAAATGCAGAAGCAGTGCTTCTACTTCACGCCGGTATTCTGTGAGGTCGTGGTACCAACCCGGCTCGAGCCGGCCCATACATGCAACAGCAAAAACTGCTGCGTGGCTCTACCACCGTTGAATTTAATTTTAATATAAATTATTTAATTCTAAAATACCGGCAAGGAAGCAATTCTGATACCGCTAGTCAACTACTGTAGTAAACCACTCCCGATTCGAACATTGAGAAGAAGAGAAGTCATGCCTGCTCTCGATCAGTAGAGACCTATATACATCTACATCTACCCTCAATAAAGAATCAAAATGCAGATGCATTGTCACACGTGAGGACTAAGATGGAATGCCTAGGTTCCAGTTAAAAGGGTCGCCGGTTCTCTACACTCACCATACGAAACACAACAACGTAAAGCTGCTATTTTATGCTGGTATTGTCTGAGAGCGTGGTCATAGCCAGTCGAGCTAACCCATTCGTGCTACAACTATACCAGTAATACAGCTGCAGCATGGTTTTACGACGTTAAAAA
Source organism: Parnassius glacialis (assembly GCA_033319125.1). Classification (NCBI taxonomy): domain Eukaryota; kingdom Metazoa; phylum Arthropoda; class Insecta; order Lepidoptera; family Papilionidae; genus Parnassius; species Parnassius glacialis. Next base: position 67,085,113 of record JAVANC010000004.1, read on the forward strand.
GTGTTTGTAAACTTAGAGTAGAGAAGGAGGATTTGTCAAGTAAAATCTATGTGGTATTCTTCTGGCTTCCACAGAATACCTATTAGCGCTGCGGTAACTTTGTTACTGTAGCATTAGCTAGTAGTAGTTTATTTTAGGTGTTGATCGTGACGACGACGCAATCAATCTCGTAAGTATTGTTAAGTTCTTTTTCTTTTTTAAAAGTAAGTTTGCAGCAATGAATTAATATGTTTTTTCTTACTTTCAAATAAAATTATCTGGTGCTAGAGCTATAGAGCAGTGTTGAAGTGGTGCTATAATCAGCTTCCTTCCTTGCTATTCGCTAAGCGCTGCTATTTCGCCAAATCAACCTTACTATAAAGGTCTGTCTCCAGCATTGGACTGTCGAAGATGTTCGAAGAGCCATTTTACACTTGCAAAATGAAACAAAAATATACATATATGCACGCACACATATATAGATATGTGCTAACACCATGGTTATTTGAAATATGTATGTGTGAGTGTGCTTCATAATGCAAGGACTCAGAAATATCTTGGCATGCTTTGGCATACATCCAGAGACTTATTATATAACAACATTCAGTAAGTAGCGCGTTATGCAACTTTATATTTCTTAATATCTATCTATATAAAGTAATTCGATGACCGATATTTTTTTTGGAAATCGTGTTTTTGGAAATTATATTTCAATTAAAATAAATAATAGTATTATTACTCGCCAATAGATATCAGGAGGAGTCATATTTTTCAGTTTATGTTTAAGTTCATTATCGGTAAAGAGTTATTGATTTGACTTTTATCTTTGTACAATGTTGGTTTCTGTACTAATGTAATTACTACCGTATTCTTTTTTTAAAGCTTGGCCATTATTTTGTGTTTTAAAAAAAATATACTTAGATACAAATAAGATGCGTTGATAAAGGGCTCCCAATAATAGTTATCTCAATTCAAAAAAGGAAAAAATAAACAGATTGGGGATATCTAGACTCAAACCGTGGTTTTCCGGTTACGGAACCGCTCAATTTCCCATATCAGCTATTATTACTTTGTAGACAGTGGCAGTTTTTCATTGCCTGAAAACACGGATAAAATGACATGTTCTAAAAATGAATCCTAGCTGGATCAATTTATCGCCTCCGAAACCCCCTGCATACTAAATTTCATGAAAATCGTTGCAGCCGTTTTCGAGATTCCGATTGTGTGTGTATGTATATAAATATTTTAACAGTGGTAGAGCCACGTGGCAGCTTTTGCTGTCACACGGATGGGCCGGCTCGAACCGGGGTGGTATCACGAACTCACAGAAAACCAGCGTGAAGTAGAGGTTTACCTCTGCGTTTCGCTTGGTGAGTGCAGGTGGCCTGAGGCCCTTTTTACTGGAAATGAGGCATTCCATCTTAGTCCTCACAGGTGACAACGCATCTACATTTTGATTTGTAATAGAGGATAGATGTAGATGTCTATGGGCCGCAGCAACCACTTACCATCAGGTGGACTGTGTGCTCGTTTGTCACCCTTATCCTATAAAAAAAATAAGAATTGCTCCTTTAAAGGTGTTAGATAAAATGATAGAGGTTTGCAATTGTGCGCGCATCACGGAAAACTACTGGATAGATTTCAATTAGGAATTCTAAGTTTTATTTCTTAGACACTTGCCAATTATATCATATTTTGGCTTGCTTGTCACCATATAAAGAAAACTAAATACTTCATACCCCATTTTTTACTTTTAGTAGAGTTCTAAGTTCCTTTCTCTTAGTTCGGTTTATTAAAAAAAGAGTCATGAAAATCAGTTTAGCCGTTTCCGAGAAATCGGTGAACATAACATAAAATAAAAAACACGCTTCGAATAGATACGAATAGAACGTTCTCGTTTTTGGAACTCGTCTAGTAAAGTATAATATTTTCGTTTGAAAACAGTGTCGAAAAATGGGGGTGACAGTATACTGGACTGCGTTCCGTTTTAAACAGTAATCAGTTGAGCAAACTAAAAAGGATCGTGGTAACAATATATATCGGAAGATAGCCATAAACAATTCGAGCCCGAGTACATACATGTGGGCGGGAAAGGAAACTTGACATTAGTGATAGACGAATGCTTCCGTTGTAAAGATGGGAAAACGTATACGGCGGTTTAGGTGCGGTCCAAGCGGTAAAAAAAGATCCGCTGTGTTTCTGGTTTTTCCCAGCACAGAGGTTATTTCCTAAACACTCGTAAGAAAAAAATTACTTTCAATAAGAATAACTTGTAATCTATATTGATTTAAAAAAAAAACTATTCTCTTCTATTCTACTACAGTTACATTACGACCGACTTCCACGAGTGGCGCCTCTACAGCGACTCTAGAAAGAAAATCTGCCAAGAATCTCTGTTAAATCTGTTTAAAAACATCCTTTCAACATTTTTAATAGTTGAATGAAATTATGTTTTACAGTTTTATTGTATTCGTTCCGCTCCGGCTTCGCACGGGTGTTTCTGACAACAGCGCCATCTACCGGGTCTAATTGTGAATCTAAACCACACAAAAAAATTAATAATAATCGGTCCAGCAATTTTGGACTTGTTGCGAGACTAACGGACAGCAATTGATCATATATATAGAGATAAGGATGGCAAACGAGCACACAGTCCACCTGATGGTAAGTGGTTGCTGTGGCCCATTGACATCTACATCTATCTTCGATTAAGAATAAAAGTGCTGACGCGTTGTCACCCCTGAGAACTAAGATGGAATGCCTCGTTTCCAGTAAAAAAGCTGGTTCTCTATACTCACCATACGAAACACAGCAGCATTAAGCGTCTCCCACACACAAGCGGCTTGCGGTGGCAGCTAACCGCGAGCCGCGGCTCCAGCCGCTGCAACAACACACTACCGCGGTCGCAACGGCCGCCTGAAGCGCCATTCCCTGTGGTATCTGTGCTACGATTAGACGTCAGTAAACATGGCTTACCGTGATGAAGTCTTATTATATTCAGCAATATTATCATATATTTTGTTTTTGATCCTAATGATTTTGTAATCACGATGCGAATTAATATAAAATACTGGATGATTTTGGACTATTTCAATTAAAATCTCTGTATTTTCACCTGTATCCATCGACTTCCTGCATATCTTACTAGGTCGTCACTCCATCTAGTAGGGGGACGCCCTACACTTGGTCCGCCGGTACGAGGCCGCGACTCGAGAACCTTTTTTCCCCATCGGTTGTCGGTTCTTCGAGCTATATGGCCGGCCCATTGCCACTTCAGCTTACTCATCCTTTGGGCTATGTCGGTCACTCTGGTTCTACTGCGGATATCCTCATTTCTACGTTTATCACGCAGAGAAACTCCGAGCGTAGCCCTCTCCATAGCTCGCTAAGCGACCTTGAGCTTCCTCATACGGCCAGTAGTGAAGGACCACGTCTCAGTTCCATAGGTCATCACTGGCAACACGCACTGGTTGTACAGTCTCGTTTTCAAGTTTTGAGGTACACCAAAACGTGATGAATAGGATAGAATAATTGTTATACAATATACATTACAAGAATATTAATTGAAAGTCATTTAAGCCTTACCACTAGTTCGGAAAAAACCTCTGTCCTGGGAAGAGCTAGCAAGAAAACCACGAGGGAATTTATTTTTAACAGGCGACCGGCCCCATCCTCGCCTGGGTCTATTAATGTAGCTTCGCCTGGGTCTATTAATGCAGTGAGATAATTACCAAAGTCCATATCTAATTTTAAAAAAATTTACGATTTTTCAAAATATCTTCAAGTTTTTCGGATAAAATAGAACCTAGACCACTCGTAGTATCATTTTCTATCTGCAGGACTAGCATGGGCTGGAGACAAATTTATGCCCGAGGAAAGGAGAAATTTATGGAACGAAGTTCCTTATCGGACAGTACGGGTTTGGCGGATGGGAGCTAGGCGACAAAAAGTGTAAGATTTTTTCGTCACTACCCCTTAGATCTGACAGTCAACTTGGCACCGCTGTAGGGACTGCAGCACCGCCCAAATTTCGACGGAATCAAAGGCTTTCTCATAGTCGACATACGCCAGACATAGTGGCAAATTGTACTCTTCCGACTTCTGTACAATTTGCCGAAGGGAATGTATGTGGTCTATGGTGCTAAAGCCCTTTTGGAAACCGGCTTGTTCGGGAGGCTGGAAGTCGTCAAGTCTGCGCGCGAGACGATTCGTAATGACTCTCGAAAACAGCACGTAGACGTTGAAGTGAAGTTGACTGTCGGTATATCGAAGTGCTGAAGTGTTTGTACAGTAGAGCTACGATGGCTATCCGAGTTCAGAACCAGAGTACGAAACCTATCCAATTGCAGAGAGGTGTAAGACAGGGTGATGTTATATCCCCGAAACTCTTCACCGCTGCATTGGAAGACGTTTTCAAGCTTCTGGACTGGAAAGGATACGGTATCAACATCAATGGCGAGTACATCACTCACCTTCGATTTGCCGACGATGTAGTCCTTATGGCAGAATCGCTGGAGGACCTAAGCACCATGGTCAATGACCTCAATAGTGTCTCCCAACGAATAGGTCTTAGGATGGACATGGACAAAACAAAGATCATGTTTAATGTCCATGTCACACCTATGCCGGTAGTTGTTGGGAGCACTAAGCTCGAAGTTGTTGACGAGTATGTTTACCTGGGACAAATAGTCCGACTAGGTAAGTCCAACTTCGACCGAGAGGTCAATCGACGGATTTAACTCGGCTGGGCAGCGTTCGGGAAACAACGACACATCTTCTCGTCAGACATACCTCAAAACCTTAAAACGAAATTGTATTACCAGTGCGTGTTGCCAGTGATGACTTACGGATCTGAGACGTGGTCCTTCACTGCTGGCCGTATGAGGAAGCTCAAGGTCGCTCAGCGAGCTATGGAGTGGGTTATGGTCGGGGTTTCTCTGCGTGATAAACTTAGAAATGAGTATATCCGCAGTAGAACTAGAGTAACCGACATAGCCCAGCGGATTAGTAAGCTGAAGTAGCAGTGGGCCGGCCATATAGCTCGAAGAACCGACAACCGATCGGGAATAAAGGTTCTTGAGTGGCAGCCTCGTACCGGTAGGCGAAGTGTAGGGCGACCCCCCATGAGATGGAGTGACGACCTGGTAAGACATGCAGGAAGTCGATGGATGCAGGTGGCTCAGGACCGTGCTTTCTGGCATTCCTTGGGGGAGGCCTATGTTCAGCAGTGGACTTATGAAAGGCTGTAATGATGACCCCTTGGGTCATAGTGTAGACGGCCTTGGCGGCGAAATAAGGAGGTGAGATGGAATAATATCCATCTCCCTCGCACTTTTCTTGTCTTGCCATGAAAGAAATATTATTTTATTTCAAGTGATGCCTCATTTTAATAGAAGCTAGTGATTCATTTATTTGTATTTGTTAATCATATTTGTCAATGATATAATATTCACAGTAGATAAAATGGGAGATAGATAGATTTTTTGTATGAATATAAACTTAAACCCACGTCCAATGAACTGAGATAAAATTGTCCCTTTCAAATGTCAAAAAAGCATAATTTTTATCCTTCATTTGGCTCCGCTCCGTGCTACAGATGGGGGATATATCTCTACTCGTTATGTCAAACGAAGATATACTTCTCCCCGTTGTCGTGCTTTGGCATAAGAACAAGATAATTTTATCTCTTGTCAATGGATATAATCGGGGGATACATTTTTTGTCCCCAGCCCATACTAGCGATGCTGTTCCTGAAATTTAATTACAATCGGTTCAGCCGGCATAAACAAACAAACAGACAGACAGTAAATTAAAAAATCTTAAAGCATCGTAAAGTCAAATCAAAAAGTTTTAATATAGTACGTGAGGGTAATATGGTCATCAGGCAATCAAATAATAAAGAGTCAAACGGGCGCTGCTTTATCGACGCCATTTTGACAGTTGATATTATAGTAAATATTTTAGTCGGTTTTAGTATTGTGTAGTGCAGTTAGTTTTTTAAGTTGATTTTTCGTAGTGTTCCTAATTATTGTCAAAACTTGTTTTTTTTTTATAGGATAAGGGTGACAAACGAGTACACAGTCCACCTGATGGTAAGTGGTTGCTGTGGCCCATAGACATCTACATTTATCCTCGATTACGAATCAAAATGTAGATGCGTTGTCACCCGTGAGGACTAAGATGGAATACCTCGTTTCCACTAAAAGGGTCTCCGGTTCTCTACACTCACCATACGAAACACAGCAGCATTAAGCTGCTATTTTACGCTGGTATTCTGTGAGAGCGTGGCCCTTACCCCGGTCGTGCCGACCCATTCGTCCTACAACTATACTACTAATATAGCTGCAGCATGGCTCTACCACGTATATATGTTTCGATCCCGGCGTATGAAAGTCACCAATTAGTCACTAAATCTTGAAATAGGAATCAGATCTCAGACGCAGACAGTGCTGGTGTTTTGAGGGGAAGCTGCTACCTTGAATTCAGGCTAGAATCCTTCCAAAAAAGGGCGATGTACTCCTTAAGTAAGTAATTATTTTTTCTAAAATCACTAAATGCCATTAATTCCTCACTAAATCTTGGCATACTAAAATTCAGAAGAAGGTTGGGGAAGATTCTAGCTTACATGACGCCTTGCCTCGTCATTCTCTAGGTTTGTACGTTAGCAGAATAGTAAAAAAAATAAAAAAAAAACATGTATGAGTGTCGTGGAACACTCAGTTGGAACGAAGTTCCAGTTAAGTTCGTAGTATATTATTATTGATGAATGTATTATATTATTGAATAACAAATACAAATAATTGAATTACTAACTCCTATTAAAATGAAGCGTCATGGCAAGATAAGAAAAAGTGCGAGGGAGATGGATAATATTTCATCTCGCTTCCTTATGGTCGCCAAGGCCGTCTACACTACGTCAAAAGGGGTCGGAAAATTCTTACACTTTTTCTCGTCTAGCCCCGCCAAATCCGTACCGTCCGATAAAGAACTTCGTTCCAAAATTCATGATATCGCGGAAATCTATTACGCCGCTCTACATGGCACAGACAACGTGTGTTATAATGTGTTCACATACACTTATAACACACTAACGAAATTGTACAACCAGTGCGTGTTGCCAGTGATGACTTACGGAACTGAGACGTGGTCCTACACAGCTGGTCGTATGAGGAAGGTCAAGGTCGCTCAGCGAGTTATGGAGAAGGCTATGCTCGGAGTTTATCTGCGTGATAAACTTAGAAATGAGGATATCCGTAGTAGAACTAGAGTACCCGACATAGCCCAACGGATTAGTACGCTGAAGTGGCAGTGGGCCAGCCATATAACTCGAAGAACCGACAACCGATGGGGAAGAAAGGTTCTCGAGTGGCAGCCTCGTACCTGTAGGCGAAGTGTAGGGCGACCCCCCACGAGATGGAGTGACGACCTGGTAAGGCATGCAGGAAGTCGATGGATGCAGGTGGCTCAGGACCGTGCTTTGTGGCATTCCTTGGGAGAGGCCTATGTTCAGCAGTGGACTTATGAAAGGCTGTAATGATGATGATGATGATACACATTAAAAATATCTCCAAATATTTTTTGTTTTTAATTTCAAATCAAGACCCCATAATGAACGGGCTTGCTCGCGTATATTTTATTAACCGACTTCAAAAAGGTGGAGGTCTCAATTCGACTGTATGTTTTTTATGTGTGTCACCTCTTAACTTTTTTCTAGGCGAATCGATTTCGATGATTCTTTTTTATTTGAAAGTTGGTGCTTCCATGTGGTCCTATATAAATTTGATCAAAGTCTGACCAGTAGTTCTTGAGTTATCCTTATTAATTTATATTGAAGTCTTGTTTTTATAGTGTAAGGAGTGGATAACCCCTCCCCCTTTTATTTAATCCGCAATGTAGCTCAGCACATCTTCTGTTGTATTGTGGTTTAAAGAGGAAGAGCCATCCTGCATATACTGTAATGCTTTTATATTCCGTATGGTGAGTGCGAGAACCGGATTTACTATCCACTGGTAACATTTCAATCTAGTCCTCAGGAATGACAAAAGGAATGAAAATTGGTCCAAGTTCATGCAAATCGTGTGTGGTAAAATCATCGCGGTTTCAACGCTACTTTGTTTTTTTTTAAATATACTTTATAATATAATTGTTAAAGTTGCGTAACTGGCCAGTAATTGTTAAAAAATATAATCCTATTTTATTGACAAAAGAAAAGGAGGTCTTTGATACAAGCCAAAAAGAATAAACATACAGTTTACAAATTTGTACAAAGACATTTTTACATCAATGATTCCGTGATCGTCGGTTTTATATATTTTAATTTAAAATCTCTAATAATATATAATCTATTGCTTTTTGTTAGACTCGCTCAAACTCAAAAATGGTTCGACCGATTGCTGTGAAATTTTCTGTGTGTGTTTGAATGGATCCCTGGATGGTTTAGATTCACAGTTGAATCCGGTAGGTGACGCTGTTGTCGAGATCCCGAAATCACCCGTGTGATGAGAAGGCGGATAGCCATAAATAAATTTTAAATAAATTTTGAACACTTTTCTACCGACTTCAAAAAGGAGCCGGTACTCATTTCGACTGTATGTTTTTTTTGTGTGTTACCTCATACCTTTTTACTGGGTGCACCGATTTCGATGATTCTTTTTTTATTTGAAAGCTGGTGCTTCACATGTGGTCCCATATAAATTTGATCAAGGTCTGTCGAATAGTTTTTGAGGTATTCTTAATAATTTATATTAAAGCCGGTTGTACAAAATTTTAAATTTTAAATTATTAAAGAAATCATTACGCGTAAAAGTAAGAATCAATTATTCTCTCTAGCTTTCCAAAGATCTATTTTAATAAATATCTGTCAATATCATTAAAATTCAAATATCATAATAATGCATTTCAAAATATATAAGAAAAATAATTAGGAATAAAAATTACATTTAATCAAAATAAAGACATAATATCTACTTTTAAAAACAGAATGTTTTACTTATTAAAATGTTTAAAATAGTTAATATATTTTTTATTTATCTGTAAAAATATGTACCTACATAGGTTTACCCGCATAAAAGTTAATAATTTATAAAAATAATACTTACAGATACAATAGAGAACAGGCCAAGTGCAGAAGGAACAATAGAATTCACTTGTTCGTCACATCCTCTAAATAATAACTTTTTAAATTTAAAAGGCAATAACATTCATCTCACTAGGTCGCATTTACAATTACAATTATTTTATTAAAACACCGAGAGAACGGTACATCTTTCAGCCTATCCTTTTTTCGTACACCTTTCTCCCTCTAATCAGATCCTTGATGGAGTCCGGGATTTTAATAGCGCTTTTGTAAATTTAGATCGCATTTAATTTGTAGGATGGTTGTTTCTATACAATGTTTAGTCATGTTCAAGCTAAAGGGAACATTGCCGTGACTCGCGTCATATTAAATAGCTATTCGGAAAGCGAGGGCCGGAAAATCAATAAGTCCCGCCTTACACGACCGCGTATGCCCGGGCACGGGCGGTTACTGAAAATGTGATTTTGCGTTTATACATTGGGCAAATATAGCCCAACGTTTACTAAAGCAATGAAACTTTCACATTGGCCAATATTTGCTAATTTCAACGCTTTTCTTTAACATTATTTATTTATTTATTTTGCATAATGTGTGTGTTTTACAGTTGTTATAGAAAATATAGTACACACATTACAACACATTAACCATTTCTGGTGTACAAAATTATTGAATTTTACAAACATTAAGTATACCATTATGAATTAAAATTACAAAAAAAATACATAAATTGCATAATAAACATAAACAAAAAAAAAATAAAAGTGACCTAATTAAAAAAAAACCATTTACTACTATTTGCATTGTCATATCATTAATATTTATAATTTCATATCAAATTATAATATATTATTACTAAAATATTATTATTTAAAAAAAAAATAAAGTCAATTATTGTTTTTCCAACAACTCGCTAACCGAATAAAAAGATTTATTAACTAGCCACTTTTTCAACTCGTTCCCGAAACGCTTCCTTGGTAGTGATTTTATATTATTGGGTATTGCGTTGAACACTTTTATGCACATTACAACATATAATATCATTACATCAATAATCTTACATATTAAATTTTACCACACATTTTAACAATATTACTACAAAGGTTTTCATCAGAATTTTCATCTTATTGGCCAACGTTCGTCAATACTTTATTTATTAATGTTGGAAAATTGGCGTATTTGGCCAATACTGTAGAAAAAGCCTTATACAAGGCACAGTGCTGCCCTCTGCTCCAGTTTATCGACGATCGCGCAATGACAGTTGCTTAAGTGTTGCAATTATTCTATTATATAGTAAATAAAATACGAGTTTAGAATAAATAACTGGCATTTTCACATCAAGCAACAACTATCTTTTACTCCAGACGTGCTTATAACATTAAGGCCTTAACTTGCATAAAATTATTATAAAATTACCTTTTTCGTATACTGGCTAGTTTAAAGTTCTATATTGTGCCGGACGGGCGTAACTCTTCGGAGTAAATGTTGTCGAAGATACTCCGCGAGTCGCTCACGTCCTACACCTGTAGGTTCCGGAATCCTCCCACTGCCGTCTTTCACTGCCGTCTCTGCGGTTGCTGCGGATAAACTGTGGACTGAGGTTCAAAATTAAAATGCACGATTATAAATTAAAATAGCAAGGGAGTGGCCAGCGGTTCGACTAATTAATTTGTCGCGAGATTTTACAACTATTATTTATTTATCAATATTATTTAAAAACGGTTGGTCAACTATGGTTGTTCACTATAGGTTGTTCACTATATATTTTAAAATATTTAATTTAAATGAGCGGTAGTATAAAAATATCTGTCCGGAGTAGTTGGTTCTTTAACACTACTGACTAGCAGCTATTAATCAACTAAAATTAGTTGAATTTAACACTTGTGTAACTGCGAATATCAGTTATCACTTTTTCCGTCTAGCTAACACTTTTCACTATATGTCACACCGAATTTTCAGTTGTGACCTTTTTCCGCTAGCTAACACTTTTTCACTATATGTCGCACCGAATTTTCAGTTACCACTTTTTTCGGCTAGCTAAACACTTTCACTATATATTTCTGCTAGTCACTGCAACTACTACCGGATACTACTGCTGGGCACTGGTAGTTCTTCCTACTACCATATTACAATGTTTCGCCCCCATAAGGTAGACTTCGGCTATACTCTATAGTGAGCCGCTTGCCATTTCCCATTTGCCTCTTTATTTTCAAACATTTTTCTTTATGCAAATGGCACAAATTGCAATATTTTCTATATAATGCTAATCTTAATTTTAACACGCTATACATCATTAAATAGACATTTTTGGTCTTCATTAGTACGTGATAAAGGATAATTAATATATTTACATTTAACAAAGTTATTAAGTAAAATGTCCTAAACTTTTACACTAAATGGGCATATTAATTCTTTAATTATCCTATAACTTTTGAATCGTGCTTAATTATACGAAATACTTCTTTATTATAACGATCTATACATCATATGCTAACTAAATATCATATTTACAACTCTTTTCAGATATAAAATATTCTCATTAATTTTTTGCTTAAAACTATTACGCAGTTAATTTAAATTTCCAGAATGTTCTATAGCGTGGCGCGCTGTGATTGGTCGGTTTTTCTTAAACAAAATAAAGTTGTTTATATTAACTATCATTAAACCGACCTTCTATATAGACATATTGAGAGTTGTAAATACATGGTAAAACTATATTAATACATTATTTAGTCAATATTTTCCGTATTTGCACTTTTTAAACAAATTAATATTCTTTAATCACTTTTTCGTTTTAAAGTCATTTAGGCCGTCTCGAACATTTCTCCCGCCGTGCAGCGTCGCGAAGACCCGTTGCAGCGGCGCTGCATAAATTCCGGTGAGAGACGTTGCCTCTATTTCGGCAGCGGCACGAGTTTCCTGGTTGGCCTCTTGATTAGTCCATTCGCTGTGCGTACCTCCACAGTGCGGATCTGTCCGTCCGCCCCGGGGTATATGTTTTCAATCCTTCCTCGTGGCCAGGTGTTACGAGGTAACTGGCTGTCGGCTATGAGGACTGGATCGCCCACCTGGAGATCGGGGCCTTGACCATGGGCCTCCCGCCGGTTTTGAAGTTCCGGCAGATATTCTTTGACCCAACGCTGCCAGAACATGTCAGCGAGTATCTGGGAGCGTCGCCAGTGTTTTTTGCTGTTCGCATCTTTTTCACTAAAAACTCCAGGTGTTGGCAGTCTCGCAGATCCTCCCAATAGGAAGTGATTTGGAGTGATGGACTCGTTGTCTTTGCTGTCTACTGAGATGTGAGTCAATGGTCTGCTGTTTACTGTATACTCCACCTCGCAGAGCAGCGTGGTCAAGACATCTTCGTGCGGATGTCTCTCATGAAGGACGGTGTATAGTGCCGTCTTCACGCATCGAACAAGGCGTTCCCACACCCCTCCCATGAAAGGCGCGGAGGGGGTTATAAATCGCCACACTATGCCTCGTCGGCTGGCTTCTTCTCGGAAAGCCTCTCGAAGCTCTTTATCGGCACCGTGCATATTGGTGCCGTTGTCCGAGTAAATCTCGGTGGGACATCCTCGGCGCGCTGCGAATCTTCTCAATGCCAGTATGGCAGAGTCTGCGCTGAGATCTTTCACAATTTCCAAATGTACAGCTCGTGATGTAAGGCAGGTGAAGAGAGCCACGTATCTCTTCTGATGCTGACGTCCCACTGTTACGGAGAGTGGCCCAAAATAATCCAGGCCGGTGAACGTGAACGGTCTCTGGTGATGTGCGAGACGCGTGCTGGGATGATCACCGGTGGCTGGCATGGATGGTTGTGCCTTTCTTATGCGGCACTGAACGCATCGGCTTACTATTCTTTTAGTAGTGGGTCTTAGTCTGATTACCCAGTAATGCTGTCGAACCTCGTTGATGGTCGGTTCGGTCCCGCAACGATGCGTCCAATCAATATACAATTGGGTGAGGTGATGATCACCATCCAATATAGCTGGCCCTTTCATATCTTCAGAGACTCCTTTTACAGCGGCTATTCGACTTCGTAGCACAATGATCCCGTCTTTTAAATGTATCTGAAGCGGTCGTAGGCGGCTATCATGGGCGACCCTCTTATCGTTACGGAGATCGGCTATTTCTTGTGTGAAGGACTCTTCCTGGATGACATGTACCAGGAGCTTTTCGGCCTTTCTTATATATTCGGCCTCCAGTGTGATGTATTTGTTTACATCTTTTCTTTTTACCTGACTGGGAGGCTGCGCGAGACGTCGCGGATTGCATTTCGATCTCCTCCAGTCGGGGTCTTCCTCTTTATTTCTTTTCGTCCTTTTATAAAAGGTCCTGTCGGTTGTTTTGCGGCAGAGTGTTATGAATTGAAGCACTCTGGCCGTAGCTCGCACTAAGCGTTCCCATTTCGAAAATTTCGTCGGATCGGGAATGGCCTCTTTATATAGCGGAGCTCTATATCTTTCTGTGATGGTGAGAGATCTTTCTTCACCAGTAGGTTCGAATGACGTGGGTCTTTCTGTTGGCCATGCTGACGGTTCTTTGTATAGAAATGATGGGCCACTGTACCACTCGTGGTTAGAGTCGAAGTTAGGTGGTACGTCCCTTGTAGCGGTGTCAGCTATATTCAATTTTGTGGGTACCCAGCGCCAGTCGTCCACTTTACTATTGTCCTCGATTGCTGCTATTCGATGTGCCACAAAAGGTTTGTAGCTCCTGGACCCTTTATTTATCCAGGTGAGGACAGTTTTGCTGTCGGTCCAATAAGTGACAGCTTCGGGCTTTACGCGATGCTCCTGAATGACAGCAGCAGCTACGCGACTTCCCATCACGGCGGCTTGTAACTCAAGGCGAGGTATGGATGTTACCTTGAGCGGAGCTACCTTCGCCTTGGCCATGACGAGGCTTACATGTATTTGCCCATCGGGTGTCATTGCTCTCCAGTAGACTGCCGTTGCGTAGGCGCTCTCACTGGCATCGGTAAATACGTGCACTTGGAGGGAGCGTGCGTCGCTGTATCCCGGGTAGCATCTCGGTATGCTTACTGTTTTGAGTCGTTCCAGGTGTTGGATCCATGTGGCCCAATGGTTACTTAGGTCTTCGTCCAACTCCTGGTCCCAGTCTGTTCCTCGTCTCCATGCTTCCTGCAGTATTTGTTTTGCTCGTATGGTAACTGGGGAGGCGAGGCCGAGCGGGTCATACAGCGACATCACTATTTTCAGCGCTTCCCTCTTTGTTGGTTTCTTTTGCAGCAAATTGATTGGAAGTCGAGCGAGCTTTAGATTGAAGCTCAGCTGATCGATACTCGGTTTCCAGATTAAACCGAGTATTTTTTCTTCGGTTCCCTTGTTGCCCAGATTGACTGATTCAGTCGTTTCGTTGTCAGGTTCTAACTCTTTTACAATTTTTGGCGCATTGGAAACCCATTTCCTTAATGTGAAGTGCGCGTTTTTGTGTATATCGCGTACTTCCTTCGATATTCGCATCGCATCTTCCAGGGACTGGAAACTGTCAAGATAATCATCCATGTAATGGTTTTGGATGATAGCTTCTACGGCTTCTGGATATTTTTCTATGTACCTTTTAGCGTTCCAGTTTTTTGCGAATATGGCTGTGCAGGGTGAACTAGCTGCACCGAAGATGATCGACGTCATTCTGTATTCTTGTGGAGCCTCATCGCGTCGATCTCCTCTCCAGAGATATCTCAAGGCATCCCTGTCTTCGGGTCTCACTTTGATTTGCATGAACATTTCTGCTATGTCCGCGGAGACAGCAACATTGTGTCGGCGAAAGCGCATCATGACTCCTGGTAATGACTGTAGTAGGTCTGGACCCGTGAGTAGGAAGTCATTTAATGCCATTCCTTTTGTTTTGGCTGCGGCATCGTGTACTATGCGAAACTTTTCTGGTTTCCTCGGGTTATGGACATCGAAATGGGGTAGATACCATGTCTTTCCTGGTGTACTATTCTTTGGTGCTATTTCGGCGTAGCCCTTTTGTATTAGGGAATTCATTTCTTCGTTATACTTCTGCTTTAGCTCTTCGTTTCGATCTAGTTTTTTCTCGATAGAAACGAGCCTGTTTATCGCCGTTTCATAATTTCCAGGCATTTCGATGTCTTTCTTTCTCCAGAGAAGCGCTGTTTCTATGTGCCCGTCTTCCAACTGACGGGTGCTGCTATTTAGTATTTCTTCGGCTTGCTTCTCTGGATCGGAATCTGGTCTTCTCGGATTTATCATTAGAGATTCCAGCGCGAAGTATTCGCGGAGTTGGTCATTTATGTTCTCCTCGCTCGTGTACAGCTCGTTGGCCGTGTGGACGCGCTGATGCGGGGCTTTAGTGTGCGCCCCGTGTAGCACCCATCCCAGTTCTGTGAGCGAGGCGATTGGCTGGTGCGGTGGACCTTTGCGGACTTGAGTGGCTATTAAGAGTCTCCAGTTGTCTTGTCCTATCAGGATCTTAGGGTTGCCTGAATCATATGTCAATTGATCCTTTAAGCCTTTCAAATGCTTACAATTTTCTATGTCTGTTGCACGCACAGTCTGCGGCCCCAAGTTTAGGCTGGCGACCGTGCGTGCTCTGAGTGGCACCCTTTTTCTATGGAGACTCTTCAGTGACACTTTGACTCTTTGGGAGTCCGGCGAATCGAGGGTAGTGTTCCCGATAGCTGTGATCTTGAATGGGTCCAACCGCCCTTTAGCTCCAATTTGATCGGCAATCTCTTGATCCATTAACGAGACTGTCGACCCATCATCCAGCAGAGCGTGTGTGTTTATTGCTCCCGCCGGTCCAATTACTCGAACTGGAATTATCTTTAAGTAAGCTTGATGCTTTGATACAGCGAATGAATTTGCAACTGTCTCTTGAGGTTCTTTTAGTGGGCCCTCTGTCTTCTCCTTTCTATTATTATGAAGGAGTCGATTGTGTGTTGCGTTGCATCCTTTAATTCCACACTTCGTGGTTTTGCATTTGTGTGTCTGACTTCTATAACGCAGACACCGGAAACATAAATTCCTTTGCTTGGCGAGTTGCCATCTTTTATCAATATCTGCTTCTTTAAACTTGTTGCAGTCGGATCCATAATGACCCTCTTTTTCGCACACGCTGCATTTCGGAGACGGCTTAGTGGTAGCCGTGTGCGTCCTATGTGTTGGACGATTATTTTGCGCTCCGTTTATGATTTCCGGAGGCGCAAATGCACTGCAGAAGCGAGCTTGCTCGGTTATAAATTCACTGAAGGAACCGAGGTCTGGTCTTGAGTCGTACTTCTCTGTATAAATTCTATACCACTGCGCGCGTATAGAGTTTGGCAGTTTGTCTGTGAGGTGTCGTAGCAGCTCTGCGTTAACGAGGTAATGGTCTCGTTTGAGTGCTCGAAGAGTGACGACGCTTCCCCTCACTTTGCTCGCGAATGTGCAAATATCTCTGGGTGCCTCTGTACAGCGTGGCAATCCCCGTAATTTTTCGGTTTCTGCTTGCGCGATTGAATCTGGACGCCCAAATTGTAGCTCCAGTTCTCGCATAATCTCATCTGGTTTGGCATGCCCGATGAGTTCCGAACTAACTGTTTCCAAGGCTCTTCCTTGTAGACTTCTTCGTAGTCTTGCAGTATTTTCTATGTCATTGAAGTAGCCTCGGGTTGTTTCATAAATGGCACGGAACGAAAGCCATTCGGTATGTGCTCCGCTAAAGCTTGGCAGCGTCATTATCGCTTTTGATGCTGCGAAAGTATTCGACGATGCACTCTCTGGTTTTGGTTTGTCAGCGAGTGCGGCTATAGCGGACGTGAGCTCCGATATGAATGGTCGGAGCACCCTGTCTTCATTGCTGACAGGTGCCTGGTTAGGCCTTTTTGTTATGGGATTCTTGGTTGCTTCTTCCGGATAGGGATCCTGGTAGGTGGGCTCTGATACAGCAGGTAGGAGCCCCCTGTCTTCATCAACCTTGGAGTCCTGGCAAGTCTTCTGAGGTACGGGACTCTTCGGTATATTTTCTGCATTTGGATCCTGGTAGGTGAGCTCTGATACAACAGGTAGGAGCTCCCTTTCTTCATCAACCTTCGAATCCTTGTTTGTGAGCTTCATCGACGGCTCACTGAGGTCGACAACCTCCGGGGGTGGCTTTGTGATGTTTTTATTAAGTGGGGCCTCCCCACCGGTGGTTGCGCCTTGCGTTGGCTTTTGCTTGGCTACAGAATTTTCGAGCCAAGATCGGACATACCCACTTTTGGAGTGACCATCCTCATCATAGTCGTCCGATTCATCATCTTCTTCAACCATTTGTAATGAGATCTGTGCGAGTTCCAATTTTATTCTCAGCACTTCCTCACGAGCCTTCAAAACCTTTTTATTTGGCCGAGTGGTCCTCTTTGACCTTGTACTTTTATCGGTGTGGCCCCTTGGTGGCTCTTCGGCGCGGGAATATACCCGGGCTGTTGGCGGTGATGCACAGCGAATGTCATCGTTGCCTTCTATTTGTTCCCTCTGCTTCGGTGTACCAGCTTTAACAACGGCTGGCACTGGCAGGTGTACCCCCCCATCGCAGGGGCAAGCTATCTGTTCTCTCTGCTTCGGTGTACCGGCTTCAACAACGGCTGGCACAGGCAGGAGTACCCCCCCATCGCGGGGGCAAGCTGGCGCCTCAGCGCCTTCTGTTGTGGATGGTGAGCGTGGTGGCATCTGGTGGCGGACGGTGTCGGTATTGTCCGACGGTCCATCATCCAGACCGACAGTCCACGCCATGGTTCCCCTTCCTTGCGAACGCGTGATCGGCATCTTGATTCTGAAAATTCAGCAACTTTAAAACGGTAGTGACTATGTACCCGGTTCCGAAATACTAACGGATTGACGAATCCCGTTCGAATGACCAGCCAATGTGGTCCGGTGTATACGGATGATTCGGCTCAAAGGACCATAAAATGGTCCGGTCGGCAGTACGGGCGAAAAGATCCGGCTCGAAGGACCATAAAATGTGCCGGACGGGCGTAACTCTTCGGAGTAAATGTTGTCGAAGATACTCCGCGAGTCGCTCACGTCCTACACCTGTAGGTTCCGGAATCCTCCCACTGCCGTCTTTCACTGCCGTCTCTGCGGTTGCTGCGGATAAACTGTGGACTGAGGTTCAAAATTAAAATGCACGATTATAAATTAAAATAGCAAGGGAGTGGCCAGCGGTTCGACTAATTAATTTGTCGCGAGATTTTACAACTATTATTTATTTATCAATATTATTTAAAAACGGTTGGTCAACTATGGTTGTTCACTATAGGTTGTTCACTATATATTTTAAAATATTTAATTTAAATGAGCGGTAGTATAAAAATATCTGTCCGGAGTAGTTGGTTCTTTAACACTACTGACTAGCAGCTATTAATCAACTAAAATTAGTTGAATTTAACACTTGTGTAACTGCGAATATCAGTTATCACTTTTTCCGTCTAGCTAACACTTTTCACTATATGTCACACCGAATTTTCAGTTGTGACCTTTTTCCGCTAGCTAACACTTTTTCACTATATGTCGCACCGAATTTTCAGTTACCACTTTTTTCGGCTAGCTAAACACTTTCACTATATATTTCTGCTAGTCACTGCAACTACTACCGGATACTACTGCTGGGCACTGGTAGTTCTTCCTACTACCATATTACAATGTTTCGCCCCCATAAGGTAGACTTCGGCTATACTCTATAGTGAGCCGCTTGCCATTTCCCATTTGCCTCTTTATTTTCAAACATTTTTCTTTATGCAAATGGCACAAATTGCAATATTTTCTATATAATGCTAATCTTAATTTTAACACGCTATACATCATTAAATAGACATTTTTGGTCTTCATTAGTACGTGATAAAGGATAATTAATATATTTACATTTAACAAAGTTATTAAGTAAAATGTCCTAAACTTTTACACTAAATGGGCATATTAATTCTTTAATTATCCTATAACTTTTGAATCGTGCTTAATTATACGAAATACTTCTTTATTATAACGATCTATACATCATATGCTAACTAAATATCATATTTACAACTCTTTTCAGATATAAAATATTCTCATTAATTTTTTGCTTAAAACTATTACGCAGTTAATTTAAATTTCCAGAATGTTCTATAGCGTGGCGCGCTGTGATTGGTCGGTTTTTCTTAAACAAAATAAAGTTGTTTATATTAACTATCATTAAACCGACCTTCTATATAGACATATTGAGAGTTGTAAATACATGGTAAAACTATATTAATACATTATTTAGTCAATATTTTCCGTATTTGCACTTTTTAAACAAATTAATATTCTTTAATCACTTTTTCGTTTTAAAGTCATTTAGGCCGTCTCGAACATATATTATGAGTTGAAATTCCAAATTTAAATAAATGTCATATTAAAGGTGATAATACTTTTAAAAATCAGTTGATCATTTTTATTCCCGCTGTTTATTTTCCCTTTAATACCACTTTGTCTGGGACTTTATATAGCTGGTATAGATTATACGTGGCAGTGCCATGCTGCAGCTATATTATGGTTGTAGCACGAATGGGTCGTCTCGACCGGGGTTGGACCACGCTCTCACAGAATATCAGAAAAAAATAGCAGCTGTTCTTCGTATAGTAAGTGTACAGAACCGGAAACCCTTTTTACTGTAAATGAGGCGTTCCATCTTAGGACCGTATTAATAAACATTACTCAGCTCAAGTACACTCAGGTTATAATCTTATTAATAAACATATCTTAAGAAGCAGCTTAAGTTTACGATATCAGGCTGAGTGATGCACTGATTAATAAACGAAACTCGCCTCTCAAGTTTGTGTACTTGAGTGCAAGGCACAGAACAGTATTCCTAAGTACAGTGTTTTGAAATACTGTTTTAATGTGTTTATTAATTAGCAACGATCTTGAGATGCTAATTAATAAATACATAAATTATATAAATTATGTGGTAGAGCCATGCTGCAGCTATATTAATAGTATAGAACGAATAGGTCTACTCGACCGGAGTGGGTCCACGCTCTCACAGAATACCAGCGTAAAATAGTATCTTAATGCTGCTGTGTGTCGTATGGTGAGTATAAAGAACCGGAGACCCTTTTTATTGGAAAAGAGGCATTCTATCTTAGTCGTCACGGCTGACAACGCATCTGCATTTTCATTCTTTATTGAGGATAGATGTAGATGTCTATGGGTCACAGCAACTACTTACCATCAGGTGGACTGTGTGCTCGTTTGTCACCCTTATTCTATAAAAAAAAATATCTGTGGGCTTGTTAACACAAATAAACGCACGGTGCGTTTTTAGTTTCCGACCGTTCTCAAGAAATAATATAAGAAATAAGAAATATTTTATTTGCAAGAAACGTAGTAACAGGAGGTGGTGAATAAGTACAATGTAGCCGAACACATTTCACCGTTTGTGGTATGCTAATTATTAATATCATGCACAAAGTCAACGAATTAATTAATTTCCAGTATACAATAAAAAAATATTATTATCAGTAAATCATCATGTCAAAATTGAATTAAATAGAAAATTACAATTTACATACCACCATACCATACCACCATCTAAATATAATTTCATACGTTATGTCAAAATCTTAAAAGCATCGTCTACTTGTGTGTAAAGAAGTCTTTAACTGTATAAAAAGAGTGCTGGATGAGCCATTTTTTTAGGTGAGTTTTCATTTTCATTGTTGGTAACTCTCTAATTTCTTTAGGTACCTTATTAAAAACTTTTATACACATTATATAACAATTTTTTTGAAATAAAGCTGTCCTGTAGGCAGGCATTAACAATCTAGTTGGGTCCCTTTTACCTATAATAGAATTGTCTCGAGCTCTATGAAATAAACACTGATTTTTTTGACAAATATACACACCTCTAATATATATAGTCCAGTCAGCGTTAGCAAATTATTATTTTTAAATAAAAGTCTACATGATTCCAGGGGCCCAACGTTACATAGAGCTCGTACACATTTCTTTTGACTGATAAATGCTTTGTTTATGTCAGTCGAGTTACCCCATACCAACAGACCATACCTCAACACAGATTCAATGTATCCATAATATGTAGTTAGCGCAGCCTCTTTCCCAGCGATGCACTGTAATCTACGCAGTGCATATACAAATTTATTTAATTTGGTGGACACATTTTTACATGTGACTTCCAGTTACAATGGTGATCAACATGTAGACCTAAAAATTTTGTTTCTGTGACCTCTTCCAAATTTTCATTATTATATGAAATATTTAGTTTTTCACTAGGTGTGTTGTAATTCGAAAACGTAATGAATTTTGTTTTTGAGACATTCGCACGCAGATTATTAGTTTCTAGCCAGGTCATTATGGATGCTACAGAAGAATTTAAGGTTATTTCGAAGTCACTTATGGTAACCTATTTATTTAGTTTTGGTATGACGATGAAAATGTCGTCGGCAAAAAGTACAAACTGATGAGGTGTCGTAGTCGGTAAGTTATTTATGTATAATAGAAATAACAGTGAACCCAGAACACTGCCCTGGGGCACGCCATTTCTATTATGGGTAAAAGAAGACCTAAATGACGTGCGGTTATACTTTTCATCAATACGCGTCACTTCAACACATTGTAGCCGATTTTCTAAATATGACTTTAACCAATTTAATGCAGGCCCACGAATTCCATATCTTTCACATTTGTCTGTTAGAATAATATGGTCAACACAGTCAAATGCCTTTGACATGTCGTAAAATATGGCAACTACTGGTACTTTTTTGTCGATATATTCAGTTACTCTATGTATTAAAGAAAATGCGGCATGTGTTGTGGATTTTCCTTTTTGAAATCCGCTCTGTTCTTTACGAAGAATATTACATTTTGACAAAAAGTTGTAAATTCTACTATGCATCGCCTTCTCAAATATTTTCGAAAAAATTGGTATTAGCGTAATAGGTCTGTAATTGGTTAATTCGTGATGATCACCTTTTTTATAGAGCGGCTTCACAATTGAGCTTTTTAGTTTTTCGGGAAACGTGCCCAGTGTAAACGATAGATTTACGAGTTTTGCAAGAATAGGACCTATAATATCAGCGCAATCCTTTACTATATGAGTAGAGACTGAATCATTACCCACAGACTTTGTATTGTTTAAGGATTTAATTATTCTTATAATTTCATTTACAGGGCATGGTCGTAAAAATATGCTATACTCGAGGTTATCCAAGCGCGTTCTATGTTTCCGTATTTTTTTTATTAATTTTTATGTCAGGGATATTAATAAAATAGTTATTAAATTTTTCTGCAATATCATTAGGATTTATAATTTTTATACCGTCACTATTTATCCAATCAATGTCATTATTTTTTGTATAATTATATTCATTATTTTTGATAATGTCCCAGGTTGTCTTACATACATTCTTAGATTTTGTAATTAAATTGTTATTTATTTTCTTCTTTGACCATATAATACAAGATTTGAGTAATTTTGAATATTTATTATACCGTTCTTTGTTTTTATTATTTTTGTTTTTATAATAGATGAATCTCAATTTTCTTTTGGTAATACTTGATACTTTTATTCCCGTAGTAATCCACTTAGGTGCCTGAATGCTAAAGTTTATCTTACACCTTTGAATAGGAAAGCAAAGATTATATAGTAAGCAAAACATTTCATGAAAATTGTTAAATGCTGAATTCAAGTCTTCTACGTCGATTTCCTTCCAGGAAAGCGCTGCCATGGTTGTTTTAAACTTCTGAATGTTTTCTTTGCTATAATTTCTTTTAGTAACATACATATGTTTAATTTTTCTTTGTTTAACGATCGGAAAACTTAGTAATTGACTAGTATTATGGTCTGCCATGTTAAACTCATATAAGGAACTATAGGGACGTTCTATGTTACTAGCTATATGATCAATGCATGTGTGTTGACGAGTCGGTTTATTAATGTAGAGTATAAGATTATAGTTACGCATTAAGTTTGCCAACTCTTCGCTTGTGCTGTTCTCTTTAAGCAATTTTTCAATTCGTCGGAATCTTTTTTTTTATGTATGTTCACCGATTACTCGAAGACGCCTGAACCGATTTGGAAATTATTTTTTTTTCTAATTATAGTGATTTTCCATGATATTACCCAAGTGGTTCCATTTAAATTTCATCGAAACGGTCGAGAAGTTTAAAACAATAATTTAAAATAAAAAATTTTGTACAGCCGACTTCAATATAAGTTATTAAGAATAACTCAAAAAATATTGGTCTGCCTTGATCAAATTCATATGGGATCACATGTGAAGCACCAGCTTTCAAATAAAAAAAGCATCATGGAAATTGGTTCACCCAGTAAAAAGTTATGACACACAAAAAAAACATAGTCGAATTTAGTACAGTCTCCTTTTCGGAAGTCGGCAGAAAATCAACAATAAATTATTTATATTGAAGTCGGTTGTACAAAAATTTTAATTTTACCACTTGTCGCCATGAAAATTTAAAATTTAATGTTCTAAAGCCGACTGTAAAACAAAATCGATTATAACATAGTTGGAATCGGATTTATCTCGACCTGAACCATGATATTGATTCGTTTGAAATCGGAAAATTAAACAAGCTTGTAAAGTAACTTGTCGCTCTTGCTAAGGACAACAGCAAACTCACGTTGAAGCCTACCTTCATTTGTCAAAAATTGGCGCGCAAATGAACTCGGAATCGGAATAAACAGAGAATTCTGTGGAATAATAGGTGATAATAATAATGTCATCCAACCGTGGTAGCTCAGACGGTTAGCGCTCGCTGTAAATTTCACAGTACGCGAGCAACCCGGGTTCGATCCCCGCCGGCACCAAAGAAATTGTTAATTGCAATTTTAAGTGCTTATTTACCACGTGCCCGGCGGTGAAGGAAAATATCGCGAAACCTGCATGTCTGAAAAATAAGGATAAAAATTCGAGGACATGGGAAGTTTGTCAACAAGCATTGGGACAGCGCGATGGACATTTCCATGCCCTGAAAACCCTCTCAGAAATGAGGGGAGTACTGCGCTAAGCTGTGGGACGTATATAAGCTGTAACTTATACTTAACTTTAATGTCCTCCAGACCGAATTTCGAACACGACGGCCAGTCCCAACGGAGGCTAGTTATCAGAGCAGGACAAGATTATAGCACGAGTGTGTGCGCAAGCACAGGTGCACTCTCTATTCTCTCTCTCTCTCTCATAGTCCGATGGGATGTATCTGATACGACTAGAGAGATCAGACACAGTACCAACAGCTTCACATGCTTCCGAGGCACGGGGCTGAAACACCGCCAGCTTTCTAACATCTGACTGTTACTGAAGATCCGAGATTCGAACCCGGTGACCTCACGAACAGCAGTCGCGCGTCCGACTTCTAGATCAATGAGGCAGTTAAATTATGTATGATAAACGCAAACGTTCTACGCTATGATTGGACTAGTGGAGCCAAACTATGTTCCAAGCGCATATCGTATCAAGGGAGCTGCTTACTCTATGGATACTCTATGGACGCTTTTTTTTATAGGATAAGAGTGTTAAATAAGCCCACAGTCTACCTGATGGTAAGTGGTGGCTGTGGCCTATATACATCTACATCTATTCTCGATGACGAATCAAAATGCAGATGCGTTGTCACCTGTGAGGACTAAGATAGAATGCCTCTTTTCCAGTAAAATGGGTCTCCGGTTCCCTACACTCACCATACGAAACACAGCAGCGTTAAGCTGCTATTTAACGCTGGTATTCTGTGAGGGCGTGGTCCTTCCCGGTCGAGCCGACCCATTCGTGCTACAACTATACTACTAATATGCATCATGGCTCTACCACGTGTAAAACGCTGTACCGGTGTTATTCATTACAACTTCTAGAGATCTGGCACAACAAGTATATACTGCAGATGTATACCTGTCAAGAATGGCAATTTGCAAACAGTTATAGACATAAAACTTTTAAGGTGGGTAAGGTGACTTCAAAAAGGAGACGGTACTCAATTCGACTGTATGTTTTTTCCTATGTGTGCGATGATTATTTTTTACTCATGTCGTCCCATATAAATTTGATCAAGGTCTGACCAATAATTTTTGAGTTATTCTTCATAATTTATATTGAAGTCGGTTGTACAACATTTTTAATTTTAAATTATATTATGGTTGCAACAGGAATAGATCGACTTAACCGGGAAAGAGCCAAGCTCTCATGGAATAACGGCGTAAAACAACAGCTAAATGCTCTGTGTTTCGCAAAATAAAAAAACGGAGAACTTTTTTAAAAATATTAAATTTTTAATTTTCACCCTAGGTACATCTCCCGAGACCGTATAGAGACGGAGTATATTCTTACACCGTCCACCACCACCCAATGTCATCTCGTGGGAGTCACAGGGTGACAGTGTGCGTTTTCTTAATAACAACAAAAAAATCAGTATGTCTCTGTTACATTTAGTTAACACTCTTTTTGAAACAGAAACTGAAACTTTTTTTATTCAATATAGATTATAAATAATACTAATTTAAGGTCAGTCTTTTGTTTAATTACTACTGGTTCAAATACACAGTAAAGTTTTAGAACTTTGAGCAGGTCAAATTTTGTATATTTTCTGGGATTTTGTTGTAAACGCGTATACATAGCCCCAAGAATGAATTATTGACTCGGTGGAATCGAGTAACTGCAACTACTAGCTTGTGTCTGTTCCTAGTATTTACAGAATGAATATCACTTATTTTTGTATAACTACCTTTATTTTTGTGTACGTACATTACATTTTCATAAATGTATTGAGAGCCCAAAGTTAATATATTAATTTCCTTTAATTTTTTCTCGGAGCGACTTGAACTAATTCTTATTAGATTTCTACATTAATAATAATAAACTATAGTATTTTTGTCACTTACATCCACTGTGTAATTGCTTGCTGTGGCAATTTTGTAAATAGAATTTGAATACCAGCGTAAAATAGCAGCTTAATGCTGCTGTGTATCGTCTAGTGAGTGTAGAGAACCGGAGACCCTTTTTACTGGAAACGAGGCATTCCATCTTAGTCCTCACGGGTGGCAACGCATCTGCATTTTAATTCACAAACGAAGAGAGATGGAGATGTCTATAGGCCACAGCAACCACTTACCATCAGATGGACTGTGTTCGTTTCTCACCCTTATTCTATAAAAAAAAACGCACGACAAAACCAAATTCAATTTCGATTATAGATGGTTAGTATGATCCATAGACATATACATCTATCCTCGGTTAGAACCGGAGACCCCTTTTTACTGGAAGCTAAGCATTCCATCTTAGTCCACACGGGTGACAACGCATCTGCATTTATATTCTTAATCCAGGATAAATTTAGATGTTTATAAGCCACAGAATCAGTTCATTATCAGGTGGACTGTGTGCTCGTTTGTCACCCTTTGCAAATGTGAACTCTTTCCGATCCGAACTGCAATGTGTGCTAAATCTTTTCTTAAGTAATTCGCCTATTCTCTTCAATCAAATTTTTCACTGGTAGCGACCACTCCTTTCTTTATCTCTCAAAGTCAGTCGACCGCGCTGAAATTCGTTTAAACAATTTTTTTGTACACGGTCGCCTTAGATGGGCCTTTCTACATAAATGCTAC
The DNA here is from genome assembly GCA_033319125.1 of Parnassius glacialis. Taxonomy (NCBI): domain Eukaryota; kingdom Metazoa; phylum Arthropoda; class Insecta; order Lepidoptera; family Papilionidae; genus Parnassius; species Parnassius glacialis. The sequence continues at coordinate 67,111,766 of JAVANC010000004.1, forward strand.
TAATTCTATCAACGATTCGTCAGTTTTTAGACGACATTTCAAATCGTAAAATATAATCGTGCTTTTTATTTTCTTTTCAATGAATTACGATATTTCAATTTGGCTCGTAAAAATGGCGGGATGTGGAGGGAAATTTAAATTTCGAATATTCGTATTATGACATATAAATGACACTGAAGAGTCTGTCCGTAATTTCGAAATGTATTTTATTGAGCGGGGTTATTTGCGTGTCATGGATTGATCTAGACTATATTTTATCCGAAAAACTTGGAGTATTTTTTTAAATCGAAAAATTATTTAAAAAATCTAAATGACATCCCATTTTTAGACCCGACCCGGGCAAAGCCGGGCGGGTCGCTAGCAAAATTATATAAATTATATCTGGCCAGTATCTCATACAAAATCTCTTTATTCACAAAACTTTCCTTTGTCTATCGTACCTACCGTCCTTTGTTTCCCAAAACCCTTTCCCCAAACATCTGCCGCCCACAGCCAGGGCCTTGTGCTCCCTTGCCACACCACTGTAAATGCTGCTATTTTACGCTGGTAATCTTTCAGAACATGGTCCTTCAAGATGGAGCCTGTACGGGCAAGCCATCGTACATTCAACTGTATTTTGCGCTCACGTTGGGACCTACTTTCGGGGCGCACGTGTAATTAATAGTGTGTAAATATGTGTAGTAATAATTTTATTATATTTAAATTAAAATCAGTACGTCAACAACCGTCCTACTAAACACTAATTACTCAAGGAAAGAATTGCCACAATGACCTTTTAACTACTTTACTTTTTAATAAAAGTTTTAAACTTTGGCGATATTTTCCTTTTGACGTGCTTCCTATTCGTGTTGCATACGTAGTTCAGGTTGCAGCGTAACTCTACCATACAAAATTCAAATGACCTATTCTTTATACGATTAGGGTGACAAACGAGCACACAGTAGGCCTTATAGTAAATGGATGACTATCCACGATTAAGAATTAATATGTAGATGCATCGTCACCTCTGAGGACTACGATAGAATGCCTCATTTCCAGTAAAAAAGGGTCTCCGGTTTACTACACTCACCATACGAAACACAGCAGCGTCTACTACTCCGTGAGAGCGCGGTCATTTCTCCGGTCGAGCCGACTCATTCGAGATGCAACCTTAATATAGTTGCAGCATGAATATATGCATAATGCATATTATATACATTTCAGAAGTGATAACTTCTTTAGGCATGTTGTGCACTTTTGGGATGGGCAAAAAGCACTGAACTCGCGTGACCGACACGCTCGGATACATGAAATTGATGAAAGTAGTTTTTAACAGTGGTAGAGCCACGCGGCAGCTTTTGCTGTCGCACGGATGGGCCGGCTTGAACCGGGGTGGTACCACGACCTCACAGAAAACCAGCGTGAAGTAGAGGTTTACCTCTGCGTTTCGCTTGGTGAGTGCAGGTGGCCGGAGACCCTTTTTACTGGAAATGAGGCATTCCATCTTGGTCCTCACGGGTGGCGGCGCATCTACATTTTGATTTGTAATAGAGGATAGATGTAGATGTCTATGGGCCGCAGCAACCACTTACCATCAGGTGGACTGTGTGCTCGTTTGTCACCCTTATCATATAAAAAAAAAAAAAAAGTAATGTTGAAAATCTAATTTATGAAAGTTTATAAAACTGATACGCATTTATAAATTTGTTTGTATTATATAGATAATAATCATTCTTTTTTTATATAGAACAGCGCAATAAATAAAAAAAATATTTCTATATTAATACGTTGCTAAAAATAATTTCTAATAAAAAATACTTCATAAAAAATATTTCTTAACAACCCAAAAGTAATGTTTACAAGTTTGTGAAGCTAAGAAATTTTCACTTCTGACGTGCAGTCCTACGACTGACAGTTTTTTTTTAATTATTTTAACATATTATATTAGGTGGTATTATTATTGCTATCTATGTAGAAGACGGTTTGCGTAGGGTCCACCCTTTTTTTAAATTTTTTTGTCTCTGTCGCTTTCATCAGAGATTCCTAATGTGGGTTCCTCGGAAACTAAGTTCCATATAAAAGTCACCAAGGTTTCGCGAAATTGTTTATTTGTACTTTTTTTTTAAATATCACAGTTAATATAAATATTGTTTTTAAATAGCGCAAAGTATGTGATGATATTTATTTTATCCAATACTGATACGCAATTAAGGCGCAATAATTAGTCATTTTACTTTTAAAATATTTCTCTTAGATAGATTTAGGTAAGAGTTTAACTATTAAAATATTTCTAATAAAAGCTTTTGTTGTTCTAATGTCACTGTCTTTTATTTGTAATTTTTTAATGTGTTCCATAAAATAAAAGGGATTTGGTGAGTGTTCCACCACCTTAAAAGTTTATGAACTCCTGGCTTAAATAATAAGGTGCGTTGGGGTAAGATCGGTGATGGGGCAAGACCGTAGGATTAAAATTCCCGGCGAATTATCCTATATTTTGAAATGCTAACAATGTGCTACACGACGCCATTTCATCCTGCCCCGATCCTCAGTTCGCGCCAGTCACTCCGGCAAGTGGGACCTGTGCTGCGCGGCATTTTATAAAACAATGTAATTTTTGTATTATTTTTGTCCATCCGATCTTTCCCTATCACTTTTAATTACGATTTTTAGCGAGAATATGGCTTCTTTTGTCATTATTTTGTGTGAATACTAAGTTTTATGAAGTTATAGCTAAATAAAGCTGGTCCATGCAGAGCTAAGATCGCTGTAGGCCGAGATCCGATGTTTCCCCGCGTGAGTGAAGATCGGATGAATATTATCCGATCTTTGCCCGTTGCAAATATGGCAGTGGTTGTTAAACTTTCATGGGTCATGTATATTTTTTCGGAGATTACTCAAGTGACTATAGGGCTCAGTCTCGTTAGCAAGTCTGTATATTTAAAAGTAATAAAACAATACGATTGTTTTATTACTTTTAAGTACACATTAAAATACATTTTTTTATATGATAAAGGTGACAAAGAAGCACACAGTCCACCTGATGTTAAGTAGTTGCTGCGGCCCGTAGACATCTACATCTATCCTCTATTACAAATCAAAATGTAATTTATAATAAACCTAGCAAGCTAACAGCATAGCAAAGTGGCGAAGCAATCAGCTTTTTTTTTTTGCCGTTGAGCAATCAGTTTCAAAATAGGAGGTTCAGATGCCTGGGTGATAAGTAATCGATTGCTGAAAACAGAATTTGAAAATTCGAAACCGTTCTCGAGATAATCGTGGGACAGACAGACGGACAGACATCGTGAAATCAATAAGTGTCTTTGCAAGCTTCGCCACTTAATAATTATTTAAAAAATAATTTATAATAATAAATTACATAATATTTATCTCATTAGATAATGTTTAGAACTAATTCAGTTTCACGGGAAACTTTCAACTCACGTTCCTTTTTCTGGTCTAGTTAACTTTGCTTTACTTTTTCCGACTTCATGCCCTTATCCTGATTCTAATTAACTCACTAATCTCTAATTAACTAATAATCTCACGCCTGCTTATGCTGATACACATACAAATATGCACACAAAATAATCTATCAATTAACTACTTACCTAACTACCTGCTTCGTCAAATGCTGCTTTGCTAAAATATTTACATCTTCCTCAACTCTTGTATTATCCCAGGGCATTTCGCCAGTCCTTACTGTTAATTTTTTTCCCATAAAATAATACATATCTAAGAGATATCAAAGATATACAAATAAGACTGATGAAGTATTTAGTTAGTAAAAATGTTAAAGATAATTGCAACAAAGACTATGATAAGTTGTTTTCCATTTGTAATATAATACCAATAGATAAAAAAGTAGAATATTTGATAGGTCTGGAATATTATTATAATGAGAAGTATAAAGTGAATGTTAAAAATAAGTACAACACACATAGGGTTAGAGAAAACAAACTGGTTCTACCAAAAATAACGAATTATTATGGTAAGAGAACATCTAAGTATTTGGTAGCTAAAGTGTTTAACAAAATAGATCTACTAAGAGAAAAAGTAAAAATTAGTAAAGGATCACTTAAGAAAAAATTGAAAAACATTATACAGGATTGTTAATAGAACTCTATATACGAGTACATTGTATTAGATTAAAATATTACAATATATTAATATATAAGTACTAGATAATATATAATTCATATAATTAAAGTTAGATGTATATAAAGATTTTTAGTTAACATAACATTAAGATGTCATGGGTTTATATATTATTATATTGTATAATTGTGTATCATTGTGTCTAATATTAGTAGTACATAAGGTGGTTCATTGTTTTGTAAAAGAGCGCCTCTCGCCATCAAACGTAAAAGTTTGGCGAGTTTAGAATTAAGTAACACCACTGTTTCATAAATACATTAATAAATAAATTAAAAAAAAAATGCATCCGATCTTTCCCTTATATTGAGTAATTCCATCTTATGTCATAACAAAGTTTGAGAAACATAAAATTACAATTTCTTTATATCAGGGATAAGATCGGATGCCAAGAAACAAAAAAAGAGAAAATCGTTTGGAACATTTATGTTTCTAGTACTTTATAGATGTTATTGAAATATGTTTTTCAGCGTTAAAGATAGGACAAATCTCTTTTATAAACTTTGTTCTCTAAGCAGTAGAATTGGTTTTAAATTTAAGTCCGGTCTTACCCCTTAATGGCCAATTTTTCATTATGCATATAAAAAAGTATGTCTAGTTTTCGCACACTTTTAAAGCAGAAACAGTTGAGTTTACGCAAGCAAAAGATTCTCAGAGCTAAACTACGTTTAACGATTAACGGTTTGCTCCATATTCCAGAAATCTGACGTATACGGATGTCGAGAAATTAAAGTTTTTGGCAGACTCTTCCAACTTTTCGAAAATCCGTCCGGTATTATCCCAACGCACCTTACTCCCTATGTAACGACGGCGTAAGGATGTTACCACACCAAGCGAACGATCGACATTGATCAATGGCGTCGATCGATGTCGATGGCTTTAGCTGATTGACAGTTACTGGTTGGCAAAACGTTGTTCAATCATCGGTCGACAATTAATCGACGTGGTTGTAGGCTCTTTCAAAATGTGGTCGGCGGTTTCCCGAATGATCAAGCAGCTCGATCGACATCGACCAATCCATTCTACCTCCGATCGACGATGGATCGATTGAAACAAAAACAGAAACTTTTTTATTCAATATAGATTATAAATAATACTTATTAAAAGTCACTTTTGTTTAATTACCACTGGTTTGAAAAAATCCTCTGTCCTGGCAAGAACCAGTAAGAAACCGAGCGGGACTTTTTTTAAATAACGGCTTACAATCATGTAATCACAATTAACCACACAAAACAAATTAGAAATAGCTTGGTAGCGATTACCTCATTCCCAGGACGAATTGGTCGACTCGACCGGGGTAGGACTACGTTCTATAGCAGTTTAAAATAGCAGCTTAATGCTGCTGTTTGGTATGGTGAGTGTGAGTGTTTTTTTTACTGGAAACGAGGCATTCCATCTTAGTCCTTAAGGATGACAACGCATTAGCATTTTGATTCTTAATCGAAGGTGGATTTAAGTGTATTTAATCCGTAGCATCCAATTATCATAATATTATAAGTGGAATTTACGCTTGTTTGCTCCTGATATCCTGGTGTTTCTTTCTTTCAAAAGAAAGAAACTATTTTATGACCCACATAACTCATATTTACATACATACATACATATAATCACGCCTCTTTCCCGTAGGGGTAGGCAGAGACCACTTCTTTCCACTTGCTACGATCCTTACATACTTGTTTCGCTTCGTCCACTTTCATTATTCCCTTCATACATGCACTACGGTTTAGGGTACTCTTGACCTGGCCTTTTTTCAAGACGTCCCTGATTTGGTCTAGAAATGTCCACCTAGGTCTACCCCTTCCAACACTTTCATTCACACTCGCCTTATACACTTTTTTCGTCAATCGTTCTTCATTCATTCTCTCGACGTGGCCAAACCATCTCAGCATACCTTTCTCAATTTTTGTCACTACATCTTCTTTCAGACCACAACGTTTCCTTATCTCACTATTTCTTATTCTGTCACTCAGTTTAACTCCTATCATACTTCTTAATGCTCTCATCTCAACTGCATTTATTCTGCTTTCATGTTTCTTCTGCCATACCCAACTTTCACTTCCGTACATGAGTGTCGGAACCAGCACCCCCTCATGCACAGCCAAACGAGCCTTGTTAGACACCTTCCGACTGCTCATAAAGGAGTGCAAAGCTCCATTCCCCATGTTTCCTGCATTCACTCATCTTTCGATATCACTCTCACACTTTCCATCTCTTGTAAACTTTGACCCCAGATACACAAACTCTTTATTTTTTATTTTATTAACTCATATTTATTTCCTTGAAATTAACTTTGAAAGATTTTTTTCGCAAATAAGGAACGCTTATCGGACTTATAGCTACAGTTAGTCACTGCAAGACATACAATTCCATTTAGAGGTAGGGTGACCATAATTCTTTCTATATAGGCCTTTTACGTGGTAGTGCCATGCTGCTACTATATTAGACGTATAGTTGTAGCACGAATGGGTCGGCTCGCCCGGGGAAGACCACGCTCTCACAGAATACCAGCGTAAAATAGCAGCTTTATGCTGCTGTGTTTCGTATAGTGAGTGTAGAGAACCAGAGACCCTTTTTATTGGGAACGAGGCATTCCAACTCAGTCCTAAAGGGTGACAACGCATCCGCATTTTGACTCTTAATTGAGGATAAATGTAGATGTCTATGGACCACAGCATCCACTTACCATCAGATGGACTGTGACGAGGCATTCCATCTTCGTCCTCACGGGTGACAACGCATCTGCAATTTGATTCATAATCGAGGATAGATGTAGATGTCTATGGGTCACAGCAACCACTTACCATCAGGTGGACTGTGTGCTCGTTTGTTACCCTTGCCCTATAAAAAAAGAAACAAATTTAAATGCTGAACTCTATTGCGACAAAACTATTTTATCCACCATCGGTGATTTCTCTTTTGTATTTTTTTTTTGTTTTCTCTTTTTTTAATAGCGGTAATGACTATTAAAGCAGCAGCTACTCTACAAGTCTAGTGGCATCGCGCTTGTGCTCTGAACTGGATGGGGTCGCCTCACTTTGATCCGCAACGTGCCTCGACCCTCTGACTCAAGGTGAGCAGCCTCAGTCTGCTCAAGTAGATTCTGATCAAATGGATACACAGTCTCAGTTGTCCCTTGTTGATTCATGTCTCAGTTTTTTAATTCTGACAGAAACGGGATTGTTATACTCATGTTACACCGCGATCTATCGGAAGGTATGAAAGGTTTTCTGGCAAATCCCATATTCACCTCTTACGAAACTCACGGAATAAAATGGAGTGATGTTTATTCTCTTTCACCTCCACCACAGGTGATGTTAGAGCCACACTTATAACTTTAGTTTTCTGTATTTTTATCATGATCATCATTAAAAGTCCACTGCCGAAAATAGGCCTTCCCCATAGACTACATTAAAGGAAGATATTTGCCATAGTCGTCACACTTGGCAGCTGGGTTGGCAACTACAGTTTTTATAATTTCAAGTTGCTATCAGAAAGGTTCTGCTGTCACATCTCCTGTTTCATTTCCCTCTATTGCCTCTTACGATACCAGTGGGGTAATATGGCGTAGTGGATATTCTTATACGGCCTCTTCACTGCACTTGTTTTAGTAAGGATAGAATCCTTTATAGATACCATACACAATCCAGTTTACCGTCAAGTTTGCAGCGCGCTTGAAGCGGCGTCCGGTAAACTTGACGGTGTACGGCTATCAGTGTGCACGACAAGTCTGCTTGAAGCAAAAATTGAATTTCGATTCTGCCTACTTGATCAAGCTTGCAGCGTCATGCAAACTTGAACGTGTGTACGAGCGGTCAAGTATGCATGACGGTAGTCGGAACAAATAAGCGAGAGACGCCATAGTTTCAACTGATGCGTCATCATGCAAACTTGACGCCGCTTCAAGCGCGCTGCAAACTAGATGGTAAACTGGATCGTGATAGCATCCATTATGTGATATGTCAATATGTATCTTGTAAAACAATATTATATGAAACTGCTTATAAAATGAAAATATAAATAAAAATATACGTGTGTTTTCAGTACTAATGAAATGTGATAATTATGGAACCCTAATACAGGCTTACCTAATACAGCGTTCACTTAATCTACTTATTCCCAGAAGACGTATTTAAAAACGGATGCTCCAGAACAAACAAGACTTATAATTTAAATAAAACTAATTTTACGGATTTTATCGCGTATATTAACTTTTTTACATTCCCGACGTTTACGTTACGTTTTTTTACGTTTTTAATCTGGAGGTAGCCGTGGTTAACTATGACATTGGGACGTCATACACCTCAGTCCCCCCCGTGACCATGAGTGCTGTAAAGTGCTTGAAACGTCGGGAATGTAAAAAAGTTAATATACGCGATAAAATCCGTAAAATTAGTTTTATTTAAATGTGTAGTGTTCGCGTAAATATAAGAAATCATTAAGACTTTTATAATATTTTGTTATCAACCGACATCAAAAAGGAGGAGAGGTTTACAATCCGTCGGAATCCTTTTTATGTATGTACACCCTTAACTCGAAGACTCTTGAACCGATTTGTAAAATTATTTTTATAACGTTCACTGGTCACGGTTTATTTATGAAACGTCACAAATAATCCGAATGCACGGTTTATTCACTTAAGTAGTAACAATGTAGGCCCCTATTGACAAGTAAGTACATAAAAACGGCGTCTCGCGAATACGTTTTTACATTTTTAGGGTTCCGTACCTCAAAAGGAAAAAACGGAACCCTTATAGCATCACTTTGTTGTCCGTCTGTCTGTCTGTCTGTCTGTCTGTCAAGACCCTTTTTCTCAGGAACGCGTGGAGGTATCAAGTTGAAATTCATATCAAATACTTAAGTCTACAATCCCTTAGAGCTGTGAAAAAATCAAACTTCTAAGCCAACGCAATCAAAAGATACAGCCGTTTATGCCGCAAATATTATGCCGCAAGGGAATCAAAACCTACAGGGTACTTCTCGTGAACTCAGAATCTTAAAATTTGGTACGAAGCAACGTATTATAGCACAGATAAAGGAAAAATTGCGAAAAGCATTAATTTTTAGTTACATCATATAAAAAATATTTTTAATAATTTTGACAAACGGATATGTTCGGAACCCTCAGTGTGCGAGTCCGACTCGCACTTGGCTGGTTTTTTTTTTTGTTTCAAAAGTTATACTTCCCAGGTAACATTTAAATTTTATCCAAATTGATTGAGCGGTTTTATAAAAATCAACAATAAATTATACTTATATTGAAGTCAGTTGTACAATTTTTTTTTATTTTACCACTTGTTTTCGGTAAGAATCTAGAACGATATTTGAGTTTGACAATTATCAAGAACAAACAGAATGGTCACCCTCTTCACAAGAGTCACGCAAGCTGACCGCAGTGGAAACGCTATCTTCCATCAGGTAAAGTATAGCGCCATTAGAAGCAAGTTCAAACGTGTTTACCTAGATATATGAGCATTTAATATATTTTGTTGTGCTAGTTGAATAATTCATGAATATTAAGTAGGATTTTGTTGGCGGAAATTAATATTTTCTACCGACTTCAAACAGGAGGCACTCATTTCGACTGTGTTTTTTTTTATGTGTGTTACATCATAACTTCTTTCTGGGTGGACCGATTTCGATGATTCTTTTTTTATTTGAAAGCTGGTACTTCTCATGTGATCTCATATAAATTTAATCAAGATATGACTAGTAGGTTTTGAGCAATTCTTAATAATTTATATTGAAGTCGGTTATACAAAATTTTTAATTTTAAATTATGGTATTAATGATTAACCTCAAAGCGTTCTGGACGGCGAACAATTTTCCCACGTCGAGTTCTTCTCCCACTAAACGGGCGAAACCAGCTCATTGACTGGCGGTGGCGATCGTTCGCTAGTCCCGCGCGGTACCGTAAAATGAGATGAATAGATACAACTTTCAACTTCTACACTGTTTTTCTTACATTTATTGACGTGACAACGTCTTATAAATCGACGAAGCTGGCTGCACGCACGAAAAAACATGACTCATGCGGCGTTACCTCGCTCTGAGGCGTTCCATTTAAAGTGCAAGCGAGAGCGCGGAACGAGCGACAAAGAGGCACAATCGGCCTCCGCGTTCGGCATGTCCGCATGGACAGCTGCTATACAATAATACATTTACATGTTTTCGTCAAGTATGACGTGCAGTAAAAAGTGAATGTGGTGTCAATTGTTTATAGCAACGATAATTGCGGCGATAAAGGTAATGATTCTTTCGATATTAAATATTTCTTATGACGTTGTCACGTTCAACTATCGTCAGTAAGCCGACTTTACAGACAACCGATTTTTTTTGTATATAAGCTGATAATAAAACACTTTAATGTTGTGAGTCTTGTTGTATTTTATCGAATACTAATGCTTCAAACGAGTAAAAACATGAAAATTCGTTGTATTTTAGAATAAAGTAGTCTGTTTCTATATACCGGGAATCCGGGGTTAATAGATACGACATAGGGGTGAATAGAGAAAAAAAGCCAGGGTTGTCAAATTTACTTTTGTTGTAGTATGTAGTTTGTGAGCTTGTGAGTCAAATGAAAGAAAACATAACTACATCCAAATTGTCATTATAAAAAAAATAATTAGTTAATAAATCTGATATTTATACAATTCCATATTATATAAATAAAAAATACCAGAGTAATGTAATTTAACTGCTTTGTAGCGTAAGAATTTTTTCTGTCATAAAGCCAATAGATAAATAAGCCACTGCTTATATAGTTTTGAATATATTTTTTTAAGTAATAAACATAAAAAATAAAAAAAATGTTTCAAAGTTTGTTAAACTATGTAACACTAATTATAATACTACGTGTTTTGATTAATAACCTTTGGTTATTTTAAGTTGTAGGTAACAAGACGAGATTAAAAACCAATATTACTCATTTATAAAATTATGTAAGTACTAAACATAAACGTAAATTTAGATAATATGGGGACTTCAAGCTGATAACTCGCATCAATGTGTAATGGTAAAACCTCAAGTATTTGGAAATTTAATGTATAACAAATATCAACATTTAACATTTATAATAGAAGACTTTTTAATACCTTTAATATGGTTTAAACGTTTTTTTTTTTAACTTACTTTCAATTAGCTACTTAAATTAATTTATGTAGTAAGTAAATGGTGCAAACGGTTTTTGACAACCCTAAAAATCATGTTTCTATTAACCCGTTTTACGTTTCTAATAACCCCTCATCCGTATCTATTCACCCCTTTCTTCGTTTCAATTAACCCCAAAGGCGTTTTTATTCACCCCTCAGTCGTATCTATTCACCTCGAATTCGAGAAAAAATACCAGTATCCTGATTTTACTATTTAAAAGAATAAAATCGTTCAATATCGATATTCATATTTGTATTAATAAGAGATGAGAAACTCAACTCCCTAAAAACAAAATTTACAACAAGTAAACACTGAAGAACTTGATGTTTAACTAAAAGTTTTACACAGCATAAAATCACTTGTACTCACACGTTTATAATAACCGTTAACCGCCCTTTTCTTTACTGTCCTCAAAATTGACACTTATTTAAAGGTTACCAAAATAAAGGGAAAATGTTGGCAAATAATAAACAGTAGTAATAAACAAACGTTCCCGAGCTGTAGACAAAGCTAGAGACAACTTTATCAAATAACTAGACTTGTGTCTATTCACCCCGCGATTTGTATTCACCCCATTTTACGGTAGTAAATTTGTCTCAGTATCTTAGAAATCATCCTAGTCTAATTGCTTACTCACCTTTCTTTAATGTATTTTTGCCCTATATTGATCATCCGCCATTAGTGTAGCCGGTAACTTCATAATATGCTGCCTGTTACGGCGCAAAGCTCGTCCATTTTTAGTTTCTAACCAATAAGAACGCTCACCTCGTGCTCTAGCCACAACTTTAGCCTTTTCTCATGTTCTTTTATCCCACATTCGTACCGTTTCACCTGATTTTAGTGATGCTAGTGGTTTAGTACCCTTATTATAATACTCTTCAAAGAGTTAAATGACTTTATCACATATCTTTAATAGATTTTCTTTTACTAAGCGAGCGTTGACGGTTTAAGGACGTAGAACATCGTGGTGAACAGGTAATCTAATATTAAGCCTACGGCTCATTAACAGCTGGGCAGGTGAATACTTCTCTCCGGGAATTGGTGTATTCCTAAAATTAAGAAGCGCCAGTTGTCAATCTTCACCTGTTTCGTATGACTTAATTAGTATTGACGTTACGGTCCTTACGTTCCTATCCGTCAGTCCAACGGATCTTGGGTAATGAGAACTGGTAACATGTTCAAACCCCCAATCTTTACTGAAAATTTTAAAATCATCTGCTGTGAATGTGTCCCATTGTCAGTCACAATCTTTTTAGGTGTGCCAAATCATATATATATAATGCCCTTCATAACATTAATTCCCTGTAGTGCCGTGTAGTGGCGGTTAAGAATATCCACTACCCCATATCTTCCCGTGGGTGTCATAAAAGGCGACAGTGGGAAATAGCAGGAGATGGGCAGCAGTATCTTCCTGATAACAGCAATATCACAATAAAAAACTGCGGTTGCCAACCGGCTCGGCAAGCGTGGCAACTACGGCATTATACCCCCCAAATGGATAACGAAACCTATCCAATTGCAGAGAGGTGTAAGACAGGTTGACGTTATATCCTCGAAACTCTTCACCGCTGCATTGGAAGACGTTATCAAGCATCTGGACTGGAAAGGATACGGTATCAACATCAATGGCGAGTACATCACTCACCTTCGATTTGCCGACGATATAGCCCTTATGGCAGAATCGCTGGAGGACCTAAGCACTATGCTCAATGACCTCAATAGTGTCTCCCAACGGATAGGTCTTAAGATGAACATGGACAAAACAAAGATCATGTTTAATGTCCATGTCACACCTATGCCAGTAGTTGTTGGGAACACTAAGCTCGAAGTTGTTGACGAGTATGTTTATCTGGGACAAATAGTCCGACTAGGTAAGTTCAACTTCGACCGAGAGGTCAATCGACGGGTTCAACTCGGTTGGGTAGCGTTCGGGAAATTACGGCACGTCTTCTTGTCAGGTATACCTCAAAACTTAAAAACGAGACTGTACAACCAGTGCGTGTTGCTAGTGATGACTTATGGAACTGAGACGTGGTCCTTCACTGCTGGCCGGATGAGGAAGCTCAAGGTCACTCAGCGAGCTATGGAGAAGGCTGGGTGAATATTTGAAAACGTACATTTTTGATGTCTCGCTGTGAATAACACATTAAAGCTAAATCGATTTTGATCACTTTTTTTACATACATAGTTAATTAAGTGGGGTACATATTGCAGGTCAATTTATTGTGTTTTATAAACTATAAGCCATTTTATAAAAAAAATAGTTCCCAAAACCTCATTACCATTCGTGTCCCTTTTTCCAATTTTCAACCATTATGATAAGAAAAATTAAACGAAACCTTCGAAGAATAACATTTTTTCTTATTATTTAGTAAATATAATAGTTATTGTATAAACTGAAATAAAATATATGATGTAAAGAACAGTTTCAGTTAATTTTATACCAATTCAAATTTTGTCCCACCCTTCGTACTACTTACCGTTCGCGAATATTGACAGTGAAATAGAATTGTACCCAATGGTAAATGTAATCCTCACGAAGACTCCCCACCACGACCTTAGTGCCCGCTAGTGACTTGAGCAGATCACACGCCTTAAAGAGCGATTAGGCGCCAACGAAAAATTAATAATCTACAAAAAATCGTCCAGGTCAAAATAAAATCTCCTTACCGTTCGTGTCTTCTAAATGTAAGTTATTTGTTCAGGTTAATTTAATTAATGATCTAAATCTTTGCCATAAGATTATTTCTCGTCTGATAACGTATTTAGTCTCATAAGTCTAATAAATAATGCAACGTACACAAATGTTTCCAAATATCTACTTACCATTTTACTATTTACCATTTTTCCCGTTCACATTTTACCTGAATGGTAAGGAGCAAGTGGGACTGGTAAGGAGGTATTTTTTCTATTTAAATGTAATATTGTTTCAATACATACTATATTTAAACTGCCGTTTAAATTACTAAACCACTACAAATTTCAGATTCAAGAAAAGCGCAAAATAGCACTTTCTGCGCTTTTTTCTGTCATTGTCACAGAACATAATAAAAAACATCAATCAAATACAAAAAAATAATTCTGAGACTTAGGAAACGCTTACAGAGTCCTAAGACAAAAGCAAAAGCTCTACTGCAGAATAAAACGAAAATAGAAGAAGCGAAAAAACAGATTTTGTTTGGGGAGGCTATAAAAAAGACATTAGAAGGCAGCTACAAAGCTTTAAAATCAAATACTGAGAAAAGAGCATTCCACAATACAATTATGCGTGAAAAACACATTTCAAAGAAGCATAAAGTTTTGTCAGAAGCACAGAATTTCTTGCTGAGAGAGAAGAAACAGCCCCAACAAAAAAATGTAGAAGACGAAAAGTTAAAACAAGATAACAAGAATTTTTTGAATGGGACAACGTTTCTAGAGCTACGGCAGGCAAGAATGAATTTATAACACGACAAAGGGAGAGAAAGCAGAAGAGGTATTAGTTAGATAACATGAAGAGTCTGCATAAAGTATTTAAATCCGAATTTCAAACAGTGAGTTATTCTTACTTTTGCAAACGACGTCCATACTGGGTATTGATTCCAAGTGTAAACCAAAAAGATACATGTGTTTGTAAAATGCATGCAAATATGGATCTATTAATTCAGGCTCTGTACAAAAGAAGAATTATAAAACACGCGAGCATCAATGATGTAATCAATTTTCTCTTTTGTGGAAAAATAAATGTCTTATTGAGCGTTGTAACTTGTACGAAAACAAAACCATTTGCTACGAAGAATTTGATAATAAGGACCTAATAACATTCAAACAATGGCAAAATTCTACAACCAGTTATGAATCCAAAGACATAATCCATCCAAAAGAATAATATCAAAAACAAAAATAACAACTAACCCTAAAGAAGCTGTTGAGCTGTTGAGGCTAACTTTTCTGGTATATACCAGGAGTTTATTGAATCTTCAGAGCTGGAAGCAATAAGAGATCGTTATGAGACTGACACTTTTCAGACTCTAAAACATCAGGTGAGTGTTTCTGAGTCTGAAAAGTGCCAGTGTCGTAATGATGATATTGATTCAGATACTTTGGATTATAATATTTTTTAATTGTTTTGACTATGTACAAGAAAATAGCTACATTTAAGGTTTTCATATTAAATTTTAGGTATTGTTTAATATCCAAAGAAATTGCAATTACTTTTATGTTATGTGTTTTATCGGAAAACACAAGTTTCTGCTTACTTTTTTATTTTGGTGTGTAGTATACCAATAAAACTACACTGTTTATATTATCATAACCAAAAAGTGTTAGATTACCTACCTATGTGATTTTTATAGACTGTTATTTGCCAAAGTTCATTAATACTAAGACTGACGCTTTAATAGTGTAAGTAATTTCTTAAGAAGTTAATTTTATTCGAATTTGAATTCGTTTAACTTATGTTTTATTTAATAAAACTTTGCAAAAAATAGTTATTAATATTTTTCATATACAGTTAACTTTAATTTGATAGATGTGACTGGTCTTTTAAATGCAAAGGAGATCTCAATTATCATCTAGTGATAAAGTTTTTAACCACACGTGCAGGCATATCTTTTCTAAATTTGATACTGTGTCAGAAATTGTTTATTTTTTAAATAATTGAGTAAATAAAATCACTGCAATTTGTGTTTTACTAATTACCATTCCTATAATATAATTACCATTCTAAAATTCTCTTTACCATTTGTTTAATTTCTCATTACCGTTTGCACAATAATTTCAAATCCAAATTGTGACGTATATAAAGGCTTATTTTTTGGTCTCATGCATTTTTTTGTATGTGTATGCTATCAGCTTTGCTTTGAATATCTAAAGAACAGTTTTGTAAGTACTATTATTTCATTCTTTAAAATTGTCTAATATGTTCATTTGCAAATATTCACCCGGCTATGCTCGGAGTTTCTCTGCGTGATAAACTTACAAATGAGGATATCCTCAGTAGAAACAGAGTGACCGACATAGCCCAACGGATTAGTAAGCTGAAGTGGTAATGGGCCGGCCATATAGCTCGAGGAACCGACAAACGATGGGGAAAAAAGGTTCTCGAGTGGCGGCCTCGTACCGGCGGACGAAGTGTAGGGCGTCCCCCACTAGATGGAGTGACGACCTGGTAAGACATGCAGGAAGTCGATGGATGCAGGTGGCTCGGGACCGTTCTTTGTGGCTTTTCTACAAATTTAGAATAATAATCAACTATTAACAGGTACTGTTTTCTTCCGAACTCAAAAATGTCAGCAGCTGAATGCTCCCAAGGTAGTGTAGGCACGAGATGCAGCGCAAGAGGCTGGCGCGGCGCAGCGGCTTGATGTCGCTGGCACGTCTCACACGCCTGCACAACACACGCAATATCTGCCGACATACCTGGCCACCACATTACATCGTGTGCGTGACGTTGACATTTTTCCACCCCTAAATGCCCTTCGTGTATACGGCTCAGCATTTCTTTCCGTAAGGACAAGAGTATAACAATACGATAATTTCTAAATAAGATTCCTCTGATCATGTTTTTTTTACAGGATAAGGGTGACAAACGAGCACACAGAACACCTGATGGTAAGTGGTTGCTGCAGCCCATTGACATCTACATGTAATCTCGATTTCGAATCAAAATGCAGATGCGTTGTCACCCGTGAGGACTAAGATGTAATGCCTCGTTTCCAGTAAAAAGGGTCTCCGGACGTCTTGAAAAAAGGTCAGGTCAAGAGCACCCTAAACCGTAGAGCATGTATGAAGGGAATAATGAAAGTGGACGAAGCGAAACAAGTATGTAAGGATCGTAGCAAGTGGAAAGAAGTGGTCTCTGCCTACCCCTACGGGAGAGAGGCGTGATTATATGTATGTATATCGATAAATTTATGACAAAATATCGATATTTCCATATATCGATATTTTTTACCCAAGTCTAGTGTCAGTAGAATTACAGGCTGTGACTCATTCTATTTTCATCCTCCTCCGAGCAAACTCCTTTCGTTGTTTGAAGTTGTTGGGAATTTAGTTAATTATAAATAATAAAACTGCAGATCGGGTAAAAAATGCGTGTGCTCCGTATAATAATTCTCTTGTACAGTAATGACATTAGTGACATTGACAGATAAAATTAGACAATTAATATTTTTGGAATAACTTCTGGGCTTTTGTCCCATACCGATAAAAACTAAATGTTGTGTTGCCAACATATTGGCGGGGCAACTGGAAGATTAAAATGATAAGTACTTATTATTAAAGTATACAAACATTGAAACACCCTATTAATTCACATAGACAATATAGGTAATAAAGATATTAGTATTAACAAAAAGACAAGAAACAAAAATTCTTATCTTATTGACATTAACTAAATTAACAAACTAAATTAACTAAAATTAACAAACTAAACAAATTAAGGGATATGTACATTTGTTTTGTTTATAAGACAAAAACGTTATCATTATTATTATTATTAAACTAAATGAACTTAAACTAATTATATTAATTACATAATAAACAATGTAGTGTAAGGTACAACCTTTTTTTTATAATACAATCATTATTAACTAGCACCACTACATTCCAGAGGTAGAACACAAACTTTCATTACAGCTCCTTTATGTGTGTGGCCGTTAGCAGTTTTGACTTCCACTACTCCCACTTTTCCATCTTTACCAGTGTAAGTATTTATGACTCTGGCTAGGGGCCAGTATAGTGGTGACAAATTGTCATCCCTTAGGATCACCAATGCTCCTACCTTTACATTAGGTTGAATGTCTTGCCACTTAGGGCGAGATTGTAACAAATTTAAATAATGCTTACTCCAAACCTTCCAGAACAACATTTTTATTTCATTACAAGTTTTCCAAAATTGAGATTGTTTCATTATGTTTACATTGGGCTCAGGATAAGTATTTAAAGCAGTTCCTATTAAGAAATGACCTGGAGTAATACGAGTATAATCATTTGGATCATTGGATAATGGCATGACAGGTCTGCTGTTTAAACTAGACTCAATTTGGCATATGACTGTATACAGTTCTTCATAAGTAAGAATGGACTTTAGTAACACTCTCTTTAAGTGGTACTTTCCACTTTTGACGCCAGCTTCTGCCAATCCACCGAAGACTGGTGAATAGCAAGGTAAAAAATGAAAATTAATCCTCTTTTGAGCTGAATATTGACACACCTGTCTTTGGTGAACTGGCGAGTTGTGAAAGTTATGTAGTTCGTTTAATTGGTTCTTTGCGCACTTGAAGGATGAAGCGTTGCCGCTATATATGTCTGTGGGCAATCCACGTCGCGATATAAATCTATTTAGGCAGGCTATAAAGGTTTCTGTTTTTATATCAGTGGCTAGCTCCAAGTGAATAGCTTTTGTTACAAAGCACACAAACAGGCAAATATAACCTTTTGAGATTATAGGTTTTCTGATCCTGGCTATTTTCAGTGGGATCGGACCAGCGTAATCTAAACCTACCTTCTGGAAGGGGCGACATACATTGACCCTATCTGGCGGCAAAGAACCCATTAACTGTTTTGCTGATTCAGCTTTTAATCTAAAACAAACAGTACACTTATGTAACACTTTTTTAACTTGTCTGAGACCGTTCACAATCCAAATTCTTTGGTTTATTGATGAAAGAACAAGCTTTGAACCCGCATGGAGGTTTTTTAAATGTTCACTTACAATAATTAAATTAGTGATGCGGGAATCCTTAGGTAAGACAATGGGATGTTTCTGTGTATAGGGAATGGAGGCATTTTGTAATCGGCCACCCACGCGAACCAACCCCCCGTCATCGATAAACGGACATAATGACTTTAAATTACCTTTAACAATTGTTTTCTTACATTTTAAGGCATGAATATCTTCTGACAAATATTTTTCTTGTTCATATTTTACAATCATTGACAATGACAGATCAAGTTCCTGAGTTGTAATATAACTAAGTTTATTTTTAGAGACTAATTTTGACTTTGCATTCTGAACGAAACGTAAGATGTAAGCTAAAACTCTCGTCATTTTGTTGATATCAGAAAATTTTTCAAGAAAATCGAGACATAACGATTGCTCACCAGAAGTAGTACAAAGCATTGCACTTAAGCATGCAGAGTCGACGCTAGCCTCTGGTAAATCCTGTGGCAAAATTAAATTTGATTGTGGCTTGTACTCACGTGACTGCAGAAACGCAGGCCCTTTCCACCACAGGTCGTGATCGGCTGGCTCGTTTGGCATGACTCCTCGGCTAAGACAATCGGCGGGGTTCTCGTTCGAGCTAACGTATGACCATGTGTATTTTTGTGTAAGTTGTAAGATAACCTTAACGCGATTCGCTATATAAGCTTTAAGTGTGTTAATGTTAGTTTTGAGCCAAGCTAATACTATTTGTGAGTCAGAATAAATTATAATATCCTGTATTTGCATTTTAACAGTTAATATGTGATGAACTCTGCTGACAAGCTTTGCCAGCAACAGAGCTGCAATAAGTTCTAGTCGAGGAACTGATAAACTCTTATTAATAGGATTTATTCGTGATTTCCAACCAGTTTTTAATAACCAGTTTTGCTAGATACATCAGCAAACCCTATAATTTGTGTAAAGCTTATGTCATGCACACTTATATGTCGCGGTATGCGCATTGGTTGCATTGTAAGCAAGCTATTATAAAACTTGTGCCAAAGCTGTAGCAGTTCACAATTTGGCTCCGAGTCCCAGTCCAATTTTTCTTGCCATAAGCGTTGCATTATAGCCTTTGCGCTTACCACAATGGGTCCAGCAAGACCTAGTGGGTCGTAGAATCCACTTATGAAGCTAAGAATTTCACGCTTAGATTGAGGCATGCTATTAACAGTTTTTGGACTTGATATAATAAATGAATCTAACTTAATATTGTATTCATACCTAGTGTTTTTAAAGAAGTGTTATTTTTCTCTAGATCAATCTCATCAAAATGTTGTTGATCTTTTTGTATTTCTTTTAACAAGTCTGGTGAATTTGAAACCTATTTGTGTAATTGAAAACTTCCTAAGCTTAACAAACTGCATAATTGTTCCTTTGCTGCTGATAATCCAACCAACGTCTTTTCTGAATAAAGAATGTCATCGACATATGTGGAATTATTTAATATAGAAGCAGCTATAGGGTACTCATTGTGGTGTTGTTCAGCCAACATTTTCAAACATCGAGTTTATTCTACGCCGAACGCTATAAGAGAATAAATTAACAATGAATACACAACAACCAGAATCAACATCATCATCAGTAATGACAGAAGAAGAACAAAGCTTTTTCGCATTCGACGATCTGCATGTCATAGCATGTTGCGAGAATGAAGCCACCACTCAGGATATCGAACCCCAAGTTTACTTGGAAAGTTTGGAATCAAGAGTAGCAAAGGCGCTTGACGCGTCAAAAGGCTTTACAAACCTCGTAGAAATTGCTGAAGCATAAGACAGTAATTCTAAGGTTAATATTAGATTAAACAACACACCTGTATCTTCAGGTGAAATCAACGCCCTGATTGACGGAATTGAACGTAAGGACACAGTTACTATAAATACACCTATGGGTGACTTTGTAGTACCAATACCTGCCACAGAAGCAATTGCGAAATATCAAAAGGTGTTGAACAATGCAGCCGCTGCTAGCATCAAAACTCTCTATGACACATCATTATTGATAAATGCCAAAGAGATTGATGTACGCAAAATGATTGCAAATATAAAGGTCATAAAGCCGCAACTCTGTCACGAGTTATGCCAAGAAGATTGATAGAAAAGACGTAATGGAGTCCATTTTGTCTATTCTCATGATCGAACGCATAAAAGACAGACAGTTGCAAAACATATGCGACCATTATAGTAAATCAGAGATGTGGATTGACCCTCTAACATCAGGTTTATGGGTTGTTAACCCAGAAGTCGGTCATCCAGCGCTAGCCGCTGCGAAAAACCGCAGAGTCTGTTCAACTTACGTGTCGGATGACAACCAAACGCAGAGTCTAATATCCTTAGCTTTCTCTAGAAAACCAAGAGAAACAGCTTCAGCTAAGCTGAATCTATTCTCAAAAATCAAAGGAAAGAAAAGAGACGATATTAACCCTTCCAGTACCGCGCCCACTAGAACAAAAAACGGCTTTGTACCGGGGGCTTCTGACGTCATCTCGGCGCGCGGCACTTGTTTCAACGTTTATGTTTTTCACGACTGTTCGTTTATATTATAAGAGGCTTAAGTTACAGTTCTTAAAAGCTGATAAGATTGTCGATATGTAGAAACAATAACATTTGGATGTTTAATTAGTTTTGTACAGCTCTTTGTTTCTAAGGGATCTTGAAAAATGTATTTACTGCCAATAAATTTGGTTTTATCAATGAAAAAGCGAAAGTTTTTATTTTATTTTTATGTCTTCACAATCAATACAAAATAGTCTTCCTAAAATAAACCGAAATTATGCATGTAAGCATTATAATAATTCTACTTTTTCATTTGCAAACATTTGCTAAAAATTCGACAATAGACAGTATAATGGATATAAGTTTCGCTGGATAGATTATATTGGTATTGCTCGGAAGGACCATGTTGGGAACTTAGTTAATTACTTAGAATAATAACACCTAGAAGCCGAGTCCGCGTCCGTAATGTGAGGCAACTCAAACTAAGCCAGTATGGCTTAGTTCAATACTCGGCCCGTTAGTGCTCAAAGTCGTGTCGTGTTGACAACAGCTCCCGAAATTTTTATTAAAAATGACGTTTTATGCAATGAACGGATGTAAGTACATCAGAGAAACACAAGAAACATAGTAACATTACATTTCACGAGTAACTAATGCTTTTAAACTTATATTTTTACGTAAAACATTCATTAAAAATAAATATGAATTTTTAAAAATTGACATGGAATTATATGGAAATGTTGCCAAAGTGAAAGAAAAATTCTCCCACCTTTTTTTAATTAAAACTAAAACACGTCAATAGGAATGAGGGCATCCACGACTATTTCTGCTACTAGGGCGGCACCACTTTACAGTGAGGTAAATTATTTGACAGATTTCATAGCGGGGATAATAATTTCTTAAGAAAATGTAATATGTAAGGTTTCTTTCTGTATTATTACAAATATTTTATATTAATTACATTAGAAATGAATAAACCAAACTATAAAATATAGCTAAAAGCCGATTTTTTTAAAAAGGGTTATAAAGTGCAAAGAATTAAAAAATCAAACCTCTGACGTGGTCATTGTGTTGTGTAATAATATAATATTTTAGATAATGATAAACCTTTATTTAAAACTAATTTTTCAATTAACTGACACTATGGTACAAAAACTTTACCTCATTTACAACTAGCAACATCTGGTGAGTGGAAGATTATTAGCCCTCATTAAATAGAGTGCGTAACGCAACTTGACAACTTATTACTACGAGGGCTGCCAACATTGAAAAAATGCAACGCATTATTTTTATTTATCGACAGCTCCGTGGCGCAGTGGCTTAGCAATGAGTTGTTGCGCTGGTGGCCGCGGGTTCGAATCCCGCACGGAAAAAGTATTTGTATGCCTTGTTTGTCCTCGTGCAATTTATGTTTGTAAGCTGCCTCCACGACACAGGAGAAAATCATAGTGTGGGGGTAACGTTTTTAAAAAAAAATTAAAAATATTTTCGTTTTATGTTTCTTTCTGATCCGATCATTGCGGCTTGTGAGACAGAAAACATCAGACACAATCGAAATGAAAGCAGTTGGAAGCCCACTAAAATACAAAAATTTGTTCTTTACATTTTTTATAGGATACGGTGACACACGAACACACGGTCCACTTGATGGTAAGTGGATGCTGTGACCCATATACACCTACAACTATCCTCAATAAAGAGATGCGTTGTCATCCGTGAGGACTGTGTAATACCTACCAAAATTAAAATTTTCTTTTGTTTTTCGTATTGTAGCTTAGATTATGCATGTAGTGAGGTGCGGTACATCATTACTCGACGATTATTAAAAAAAATTGTTAAAAACAAACTGAATGATAGATACTGAATACGGTCAATCGTTCGTCGAACAGTCGTGTATCAGGCATCGGGCGGGTGTATATTGAACTTGCATTAGTCAAATAATTATAACGTCTCTATACAGTTACAAAGAAAAATATGATGCAATCACATTTATATGGTTCATAAAAGTATCTCACTTGGCTAGATAGGCAAATATCCTATTCAAAATATTTTGAATTTAGCGGGCTACACTTCGATAATAGAATTCAAACAAACTTATTTTCACATTTGTGTGAGTCATACGGTACATTCTAACTATTAGTCCAATATAGTTTCAACTTCCCTACTTTTAGGGAAAATTTAATGCATTGGCCACATTATTTCTTCACTTGCGTGTGTTTCGTCTAGCGTAAACACAAGTTGATAACGCATACATAGATTTCGTTCCTGCCCCACTTTTGAACGTCCGCTTTGTAGGGAACTATCGTTCTAGGTGTTATTATTCTAAGGTTAATTATAAATAATAAAACTGCAGATCGGGTAAAAAATGCGTGTGCCCCGTATAATAATTCTCTTGTACAGTAATGACATTAGTGACATTTAGTCTTCTTCTTCTTTCTTTTTTATGGCGGTTTTGATCATTCGCCAATGTCAGCGTGAAAGCGTTTATTGAGTAGAAGCTCAGTAGTTACAAATACTATGCCCATATACAAGAGAAGATTGTGATAGTACAAGTATCTTTTTTCCTTTAAACCAATTTTTTCCCCTTTTATCTTGTAGTACTAATGGTTGTACTGTTGAATTACCTAGAACAAATGACGAACACAGTTGCTATAACTACATTAGTATGTTAGTATTGACAAACATTAAACTTTTATACCATTAGTGTTAATAAAATCACACAGAATATATACATAAGGAGTGTTTGTGTAGGTTAAAAGTGAATCAAAATTTATAGGACAAGGGATGTCAGGAGGGAGATAATCATAGAGTGAACAAGATAATTTAGGACAGTTAAAAAAAATATGGTCGGAGGTTCCCTCATCCAACCCACATTCGCAGAGGGAACTATCCCTAATCCTCAGTTTGGCCAAATGTACTGGTGTACAAGCGTGGCCAATTCTAAGTCTACAAATAGTTGATGTAGAATGTTTATTAGCTTTATTGAATTTGAAAAACCATGATTTTGGAGGGATGGCACATTGTATAGCAGCATAGTGTTTACCTTTTATATTTTGAGTGGCTTTCCATAATGTATTCCAATTATTATTTAACTTCTTCTTTGCAAGTAACACTATGTCTGAGGAGTAAGTTAAATTACATGGCAAACCATTTCGACTGGCATTTTTAGCCATCAGATCAGCTGTTTCATTGCCCTTGATGCCACTATGACCTGGAATCCAAGCTAAGGAAACCTGAATGCCCTTGAGATGACATCTATACAATGTGTGTTTAATTTTGAGGATCAAGGGTATCTTATATTTACTTTGGAATTGGTTTAACAAAATTGCTAACAAACAACTTTTGGAGTCGGTAAGAATAACTGACTTATTGAAGTTGTGCGCTTCTATATATATTAAAGCTTCATGAATTGCCGTAGCCTCGCCAGTAAAAGTGGAAGAAATAGAAGGGCATTTAAAATTAAGAATTATTTTGAATCTGGGAATCCAAACTGCTGCTCCAGTACAACTTTCATCTGACTTTTTGGAGGCATCAGTATATATAATAAGCCAGCCTTTCCATAAATTATCTATGGACATTTAGTCTCATATTAGTGTTCTGTGCTGACATTGACAGATAAAATTAGACAATTAATATTTTTGGAATAACTTCTGGGCTTTTGTCCCATACCGATAAAAACTAAATGTTGTGTTACCAACAGAAGTTGGCTGCAGCTGTTCATGGAAGTAGTAGCTACTTATCAGGGGGACTGTTAGTTCGATTATACCTTCAGTTTCTTAACTTTTGAGTGGACTAAGCAAGATCAAAAGCTAGTCTAAATACATCCCCATTTTTCATCTTTAGAAGCATAGTTGTAGCACGAACGGGTCGGCTCGACCGGGGAAAGACCACGCTCTCACAGAATACCATTATACCAGCGTTATATAGCAGCTTAACACTGCTGTGTTTCGTATGGTGAGTGTAGAGAACCCTCCTCCTCCAAGTCCTCACGGGTGTCACGCATAAGCATTTTGATACGTAATCGAGGATAGGTGTAGATGTTTATGGGCCACAGCAACCACAATAATTTGTCATGAGGTGGACTGTATGCTCGTTTGTCACCCTTTGTTGGCGACGCGCCTATAAATAATATTTCAATTTATTAGTTTACCAATTACGAATAGCTTCTAAAGATAAATTATCAAGCAATAATTATCTTATAAGGAAACGCTTAGTTAAATTTTAAAGAAATATCGAATTAATAATTTAAAAGTACCGGGTTCGATTCCCAGGTCGGACTATTTTGTCGTTTTCTTAGCAATATGTTTCTTAATAAATTCATAGAGGGAATTTTTAAGATATAATTCATGATTCCGGGTTCGATTCCCCGGTTAAATTACCTTGCATTGTTTTCTTAAAAAAATTTAGAGAAATATTAAAATAATGTTTAGGCCAGGGTTCATTCCCCGGTCGCAACGATCACTTTGTATTTTGAAATTAATGTAAAGTTGTATTGCATTGTAACTGTCTATGTAAAATAAATGTAAATTTCGTATAATAGTAGATGCTTATTTTCGATGTTTAACTGGAAAAATGAAAATGAAAAATTTCAAAACATGAAAATGTTTTGTTTGTGTATATCAGATAAGAAACATGATAACTGATAAGGTTAGCGGTTGTGAACCTTGATGTTTCATAATAAACATCGGTAGGTGATATCTGACCAAGGATTTCATTAGCCTCCTACGGAGTTGACGAGAGTCGTGTAGGAATTGGTTGTTCACATAGCACGAGTTAATAACCGCGCGCTGATTTGTAATATAGGAGGTGTTACGGCCTGCAACTACCTATCCCAAAAGTAGGATCCTCCGCGGCCCATTAACGGAAGAACCTACAAGCAGGTGCAGGTCGAGCCTCCTACAGGCCAAAGGTGGATGTTTCTAATTACAATAAACAATCAGGGGGGAGCGTTCTATTTTATTAAACGGAGCTTACTTACCTCTATCCAAGGCGACTGGTCCCTCAGGATTCGGTCAGGTCGCATGTGGATGTATAGTGCTAGGAAAGTAAGGGTCAGTGATGTTTATCTGGGTGTGGCTGGTAGTGTTATTGACCTTATTAGACCGTTACCATCTGCAGCAGTTCGGACCTTCGCACCGCTCCCACTGCTCTCCGTCCACAGTCACTTTCTTCGTTTCTACGATGACAGTCCCTTCACTCTGTCGTACGGTTAACTACCTTACAGAAGCCACTAACTCTCGTTTGTTATAAAGCTTAACACGCGAGGTACCGGATCAACGGTCACTACCGTTTTGCGTGGCCACAGTTATTTCTAGAATATCAAATACCACACTAATAGCTAATACAGTCGAATCCACTTATACGGACTCAGCGTTAAACCCAAAATTCTCGGGTGAAGCTCTCAGCAAGGAATACGCGCTACAATTCCCAGGCAGTATATTTACTATACGCGCCTACGATTACGAGTTCCCGACAAAATGGACCGCGTGCTATCTACCGCAGCGATGAATTTGAACTCTTAATTTTTCTAGCGCGTTCTCGACACCCACCGTTCAACACGCTCGGTCGAACTTCATCCCGTATCGCGCCGAGCCGAGTGCCATCTAGTGTCGTTGCTTGACACTAGCGCTTTGCGCGAACAGGAAGCCTAAATAGATGGAAATTTAATTATTTGCAAATTTCAGCAATTTATGTAAAATTAACTCATAAATGTTTCAGGATGACTGTATAAACAGAATAGGTGAATTCTGTATTATTTTTATGTATAGATTTACTTAAAATAGTGAAATAATGATAGTTTTGTATAAGAAATTTAAAAATGTTTTATACATAAAAATATGTATAAAAATGTGAATTAAACTATTGTATTAGTTAAGATATTTGTATTTCCGAATAAAGAACATTGTTCCAACCTTATGTGTTAGATATTTAAGAATTCTAACTTAGTGCATATGTTGTAAACTAGGCATATTTCGTTGAATAAATAAAAGGTATTTTGTGATATGAAAATGTAATGTATATCATAGTGTAGAAATTTTGTTGTGCTATCTTTATAAATAAAATGTATAAATGTACGTCTTATACAAATAAAGATTGGACAAACCGTGGGGGTGCAATAGTAAAAATTTAATGTAATTGTGTTGTAAAATCGCATAGAGGGCGCGGCTCTCTTTCGAGTAAAGCGTTGAAGTAACTTATTAAACTGGCTATCATGTAATTCGTTAAGCCCGCGCCACCGCTTGCAGGAGAGTGGTTTATATCCCCCGCCCTATTGCGGAGGACGGTAGCCCGCCTGCAACCGAGGAAGGCGCCGGGGCATGACGGGATAACCAACGCAGCACTCCGACAGCTGCCCAACAGAACACTTGTAGAGCTAGGTCGACTCTACAACGGTATACTGCGGACATCCCACTTCCCGGAAGACTGGAAAATCGGCAAAGTGATCGTCTTGCCGAAACCCGGGAAGGACAGGCGTAGAGCAGCCAGCTATAGGCCGATCACGCTGCTACCGCACATAGCTAAACTGTGTGAAAGACTGCTGCTGAGAAGCTTCCGCCCGTGCGTACAACTTCGGGCGGAACAGCACGGATTCAGGAGGGGCCACTCTACAGCTACACAGCTGACCAGGGTGCTGCACTACCTTGCGGCCGAGTACAACCGCGGCCGCACATCGTTGGGCGTCTTTCTCGACATAGAGAAGGCGTTCGACAGAGTGTGGCACTCTGGATTACTCTATAAATTGGAAGCACAAACAAGTACCCCTCCTGCTATGTTGCGGCTAGTGGCGTCATTCCTGAAAGATAGGAAGTTCTACGTCTGTGTAAAGGTGTGTGCGCCGTGTCCGCAGCAAGACCAATTAGAGCCGGCGTACCACAGGGTAGCTGTCTGTCGCCGATCCTGTACGCGGCTTACACCAATGACATCCCCACCCTGGCAGACCATCTGCGCGAATGGGAAGACGATGTTGAATTGGCACTATACCCGGACGATAGTGCCTACTTCACATCGTCTAGAAGAGCCCACATAGCCACTGCCAGGATGCAGCGTCTGCTGGACCTGCTACCACCATGGCTGGATGAGTGGAGGATGGCCGTCAATGTTGGCAAGACGACCGCTCTGCTCACTCGCCGCTTCAGGAACCTTCCACCACCGTTAACGCTCAGGGGCCAGGAGATCACGTATCAGAAGTCCGCTACTTACCTTGGATGCCGGATAGATCGGATGCTGCGCATGACCGCGCACGTCGATCTCGTCGTCCGCAACGCCAGATGTGCGCGGGCGGCGCTCCGTCCCGTCCTGGCATCCAAGTTACCGCTTAAGACAAAGCTGGGACTATACAAGATGTACATCAGATCTAAACTCACATACGCTGCGCCGGCCTGGTACGCGCTCCTGAGCGATCATCAGAAGCGGCGACTACAGGTCCAGCAGAACTTATCACTACGGACCATCACCGGTGCAGGTCGCTACGTCCGGAATGACGTCATCGCGGCCAACCTAAGAATGGAGACCATCGAGGAATTTGTGGCCCGACTTGCGCGCGGTATGTTCAACCGCGCGGACAACGGGCCACATGAACACCTGCATAACATCGCACCGTTACATGCTCGGCCACCGGACGAGCATCTGCCAAGAGAACTCCTCTCTATAGCGATTAGAGAGTCGAGTAAAACCCACAATGCCGCAGACAGGTCAACTTAGACGCCTGGCCGCATTAGCGGCCTATAAAATATCAGTTGGAAAACCATGGACCGAACTAGGCGCCTTTTTCAGGCATTGGCCGAATTAGGCGCCTCTTTCAGGAAATCAGCCATAATATACCCCTTTTCAGGGAGTGAGCATAATACCCACCACTATTTCAGGCGAAGAAAAAATTTACTCAAGACCAGCGTCCGGGGAATCAAACCCAGGGACGCTGCAACATACCAACAACGCCTATTGGCTCCCACGACCGGTGCATAGAGATGCACCGCGAGGAGATCCCGGGTGAAGGGGGCATGCCCCGAGACCCGACACCTGCTGTGTGCTATCAAACACACATGCGGAAGATAACGTATGTAATTCGTTGTACCGACCAAGGATCTCCTAAGTGTGTGCTGTTTGAGGATTAGCAGTGGTCCCAAGCAGCCGCCGGTACGACATACTCCACCGATCGTTGAGTCCGCATACTCCGTGAGGTGTCGAGGTCACCGGCCCTTAGGTAGATTCTTGGCACTTAAGAGCGTTCTCGACTTTTCAAGTGTCCAGTCGCGACTTTTAAGTGCCACCTCTAGCACTTCCCCCAACCCTTTCGTAACGAAAGGGGTAGGAAGTGCCCCAAGTGTTGCAACCACCCTCTACTCTCCACCGTTCCGTACCTCGCGGCGCGCGCGTCAGTCACCTGTCAGCCTGCTAGGTAGGGATCATAGATAGGACACGCACGACAATCACATAACAGTAGTAACAACTGTAAGTAATGACCGGCAGGGGAAAGGGGGAGCCCCCCCACCCCCTCGCGTTAGGAAACCCCCGGATCGTCCGGGGATATTGGATCGTCCGCTATTGGTTAGGGACCTCGCGAACCCGGAACGCTCCAGGATCGTGAGCTCTTTCAGCCATGTCTTCTTCGGTATATACCGAAAACCACTAGGAAGCCTACTTCGCGGCCTAAGAAGCCCGTATCGAGCGCCGCGCTCGCGCTCACCCCGTCTGAGTGCACGAGCGAACGCGAACCGTCGCCCCTACCGCAGCGGGCGAAGAAGTAGGCCAGGAGGCACACGCCACCCGAAACTGAAGCGTCCCTATACGAGGAGAGGCAATGCGTCGTATCTTCCAACTCGTCTGCATCTTCGGACGAAGAAGATCGACTACCAGCGGTCAAAGTTAGGAAGTACAACTCGCCGCCGAAATCACCGTCTCCAAGAAAACCCAGCCCTCCTATCTCCCTTGACCGACGTAACAACGCGGCCGGGTACGAGCAGGGGGGGGGGGGAGGAATCGTACGGCTGGGATAGCACCACGTATGCCACCCTAGCCCCCTCGGAAGGACATCCAACAAACCCGTCTGGATAGCCAACGGACGATGGACAACGTCCATCACCCAGTTACGCACAACACAACTGGCAGCAGCCTCAGCAGTACCAAGGCAGGTGGCTGATACGCGAAGCCAACCGAAGATGCCAAGAAAGGTAGATATCCATCGATCGTAGCAGAATGCCTCCCGAATTGCACGAAGCGTTTTGAGGTACTCAACAAGAAGTTGGGTCACCCTCCGAACGCTCGTTCATTCGGGAAGGGGGTGCGCTTCTCCCCCCTGAGCCCGGAAGAATTCCGGGCCATTCAGAAATACCTCGTCGATCTATCCAAGGAAATACCAGCCATGTCCTGGTACTGCTACACCCCCGAGGAGGAGAAGCCCACAAAAGTGGGCATTAGGGGGCTGCCAGTGACACGGACACAAAAGCGATAGGGGAGGCTATCAAAGCGTTAGGATTCCCGATACGCTATGTAAAGGCAATCCCTCCGCGCAGAGACAGGCTGGGATGCCTGTACTTCGCGCAATTGGACTACCTAAGTCAAGAAAGGCTAAGCGACTTGTACAAAATAAATGAATTACTGTACATGAGAGGAGTCGTAATTGAAGCCTGGCAGGGACGAGTGGGCCCAGCACAGTGCCACCGCTGCCAGGCGTTCGGACACGCCTCCTACAACTGTTTTCGACCCATCAAATGCGTCCGTTGCGCGGGGGAACACGCTGCAAGGGATTGCCCGAGGGGTAGAGATGAACCACCTACATGCGCAAACTGCGCTAAATCACACACAGCCAATGATCGTCGATGTCCGGTTTTGAGGAGGATCGCACGGAAGCAAGGGATAACACTTCCCGGCTGGCTTTCGGAAGCGCCGAAACCGATTCCAGAGAGTCGCCCGAGGACCGTTGAAATCAACGAAGAGGGGTGGGCAACCATAAGAGGGAAGGGGGGGAGGCAAACATCCATGCTCCTCAGACACCCGAATGATAATGGAAGGCGAAACACCAACCATCGTCGCGGGGGACCTAAACGCGAAACACCCGGCGTGGAGGTCCAGAGTGATCATCCCGCCGGGTCGTGAACTTTATGATGACGCCGAGAGATACGGCTATGATATTTTAGGTCCCGAGGAACCAACGCACGTCCCTACGGATCACCGAAAATGTCCGGATGTATTGGACATCGTGCTCTCTAGGAACGTCAACTACCCGTTAGTGGTAGAGGTGCTGTACGACCTGATGTCTCAGCACCCTTGGCCTCAAGGCAGTGTCTACGCTGCCCGGAGCCCTCAAAAGGAAGATTAATTGGAGGCTCTACCAAAAACATCTAACGGAGAGACCTCCAACCTACACCCCAATAAACACAGCGGACGACGTAGAGGCCGCTACAACGAGAATTACAAAGACGATACAAGAAGCCCTACACGCGGCCTCTACGATCGTCCCGACCACAGGAAGACGGGAAGAGCTGCCGCGAGAGACATATCTCAAACGCAAAAGAGCACTAAGGAAACTCTGGGCGCGTACTCGCTGCCCTAGATTGAAAACACAATTGAACACCTTGTCGGATGAACTGTCGGTTGCAGTCCGGGCCCACCGTGGAGAGGCCTGGGAGCGGCGCATATCAAAAGCAGAGGAGGAAGATGCGTTGCTCTACAAACTGAACCGGCAGTTAACAAAAACCAGACCCCCCGTTTGCCCGCTGACCAACAAAGCGGGCGAACGTTGTTACGAGGCGAGAGCACTTCGAGGAGCAATTTATGCCGAACCTAGCAAGTGCGGAGTTCATGGAACTACATACCCGGTAGGAGAGCCGCGTACAGGAGTTCCTGTCATCGCCCGGGCCACCGCTTGCAGGAGAGTGGTTCATATCCCCCACCCTATTGCGGAGGACAGTATCCCGCCTGCAACCCAGGAAGGCGCCGGGGCACGACGGGATAACCAACACAGCACATCGACAGCTGCCTCATAGAACACTTGTAGAGCTAGGTCGACTCTACAATGGTATACTGCGGACATCTCACTTCCCGGAGGACTGGAAAATCGGCAAAGTGATCGTTCTGCCGAAACCCGGGAAGGACGTAGAGGCGTAGAGCAGCCAGTTATAGGCCGATCACGCTGCTACCGCACTTAGCTAAACTGTGCGAAAGATTGTTGCTAAGAAGCTTCCGCCCGTGCATACAACTTTGGGCAGAACAGCACGGATTCAGGAGGGGCCACTCAACAGCAACACAGCTGACCAGGGTGCTGCACTATCATGCGGCCGAGTACATCCGCGGCCGCACATCGTTGGGCGTCTTTCTCGACCAAGAGAAGGCGTTCCACAGAGTGTGACACACTGGACTACTTTATAAATTAGAAACACAAACAAGTACCCCTCCTGCTATGTTGCGGCTAGTGGCATCATTCCTCAGAGATAGGAAGTTCTACGTCTGTGTAGAGGACGCCGAGTCCGCAGCGAGACTAATTAGAGCAGGCGTACCGCAGGGCAGCTGTCTGTCGCCGTTCCTGTACGCGGCTTACACCAATGACACCCCACCCCCACCCTGGCAGACCACCTGCGCGAATGGGAAGACGATGTTGAATTAGCGCTATACGCGGAGGATAGTGCCTATTTCACATCGTCTAGAAGAGCCCACATAGCCACTGCCAGGATGCAGCGCCTGCTGGACCTGCTGCCACTATGGCTAGACGAGTGGAGGATGGCCGTCAACGTTGGCAAGACGACCGCTCTGCTCACTCGCCGCTTCAGGAACTTCCCATCACCGTTGACGCTCAGGGACCAGGAAATCGCCTATGAAAAGGCCATGACGTACCTGGGGTGCCGGATCTCGACGTCCGCAACGCCAGATGTGCGCGGGCGGCGCTCCGTCCGGTCCTGGCATCCAAATTACCATTAAAGATCAAGCTGAAAATCTACAAAACATACATTAGATCAAGATTTACACATGAAGCGCCGACCTGGTACGCGCTTCTGAGTGATCATCAGAAGCGGCGATTGCAGGTCCAGCAGAATTTGGCATTACGGACCATCGTCGGTGCAGGTCGCTACGTCCGGAAAGACGTCATCGCGGCCAACTTGAGGATGGAGGCAGTCGAGCAATTTGTGGCCCGATTAGCGCGCGGTATGTTTGACCGCGCTGATAACGGGCCACATGAAAATCTACAGAATTTCGCACCCCTACACGCTCGGCCACCGCACGGGCGACCTCTGCCAAGAGAACTCCTCTCTATAGAGATTAGAGAGTCGAGTAACAACCCTCAATGCCGCTGACAGGCCAACTTAGACACCTGGCCGCATTAGCCGCCTATAAGATGTCACCTAGAACACCTCGAACCGAACTAGGCGCCTTTTTCAGGCACTGGCCGAATTAGGCGCTTTTTTCAGGAAATTGGCCATATTTGCCACAATTTCAGGCGGTGGCCATATTACCCGCCGTCATGAAATTTTTTTTACATGAATTTTTAAATTGACTACAGCGACCGGGGAATCAAACCCGCGTCGCTGCTTCAACCAACAAAGCCATAACGGCTCCCACGACCGGTGCACAGTGATGCACCGCGAGGACATTCCGGGTAAAAGGGGACATGCCCCGAGGCCCGAGACCTGCTGTGTGCATTAGCATACATGCAGACGATTACGTAGTATGTAATTCGTTCGGGACCAGTTACCAGTAATATATAGCGGAGCGGTTTGAAGACAATTGCTGTTTCATTCCCGAGGGATCCTTCACCTTTAAATATTAATACAGTCCGCTAGTTTATATCGAAGAACCAGTATAAGACGTCGGGACCGGGGCGACCACAAGAAGACCCGTAATCCCCGTCTGACCTTTTCTTTTGAGAAAGAGACCTCAGGCGCTCCTTGTGATACTCCTTCACGGGGTTCACGATCACCTCGTTGACCACCCAAACCCAACCTTGTGTTTCTGGGAAGAACGTCTGTGACAGACTAATCCCAGTTTGATTGGATCCTTTTAGATAAGGGATCTCATTCGGGAGCTGATGCTGTATGAACGCTGTTCCTTTTCAACCTTATCCAATAAAAAAGAACTCTTGCTCCAATATTATATGGAAGGATTTAACTAAAGAATTCTTATAAACTTTAAACTGTATTTTATGGAATTATACACAATGAAAGACATTTTTTACAAGCTTTTTAATAAGTTACTTTATTTATTCCTATGTCTTTTCGGTTCAAAATTTGTAATCAATCTTTGAAGCACTTGCTGAAATCCGATTGAGCTTAAATTTAGCATACTTGTGTACATAACTTCTATGACAATACAATAATGGTACCACATTGAGCTGATCTGATAGACCCGAATGCTACTATATAAGCTAGTTTTAATATTTTTGGTGTAAGACTATATTTAATAAAGTTTATTACTTTTCCCACTGTTTCGGAATATCACTGTCCCGAAAATGACCAACAAGGATCGCAGCGGAATGATTTTAGGGTTCCGTACCTCAAAAGGAAAAAACGGAACCCTTATAGGATCACTTTGTTGTCCGTCTGTCTGTCTGTCTGTCTGTCAAGACCCTTTTTCTCAGGAACGCGTGGAGGTATCAAGCTGAAATCCATATCAAATACTCAAGTCTACTGTCCCTTGGAGCTGTGAAAAAATCAAACTTCTAAGCCAACGCAATCAAAATATACAGACGTTTATGCCGCAAATTTTCGACATTCGCAAGGGAATCAAAACCTACAGGGTACTTCCCGTGAACTCAGAATCTTAAAATTTGGTACGAAGCAATGTATTTTTTTTTTGTATTATAGCACAGTTAAAGGTAAAATTGCGAAAAGCATAAATTTTTAGTTACATCATATATTAAAAATATTTTTAATAATTTTAAACTTATATACCTACGGATTCGTTCGGAACCCTCGGTGCGCGAGTCCGACTCGCACTTGGCCGATTTTTTTTTTGTGTCCTACAATTTGCAAGTTTTATATTATACATCTTACACAGTATAAAACAAAGTCGCTGCCCGCCGTCTGTGCACTTAGATCATTTAAACTACGCAACGGATTTTGATACGGTTTTCATCTATAGACAGAATGATTTAAGGGAAAAGTTTATATGTATAACACATGGATATTATATTATATAATTCTTCTATCCGTGTGTATGTAACTGAACTCCTAAAACTGCACCGATTTAATAAAATTTTGTGTGTTTGATTAAGTTGATTAGAGAATGTTTTAGATTCACATTTGGACCCGGTAGGTGGCGTTGTTTTTAGAGGCATTCCATCTCATCCATCAACCGGAGACCCTTTTACTGGAAACGACGCATTCCATCTTAGTCATCACGGGTGACAACGCATCTGCATTTTGATTCGTAATCGAAGATAGATGTAGATGTCTATAGGCCATAACAACCACTTACCATCAGGTGGACTGTGTGCTCGTTTGTCACTCTGATCCTATAAAAAAACTTTAAGGAGGCATTCCATCTTAGTCCTCACGGGCGACGACGTATCTATATTTTGATTCTTTATTGAGGACACATGTAGATGTCTATGGGTCACAGCAACCACTTACCATCAGGTGGACTGTGTGCTCGTTTATCACCCTATCCTATACGAAAAAGAAAAAGAACAGCTTAGCAGTTAAGTATGGTTTCGGCATCACTTGCAAAATATGAAGCGCTCTGTCTATCATTCTTTTTTATTCTGGGTTTTCAATAAAGTTTTGGAGCAGGACAGAGTCCTCTGCGATATCCCAGTGCGTATTGGTGGACTTCACATGTGCTGAAAATACTGTGAATGTGCTAGACTGCAAAGCTTTCTTTGCCGACTTTCCCTTCGATAAGCACGTTGCGATTTAAGTTACGCGGTAGTGTCATTCTGCTATTATCGTTGTAGACCGGAGAAGGACCACGCTCTCACAGAATACCAGCGTAAAATAGCAGCTTTATGCTGCTGTTTCGTATGGTGAGTGTAGAGAACCGGAGACCCTTTTTACTGGAAAAGAGGCATTCCATCTGTCCTCCAGGATTAACAACGCATCTGGATTTTGATTATTAATCGAGGATAGAGCCGTGATAGCTCAGATGGTTAGCGCTCGCTGTAAATTTCACAGTACGCGAGCAAACCGGGTTCGATCCCCGCCGGCACCAATGAAATTGTTAAATGCAATTTTAAGTGCTGATTTACCACGTGCTCGGCGGTGAAGGAAAACATCGTGAGGAAACCGGCAGGTCAGAAAAATTTCCCAAACACGCATTGGGGCAGCGCGGCGGACACTTCCTTGCCCTAAAGCCTTCTCAGCAATGAGGATAGGCCAGTGCCCTGCAGTGGGAAGTATGTAGTCTGTAACTTTAACATTTAACCTTTAATCGA
The DNA here is from genome assembly GCA_033319125.1 of Parnassius glacialis. Classification (NCBI taxonomy): domain Eukaryota; kingdom Metazoa; phylum Arthropoda; class Insecta; order Lepidoptera; family Papilionidae; genus Parnassius; species Parnassius glacialis. Next base: position 67,148,586 of record JAVANC010000004.1, read on the forward strand.
GGATAGAGTGTAGATTTCCATAGACCATCCAATTGCCATCAGGTGGACTGTATGCTCTTTGTCGACATTATTCTATAAAAAAAAACGTAGGGAGATAAAAAATATAATGTAACAGAAAAATAAACTTTAATACTTAAATTAAATTTACATATACAATATTCAATAACACAAATATTATTATAAAATTAAATGTACCTACATACAATACAATAAAAGGAATGCAAGATGAAATATTTATTTTGTGAAGCTGATTATTCTGAAACTATAACCTACTGATCGGAAAGTAGAGTATTAATCAATGAGGGCTAATAATATTCTGCTCGCCAGATGTCGCTAGTTGACACTGAGGTAAAGATTTTTTTTGTTACACAATGTAATTTAATTAAGAAGTTGTTTTTTTAATAAACGCTTATCAGTTTATGGAGTATTATATTAATAGACAAAACAATGCCTCAGTGGTTTGCTCTTTAATTTTTTGCCCCTTTTTAACATTTTTTTTTAATTTTATATCTGTGGTTTAGTTTATTTATTTTTAATGTTATTAATATAAAATACAGCTAATAGTACAAAAACAAACAATAACTTTTACATTTTACGAACAAATTAACTTCCCCGCTATGAAATTAAAAATGAAAAAAAGTATTATACCTCACTTTCTAGTGGCGCCGCCCTGGTGGCAGAAAAAGTCGTGGATGCCCTCATTAATATACTTGCCCGCTACTAGCTACAATTATATTTGACTACCGCGTTGATCTAGTGGTAGAAAACGCGATTGTTGACAACGAGGTCCCGGTTTCGAATCCAGAGTTGGGTCAAATATCAGTTTGGATTTATCTGTCAAGAAATTTACGGAAAGCACGTAAAGCCGTGGGTCCTGCGCGTGATCTCTCTCCGGTCGTGTCGGTACACCGTCCCATCGGACTATGAGAGTGAGGCAATAGAGAGTGCACCTGTGCTTGCGCACACATTCGTGCACTATAGTCCTGTCCTGCGCAGATGGCTGGTCTCCGTTAAGACTGGCCGGTGTGACCGAAATTCGGTCTGGAGGGTCATTATTATATAACATTAATATGTATACGGTATCAACATAAACGGCGTGTACTCAACTTCGATTTACCGACTGTATAGTCATTATGGCAAAAGAATCGCTGGAAGACTTCAGATCTATGTTCAATTACCACAATAGTGTCTTCAAATTAATATGCACAAAGGTCATATGTAACGTCCATGTCACACCTATGCCGGTAATTGTTGGTAGCACTACACTCGAAGTTGTTGGCGAGTATGTTTCATCATCATCACAGCCCTTCACAAGTCCACTGCTGAACATAGGCCTCCCCCAAGGAATGCCACAAGGCACGATCCTGAGCCACCTGTATCCATCGACTACCCGCATGTCTTACCAGGTCGTCACTTCATCCAGTGGGGGCCGCACCAACTTCGTCTACCGGTACGAGACTGCCACTCGAGAACCTTTCTTACCCATGTACCGTGATCTCATGAACACTGCTAAGTCGAGTTTAAACTGTCGATTGAACTCTCTCTCAAAGCTGGACTTGCCTAGTTAGACAATTTGTCCTAGATAAACATACTTTAGGTTACTTTAGATTAGTAAGCTGAAGTGGCAATGGGTCGGCCATATAGCTCGAAGAACCGACAACCGATGGGGAAGAAAGGTTCTCAGTCTCGTACTAGTAAGCGAAATTAAGTCGGCCCCCCCACCAGCAGGGCTAACATGGGCAGGAGACAATTTTATCCCCGGCGAAAGGAGAAAATGTTTATCCCCTCGCTTAGTTTTATACACCCTTCGAGCGTGGGCACACCGGTGGATATCATAGTCCCTTTCAAATGTCAAAAAAGCATAATTTTTATCTTTCATTTGGCTCCATGCTACGGAGCGGGGCTATATTATGTCTACTCGTTATGTCAAACGGAGATATACTTCTCCACGTTGCCGTGCTTTGGCATTAGGACAAGATCTCTTGTAAGTAGATATAATCGGGGGATAAAATTTTTGTCCCCAGCCCATGCTGACCGTGCAGATAGAATGAGGATCTGGTAAAAGATGCAGGATGTTGATGGATGCAGGTGGCTCAGGACCGTGCTTTTTTGGAATTCCTTGGAGGAGGCCTATGTTCAGAAGTTGACTTGTGAAGAGCTACACTAATGATGATGACTACTGATTACCCTATCGTATGATTAGGCGCGCCATCCTGGAAAAAAATAAATGTTATTACCATCTTTGTTAACAACGAATGTTATTAGAAATGCAGCTAATCGAACCTGTAACTATCAGCATGCCCGTCCCGGGCTTAATCAAGGGTCGGATCAAATCAGTAATTGGATTTTTCTGCCACGAAATTCTCAGTGGCTGCCCAGAGGCAGGAGTTGACGGTTCACTCCCGTGCCTCGGTAAGCACGTAATGCCGTTGGTCCTGGGCCTGGTCTCTCTCTGGTTGTGTCGTGTTGCCGTCCCATCGGACTATGAGCATGAGGGAATAGAGTGTACCTGTGCTTTCGCACACACTTGTTCACTATAATTTTGTCCTGGTTTTTATTCTACAAATCAGTGTGGTACTTCGGTTGAACCGACCCGCCCTGTAGCTTGACTCTACTAGTTAAGACATACCACATAAGTTTTTTACATAGTAGAGCCATGCTGCAGCTATATTAGTGGTATAGTTGTAGCACGAATGGGTCGGCTCGACCGGGGAAGGACCACGCTCTCACAGAATACCTGCGTAAAATAGCAGCTTAATGCTGCTGTGTTTCGTATGTTGAGTGTAGAGAACCGGAGACCCTTTTTACTGAAAACGAGGCATTCCATTTTAGTCCTCACGGCTGAGAACACATCTGCATTTTAATTCGCAAACGAAGATAGATGTAGATGTCTATGGGTCACGGCAAACACTTACCATCAGGTGGACTGTGTGCTCGTTTGTCACCCTTATTCTATAAAAAAAAAGTTAAATTGAAACTCTGCCACGAGAGACTACTCCGCCTCTATCACACAAAGTTCGCTAAGCGAGAGTTTTTATATACCTAAGTCCAGCGATGACGGACCATGTCTCAGTTACATAGGTCATCACTGTCACCGACACCCTTCGAGACGCATCTGCATTTTGATTATTAATTGGGGATTAATGGAAATGTCTATGGGCCACAGCATCCACTTACTATCAGCTCGTTTGCCACCCTTATTCTATAAAAAAAATGTGAATGTTGTCTAATTTATGTGTCTAATTTTCGGAAAGTGTGATCAATATTTTTATTTCTAGGTTCTAGTTCTAGTTCTATTATTTATTCTGTGGTTCTAGGCATAACCTTCTTACTATTTCTACCGCCAAGTGCCAGTGCTTGTACTGCTCTGTTCCGTTTAGAAGTGTATAGATAGACAGAATAAAAACTAAGGTCTAACCAAGATCTAGGTCTCAGTCTTGTTCTTTGCTTGATTATGGGAGTCTCGGCCATGAACCAGTATGTGAGCCGTTGTTTAGTTAAGTCTGAGATTTTTTTTAAAACATTACCCCCACACTTGGATTTTCTCAGGTATCGTGGAGGCAGTTTACAAGCATAGATTGCACAAGGACAAACATCTAGATCCGGAACAATTATTTGTAGGCCATACAATTACTTGTTCCGTGCGGGATTCAAACCCGCGGCCCCCAGCGCGGCAACTCATTGCTAAGCCACTGCGCCACCGTCATTGTACGAAGAAAGCCGACACAATCTAAAAAGTCGTAATGCGGAGATATTGGTTTTCCCAGTTGCTTGCAACTCGACTGTTTTTAACTTCGATTACTTTTTTAAATACCTACAAGCTAATATAACTAATAATAATAATAAGCTATATTTTGAGTTAATTTATTCAGTTTGTATACAAATATTTGTTACGCCGCCACAGCTAAAAGTTGTCGAAAATCGGTGCCGCAACAAATCGATTAATTCTCGGATTCGGTCTCGATCAGCACCAAAAACTAGTTTCGGACTTAAATAATAATAGACTGTAAGGCATGCAATCTTAGCCTCAGATGTGACTATGCAACTGTTGACTTTTTGTTAGTATTGGTTGCCGGCTTGCAGGTGTACACCAGATACTTATTTCGTAGAGTGATTAAAATTCGAAAATAGAAACGGAAGTTTTTTTTATTTCATAGCAGCAACAAAAAGGCATTTGGCCATTTGGCTCCTAAGCTTAAGGTAGAAGATCCAGGGGCGCCCGCGAAATTCAAATTTTCAGGGTCAGGGTTAGGTTGTATATTTAACAAAATATGATTCGCGACCGTAGCGATTGTGTGTTTACAGAATTATTATCATTAAAATCACCAATACAACCCTGTAAGTTCATATTAAAACCTGCATGGTATCTTTTTCTTCACTTTGTTTTTCGATTTATAATCATTATGATTAAATATCACAAGAGTTGCAATTACATCAAAACTCTCTTTATGGAATAACAAAATGACTTCGAATTTCAGACACGCACCGTTAGAAGCGTCGAGTCGAAGTGTTTTCAATGACGCACCGTGGGAAACCTCTCTAAGAAATCATTTTAACTAAAGTTCGATTTTGAAACGATTGTCTGTGCGATTACGTTGGAGAACTTTTTTTATAGAACAAGGGGAACAAACGAGCACACGGTCCACCTGATGGTAAGTGGATGCTGCGACTACATACATTTACATTTATGCTTGGTTGAGAATTTGTCACCATACATAAGAGTGTATAATATATCACAGTCAAAACTCATAACCGGTCAAAATCACTTTCGACTGCAAAAATTTTGACCGATGCCCTTATTCAAAGTTCAGAATATCAGTGAAAATTCGCATTATCAGTGACAGTAGGTTAAGGTGCGGCTGGCGTTGCCCCTGGGCCACCCTAAAGCCGCGTACAATACAATAATATAAAATATAATATTGAAAGAATGATAAAACTATTTTAATTTTAAAAATTGAAAAAGTATAAGTCAAAACCAGTTTTAACCGATATAATTTGGTTATAATCTCTATTAAGTATCCAATATTTTTGCAGTTAAACGTGGTTTTGACAAACGTCTTTAGTCAAAACTAGTTTTGACTGCAACAATCAGTAAAAAGTGATATTTATCAACGTCTCTAGTCAAAACTACTTTTGCTGGTTATTGTAGTCAAAAAAGGTTTTGCCCGGTTGTGAATTTTGACTGCAACATATATACGGGAATTTGTCACCTGTGGGGACTATGATGGAATGCCCCGTTACCAGTAAAAAGGGTCGGAGCTTCAGTTATTTTAATATCCTCTCGTGACATTAGCCCGTAATGAAGTTCACCGAGTGGTGGTGGATAAGAGAATCCACCATCTTTCATTCCGGAGACATTAAAGCTCCTCCGTTACAGCCTTTCAAAAGTCCACTGCTGAACATAGGCCTTCCACATAAATTGCCTCACATGGGGGATATTTGCCATAGTTGTAATGTTACTGTTGATTTGAAAATTTCTCCTCTCAGTGGGTCATGTGCTCCTGGTAGATTATCTTCAATACATCCATCCATTACAGCCTATTAAAGCCCACTGCTGAACATAGGCCTCCCCCATAAATTGCCTCATAGTCCCCCGATGCTGGTATGCTATTTGCCATAGATGCCACACTCGACAACCGAAGTTTTTATTTTATAGTTGTTATTAGGCAAACGCTGGTGTCCATCTTGTTTGTTTCCCTCTGTCACCTCTTACGACACCCACGGGACGAGGGTTCCCTTATTAGTTTATGGATTGTCCGTACATGAGCACCTTAATAGAAGGGATGAAGTGTCATAATCGCTTGGCACACGGATTGCCGACCGCAGTGGCAGATGTCTCTCACCGTCCTCGCTATTTCGTTATCTGTATTCAACGCGAAGTCCAAAGACGAACTCGAAAATGTTTTATTTAGTTTAGTCTTTTTCAAAGCTTCATCATCATCATCATCATTATTACGACCTATTAAAAATTCCATAGCTGAACATAGGCCTCCCCCTTAGATTGCATGAGGCAATGATGAGGGATTTTGGGTATGGTCGCACGCTTGGCAAGCGGGATAGTAGCCAAGACTTCTATATGTACTACAAGATGGGCACTATGGTATTAATACATTGCACAATAAGTTACGGTCAATTCTCCGTAACTTCTTTAGTCGACAGCAAGCGGGCGAGAAGACTATAATTGTTATCAGTGATTGTTACATAATCTCTATCATGAATCGTTATAAATAATAATTGCATAATTATCGTTTTTGTTTTATAATATTATTTTTTAATTATCAAATACAAAATAGATTAAAAGTCACTGTATGGTCATAATAATTAGCATTGATAATTTTCTGTTTATTTCTCATTTAGAATTTGAGATATTTACTATGAATGTTATAAAAGTAATTTTATCTTCTCAACATTCGTAATTAATTCACTCATCAGTAACATTTATAACAGTGTTTAACTTACGTTCATATTATAAAAGTATTTGGATTGTATAATTCTTACACATTCAAACTGTTGCTAAGTTCAGTTTTGATAGGCAGTAGGGATAAGCTGCCACCATTGTGCGATATTATAAAAACGATGGCTATAATTATTGAATGATTATTCGTGTTGTGAACTAGTAAAGCAAACAACAAGTAATCAAGCGTATTATTACTCTTCCTGCGACTCCTGTAATACTATACTAGAATTGTCCGTGCAGTTTTGGGTCATAAATCATTGGAGTATTTCGCTCTCTCTCCCACTCACGGGCCTTAGGGGTGAGCATAGTGATGCACATTATTGTTGTCGATAAGCGTCATCGTTCTTTGTTTTGTAAAACGCGCACGTTGTTTTCTACAATCTAACACTGATTTTGTTTAAAGTGACTAAGAAAACGCTGTCATTATTTATGTGCGCACTTTATCAACGTGGTTTAAAGTATATTTTAGATAAATACTTTCGTATTTGCCTAAAAAGAGTAACTGTTATAAATGAAAATACCAACTGCGTGACACATTTACCGTGTCACCAGCTACCCGTCCGCTACCCATCCATAGTTGTAACACAGTTTTTGTTCTGAATTGCCGGTCCAGTAGCATATACAAGTCTTAGAAGTCATAGGTTAGCAATCGCATTCTTTTATGGGTTAAGACGGAATGTAGTGTAACAAGTAATTCGTCCATCGCTGATGTCCCAACTTTCTCTGAAACATCGACGGTTGAAAAGGTATATTGGCAATTAAAAATACTAAACACATCATCATTATATTTAATGAGATAAAAATGTTATAACAATCAAATTTATGTACATGATATTTGGTTAGATTTATACAGATTAAAAATGGAATGGTAAAGCCGTCCTAAAAAAAAAACACTCGATAATATCGACCGTATCGTGATAGTAATCGAAACACGATTTAAAATTTATGAAAGTGTTAGGAAATAATGTTACCCCTCTGCCACACACTCGTCGAGTGGCATGGGAAGTAGCGAGGAAAGGAGACAGAGACGTAGTGTGGCAACAATACTCGTCGTGCCGCACATCATGCTCCTCGCCATGCCCATCGCTCCCTGTTTTGTCGGTGTTTTGGGCGCGAGTCAAAGGACTGGCAATATGAGCGCGAGTGGCCGGCCACAATAATCGCGCGAACATAACCCGAAACAAGCGCTCGTTATGGTAGCGTCGTTCTATTGCGATGAATAGATGTCATCCACCATCTCAGTTGGCGAGGATGAGGACGTGTATATTTCTTTTCATGACTTTGACATAAATAGATATACTACATATGCAAATAACGCGCATGCTACTACAGTTTCAACGACTATTAGGTTGCAAACACAAGCAATCGAGTGCGAGGCGTCGCGATCAATTACGCGAGTAGAGCAATGTGTGGGCAGAGAGGGCAAAATCGCGGCAGCGCGAGGAGCATAGTGTGACGGAGCCATTACTAGATATGAAGTCATACCGATTAATTACGATGATTAAGAGCTCACTGTAATGAGATATTCTATTTTTTACAGATCTAAAAATTTACATACCGAATGTTGGGCATTCCTTAACCGCCAATTGACAAATGCAACCATCTTCCAACAAACGAGGCTTCGGATGCATTTACACACATACATACATACATAAACACTCACGCCTGTCACCCAGAATGATAGAGACTATGGACTTACATTTGGCACAATCCTGACATACCTCTCTCGCATCCTTTACATCGATGTATGTATGTAGTGTAGCGGTAACCCGACCGTGCGGTTGTTTTAAATCGAAGCTCTATAGATCTTTTTCGTAATTAAACGAAAACTTACATATTAACAGCTAAATTATATATATACGTGAAGCTAAGATCAAGTACCGTTAGAAAGTAAATAAAATTTTATAATAAACAATTAAGTGACGTGATATTATCAAAAACAACTTAAAATTTAATCGTTGTGAATAGTGACTGTGACGGTAATTACAAGTGAAATAGCTATTGTGACTCAGCAGTCCATAATAAAGGTTAATGAACTACCAGATTGTCATTCCATTGCAATCACAATATAAACAGAAATTTCGAAGACTAGCGTAAGTGACGCGTGGTGTATTTAGTGAAGGCACGTCCTGCAAACGAGTTAGGCTTCAAATCCTCGAACTAAATTTTTGTTTTTTAATTTTTAACACTTAAATCTAGCTTTTGTAAAATTGTCTAATATTTTTTTATATAATTTTTATAAAAAAGAAAAATAACAAACATTAAACAAGAACATTAAAAATGGACGGAAAACAGAATAATGACATGAAAACTAGCCGATATCAATCTGTCATATGTGATAAATGCAAATGTAACAGAGAGGCAAGAGATACGATATTATGCTCGCAATGCAAAAAAAGATTCGACTTTCATTGTATTGGCTTGTCAGAAAAGTTATATCGATTAATGCAAGCAGAAAAAAAAGCTGCGTGGAAATGCAAAATCTGCTTAAAAAGCCAAAAAGAATTAAAATCTACACGTTCACACACGGAATATAAGAACATCACATTAAGAAAAAAGACTGTCTCAGCAGCTAAACAAACTGCGTCACCTAAATCGGAATCAGTTGTAGATATATCATCTCCTCTGCTTGATTCATGCGGGATCGATACGGAAGAAGAATACGACGAACTAGAAGAATCCTCCTTGGAAATGCTCTCAAAGAGTGAAGATTACTCAACTATTAAAATATGCGAAATGCAGGAAATGAAGGAAGAAATTAAAGAATTAAAAATTAATCTCTCGAGTACACAAAATGAGCTAGAGAATACGATAATAGAAAACAATGAATACAAAAGAGAAATAAATAAATTAAAAAAGGAAATTGAGGTTCTAAAGAACATCTGTCAATCTCCAATAATTAAAAGCACAAATGAGATAAATAAGGGATTTCACGTCTCACTTACCCCCTCAAACACTTGTAAATATAGCCACACATCCCACTTTTCTCCAATTTCTTCAAAGAAATGTGATAAAAAATGTAACAACTTGATAATTTCCTTACAAAACAAGATAAAAGAATCGCAAGAACAATTGTTGAATGCCAAAAAAGAGATTACCGAGCTAGAGAATCAAATACGAGAACTTAGCATCAAGCTCACTACTCAAAGGGATAAAGAACAGCTTATATCTCGCGACAAAACTGAATACAATAAAAAAAATAATGCCAAACAGAATATCTTCATTATGGGGACGCAACAGTGCATTGGTCTCGCGGCAGAACTCACTAAATCAAGAATGAATAGTAGATACGAGGACTACCAAGTAACAGCGTTCATCAAGCCATTTGCATCTACGGAAGAAGTCCTAAAGCTATGTACCAATTTAAAGGTAGACACACACGATAAGGTAATTTTATGTGTAGGAGAAAATGATGATGATCCGGTAACAACCGTAGCGGAATTATATGCTGCATTGAAATTACTAAAGCATACTACCGTTATTGTAATGAATGTAACTAGTAGTAAGCATTTAAATAATAATTCATTAAATACGCAATTAAAATTAATATGTAAAAAGTTTAAAAATAGTCACTTTATTGAAACTAAAAATTATTATCATTATTATTTAAAGAACGCCTGTCATAGTATTAACATGTTTATTGATTCTTTGTATTACGAGAAAACATTTCTAAACTATTCTTTTATCAAGAACCATGTTCAGAGGAGCGGATGTAACGGAAAAGTGTTAAAGAAATCACAGCAAAAACTGACAAATTGTGGATATAGACACAAGCAGACTTCCATATTAGACTTTTTCTTTCCCTTACGGCAAAATTATCTTTTTCGTTCCACACAGTAACCTAAAAACATCCTCCAATCAATCTGTTAAAGACCTAAACAAAAAACGTGTTATTATTTTGCATCAAAATATAGCGGGTTTGCTCTCAAAAAAGGACCTTTTAGAAGTGACGCTCTCTGAACTGAAAGACTGTGATTCAGAACCTGATGTAATATGTTTCTCAGAATCATTTATAAAAAAAGGTGAGGAGAAAAATGCTACCCTCTCAAATTACAAACAAGCAGCAAGCTATTCTAGGAATAATAAACGGGGTGGTACCTGCATCTTTCTGCAGAAAGGCCTTACTTGCAACGAACTCAAAAATTTTGACAAGTACTTATTACCAGAAGTATTTGAGTGCTGCGGAATAAGAATCCCTAAATACAAAGTAATGATATTATGTGTTTACACCTCTCACAACAGATTTGCTCACTCATTTTTAACGAGGCTGGAAGCGGTGATCCATGAACTGTTAAAGACATTTACACATTATAAAATTATCATCACTGGAGATTTTAATATAAATACATTAGTGGAATCTAGAGCATCGCAACAATTAAAAGATATGGCTAAATACTTTAATTTAAAAATTCACATTAATGAACCTACTAGAGGAAATAACTGTATAGACCACATTTTGAGTAATATTAAACAAGCTAAGGGCGAGACAATGCCGCTTCATCTATCTGATCACAATACTGCTCAAATATTGTCATTCTCAATAGAAAATACTCATAGTCTACAATACTGGTTTTTACACAAGAGAGACTATTGCAATGAAAATCTTCTAAAGTTTCGTGGCTACTTACAGTCACTATCTTTCTCAGATGTTTACAACGCGCAAAACATGAATGCAGCATTCGATCGATTCTATGAACTTTTTTGCACACTTTATAAATCTTGCTTTCCGAAATTAAAAATTAAAATTACCAATAAAAATTCAAAGCCAAAATGGATCTCCAAGGGCTTAAAAGTTTGCATAAAAACTAAAAGATCATTGCGTTTCAAGTATTATAAACAAAAAACTAACGAGGACAGAAAAGCTTACTTGAGGTATTCAAAAATGCTTAAGAAGTGCATATCAATAGCCCAAAAAAATTGCAATATCAAATATCTCCAGAACAGTCAGAATATTTGTAAAGCTTCATGGAAACTCATCAAAGATGTAACGGAAAGCGAACCCCCACAAAATTACATTACACATATGAAATACGAAAATAGTATAATAACAAATGGGACAAAAATAGCTGAACTGTTTAATGATTACTACGTAAACCTAACTGATGGAAGGTATATGTATGATATGGATAAAAAGCGAAAGATACTATCAACGATCAATCATATATCAAAGTCAATTTTTCTTGAACCGGTGAATTCAACAGAAACTACTCGTATTATACAATCACTAAACAATTCTAGCTCATGTGGGTATGATGAAATCTCAACAAAAGTATTAAAATTCTGTAAAAACGAACTAGCCCAGGTATTAACATACCTAATTAATTTATCCTTTGAAACAGGATGCTTTCCTGAGGCTCTTAAATTCTCGATCGTGAAACCTATCCACAAAAAACAGAATAAATCTGAAATCAGTAACTATCGCCCAGTTACATTAATACCGGTGTTATCAAAGGTATTTGAAAAGGCCATGCAAAAAAGACTGCTCAACTATTTAACGAAATTCAAAGTCATTACACCGGAGCAAAATGGGTTCCAAAAGGGAAAATCAACTACCCTCGCGTGCTTTAATCTAATACATAACGTTATTCTTGGACTCGATGATAAACAGTGTACTACTGTACTTTTCTTCGATATGTCTAAGGCATTCGATTTCGTAGTTCACAATGTCTTGTTAGATAAACTGGAAAAGTATGGGATTAGAGGTCTTTCTCACTCTTGGCTTAAAACATATCTAGAAAATAGACATCAGTGCGTAGAAATAAACAGAATAAGCGAGAGAAATACAACTACATCCGATCGTTCTAATTATAAAATAAATAAGTTTGGAGTACCACAGGGTAGCGTTCTGGGTCCTATATTGTTTTTATTATATATAAATGACTTACCGAGAGTGACTAAACATCAATGCATTATGTTTGCAGATGACATTTCCATTATTGTTAAATCAAATTATAATGACAATTTAAATAATTATGAAAATGACATTAATAATACAATTGATAATATAGTTCAATATCTTAAATTAATTAATCTAAATGTTAATCTAAATAAGACAAATTTCATAAATTTTAACATAAAAGGACGAGCAGCAAACAATCTTAATGTGCTGTACAAAAACATACCTATTGAAAGTACTACCATGGTCTCATTTTTGGGTGTAGTACTTAACGAGAACTTAAATTTCACTGGCCACATTGATAAAATTTGTAATAAAATTAATAGGTTTGCGTTCGTCTTAAGGCGTTTAACTAAGATAACGACTCTTAGCGTAACTATGTCTGCTTATTATGGTTACGTCGCATCTAATATTAATTATGGTCTGGTTCTGTGGGGCAACAGCGTTGAAGTAAATAGAGTTCTCATCGCACAAAAAAAATGTATACGTGCTATATGCGGTAAAGGTCCATTTGATACATGCAAGCCCCTATTTATTAAGCTGGGTATATTAACAGTCCCTGGAATGTACATATTAGAAATATATAAATTTGTCAAACAACATGCAGAGTTATTTAAGTCAGCTTGTGATATATATCCACGAAGCACTAGAGATAGTAAACGGCTTGTCTTAGACCATAAACCAAAAACTGCTGTCTATCAGAAAGGTTGTTACTGTATGTGTGTAAAAATATTTAATAAAATTCCAAAGCAGTTCAAACACGGCTCTATGATTCTCATGACCAAAAAGTTACGTGAATGGCTAATAAGAAAATGTTACTATAGTGTTAAGGAATTTCAAAATGATAATAATATGAATGTTGACATATGATAGACGTAATTGCTGTGTATCACTGCTTATCACTATTTTATCAGACCTTTATTTTTGATTGAATGTATTTAAATTTTAATTATGATATTGATATAGTAAATAATGACATTTTGAATTATATAACTTATATTTAATAACTTGACATTTTAGAATCGACTACCACCTATATTATTTGGTAATTTAAAAAAAAAAGTTTGCATGCCGTATCTCATGGCTAAATAGGTCTTTAAGCAACTTATTTTTATTGTAAAAACCTATCACTTACCCTATTTATGGCAATTAAATAAATTTGAATTTGAATTTGAATTTGAATTTGAATTTGATATACCTACGCATACATTTTCGTCGGTTAAGGGTACTCCTAATCTGGCCCATTTTAAATATATCGCCAATTTTAATGATTGATGGATGTATTTACCTCTGAGGAATAAAGCGGAACGCACATTTGTCTGCGCCATACGCGCAGAGTTTTACTCATGGCCTCGCACATTTGCCCGTACGCATTGTCCGCGCCGAAAGCAAATCTTTTGTATTGCCAACAAATTTTGTAGTTTTTTCCCACCCCTGGTGTGAAAACGGTATAGTGAAATTGATCGCTCGAAAACACTATGGAAAGAAACATAGTAATAGCCAGCTTATTGGCAGAGGAAGAAGAAAATAAAACTCGAAGAAAAGGACAAATGTGCGTTCAGCTTAAGATGGAATGTTTCACAGACCACGCAGTACTGCATGCAGTGCTGATTGGCGACAGCTATACAAGAGGGTTGTAAGTACGCGAACGAACTCCTACGCAACAAAGTAAGCTTGGGTAAAAAACATCGATATCGTCGATATTTTTAAGCGCAACATATCGATATCCGATATTTATTTTAGAGTATCGAATTCGTATCAATTTCGATATATTTTAAAATGTTGTATTATCGGCAAAACAAGCAATAAGAACAGCTACAAAAGCATTTATTTGTTGTTGACGTTTTTTTTTCGTCGTCCAACCGTCCAGTAACAACATTTTGGGCCTTATCCTACCACATCGTGCAGAACATCACGATATATCGATATTTATCACGCGATATATATCGATACAACAGTTTAAAAATATCGATACAATATATGTATGTATCGATATCTTTTTTTCACTTACCCATCCCCACAAGAAAGCCTTACCTTCTAGTAAACAATATTGCGAACAAGTCTCAAACAGGAGGGGGTGGGGGGATCCAAAAGTCACAAAACGGAGAGGAGGGAGTCCATATGTATTTTTAGGTTGTTGTACAGCCACGAGGCAGCTATGTTATTATAGCTATGTGCATCGATTATAGATCTAGTTGTCTATGGGCTATAGAATCCACTTCACTGAGAACATCCACGACTTCTTCTGTCATTAGGGCAGCGCCACTTAGAAATGAGGTGAAATATTTGATAAATTTCATAGCGAAGTAAGTTAATTTTATTTGTAAAATATACAAATTAATGTTTCTTTCGAGACACACACGGGACGATACGGGGTAGTGGATATTCTTAATATTTTTACACCGCCACTACACTAATTAGTTCATTTCATGGATATATACTACAAAAAGGCGTTTTAAAATTTTAAATTTCTGCTTAGTAATCACAACTTTATTAAAAATAAAAAATCTCTGCCCGACTAATCGATCGCAAATACTGTTAATACAAATAATACAAACATTTTATATTGATAAATAACTATGTTAACCATCTTTATACTTAAGTTTCAATCATCTTTAAAACAAATTGGAATTTACATATTATTGTTATATATCAAATAAAATTGAAAAAAAAAGGCAAATCGCCAATGATAAGTGTACAATAACCATTTTGTTTACCACTTACGTATTCATTAAAATAATAAACTATCTAATAATTATTTTAATGAACAATGTAATTACTTTGTGAACAAAGTTTTTTTTTTATAGGATAGGGTGACAAACGAGCACAGTCTACCTGATGGTAAGTGGTTGCTGTGGCCCATAGACATCTACATCTATCCTTGTTTGCGAATCAAAATACAGATGCGTTGTCACCCGTGAGGACTAAGATGGAACGCCTCTTTTCCAGTAAAAAGGGTCCCCGGTTCTTTACACTCACCATACGAAACACATCAGCGTTAAGTTGCTATTTTACGCTGGTGTTCTGTGAGAGCGTGGTCCTTCCCCGGTCGAGCCGACCCATTCGCGCTACAACTATACTATACTACTAATATAGCTGCAGCATGTCTCTACCACGTATAAAATGTGTATTAAGTGTTTAATCTAGTGTGTGTGAAAATATATGTTATGTATATTACAATACTACTGATTATGGGACATTTCATTTTAGTTCTTAAGGGTGAGGCTGCAGGTACAGTATACGTGGTAGAGCCACGCTGCAGCTATATCAGTCGAAGCACGAATAGGTCGACTCGACCGGGGTAAGACCACACTCTCACAGAATGCCAGCGTGAAATAGCAACTTAGTGCTGCTGTGTTTCGTATGGTGATTGTAGAGAACCGGAGACCCTTTTAACTGGAAAAGAGGCGTTCCATCTTAGCCCTCTCCATTTTGATTCTTAATCGAGGATAAATGTAGATAGTCGATGGGTCACACCATCCACTTACCATCAGGTGGACTGTATGGTCGTTTGTCACCCTTATTCTATAAAAAAAAGTTGTCTATGGTCTGCAATGGCCATTGCATAACGAATTTTATTATCTGTCTCACACAACAAAAACTAAATTTAACACTATTTTATTTTATAGCAGTTGCAACAAACCTCAGCGTTGGATGGTAAACGGTATTAACTTGATGAACTTTTGAATAACTTTACATTGTTTAAAAAAATGATTTTTTTTAGACTAGATTATATATTTATCATAAACAGAACATATCAAAGACGATGCCCACGGCAAAATAATAAGCTATTGGCCCATCTCAAGATTTTTATTTTAACCTGGCAACACTGTATTCAAAAATAAATACACAATCTTAGCCACTCATTCAAATTCACAGATAAAATGTACACGTAAAAAATATATTACACTAACATAAAGTCTTTATTTCCATATGGCAACACATTATCATACCATATTACGGCCGTTATCGCCCGCTATCCTGTCCACGATCTGTAAAGGAACAAAAAAAGCGCTCAATAAACATGTGGTAAAATTAAAAGGATAACTCTAAAACTACCGGTCAGACCTCGATCAAATTTATATGGGACCACACGAGAAGCACCAGCTTTCGAATAAAAAAAGAATTATCAAAATCAGTTCACGTAGAAAAAAATAATGAGGTAACACACATAAGAAAATACTATTTTATTCTGAATAGACACCTCGTATAAAATATATGTTTAAATTATATTAAAATCCATCAAGACATGGGCTACAGCGTGTGCCAAAGAAATAGACATACATACATATACAGGGTTATTTTTCATAAAGTAGCCAAATTTTAAACTTAATTTCAAATAAATAAATAATATACTAAATAAATAAAATAAATGAAATACTGTTATTGCAATTTTTCAAAATATGAGTAAATAAGGCTTCTAATTTTATTTGACATTATTCCAAATTGAATGTGATTTATGGACTACGCGTACGCGCTGTCCTCTGTGTGACATTTCATTCACGACGTTTTTGCCGACCGATGGACCCTAACGAATGTGTGCGTGCGTAGTAAAATAGTTGGCGTTAGATATTTATGAATGACAATCAGTTAAAGTAATGCATTACCACGCATTTTGAATTTAAAAGATAAAATTTTTGAGGATAGAATGTTTGAGATTTTTTTAAATTAATTTTTATATATTTCGTCCGGTTATTGCAAAGTAAACCTGTATAATATACTCTAAAAAAACATTACCTTCTTTCTGGAGCAGTCGGTTAATAAGCTATGAAATCACTGATTTTGACTTTTAATCCATTCCATCACCAAGGCACAAGCAACTATGGCAAGCCATATGAATATTAATTTAAGCCAATTGCCCTATGAATATAATATATGGCAATGCAACTATGGAAAACCCTATGAGACAATCTACATCAGAGTTTGCCATAGTTATTGTGCTTGGTAGGCAGGTTGGCAACTTTTTTTATAGGATAAGGGTGACAAACGAGCACACAGTCCACCTGATGGTAAGTGCTGTCTGTGGCTCATAGACATCTACATCTATCCTTGATTACGAATCAAAATGCAGATACGTTATCACCCGTGCGAGCTAAGATGGAACGCCTCATTTCCAGTAAAAAGGGCCTCCGGTTCTCTACACTCGCCATACGAAACACAGCAGCGTTAAGCTGCTATTTTACACTGGTATTCTGTGAGATAGTGTTCCTTACCCGGTCGAGCCGACCCGTTCGTGTTAGGTGGACTGTGTGCTCGTTTGTCACCCTTATCCTATAAATAAAAGATGCTGCTGCTAAACTACTGTTTTATTTTCTTCTGTCGTCTCTTACAGTACCCACGGGATGATATGGGGTTATAGTTTCTCTTACACCGTAACTACACGGCCATATTTTTGCCATTAACAAACACATAAACGCAAAATATATTTTATTTTAAATAATATACTCACCCCCCGAATAATAGGTAAATTAAGTACGGATCCAAAAACAGGAACCATTCGGAGGAAATTCACAGCCGCAGGCAGGAAACCTCTGCGAATAAAATATAATTTTTTTTAAATATATGTAAAGAAAATGTATTTCTTTAATATTTTGTGTGTTGTGTTTTATCTGTATTTGTGGAGTGTAGATAGAATCTGTAAAAGAACGTAAGTATTGACTGTTCAACAACGATAAGCCGCCTGTGGAAAATTATAATTTCAGTTTATTAAAAACAGAATTGTTACAAAGGGAATTGACATATATTAAGGTGAAAGCTCCAGGGCGGTTCGCGAAATTCAAATTTTCTTACCTTTTTTGGACTTTGCAATATGAATGAAATTTGAAATATGATTCTCGACCGTAACGAGTATGTATTTACAGAATTATTATCATTAAAATCACCAATACAACCCTCCAAGTTCATATAATTCCTTTGAATGAGTTTTTCTGGAAATAGCCATACAATAGGATTATACGAACTTAGGGAGTTGTATTGATGATTTTAATGATTATAATTCTGTTAATACATACTCGTCGCGGTCGCGAATCATATTTTATTAAACATACAACCTGACACTGACCTACAAATTGCAAACAACGTAAGAAAATTTAAATTTCGCGGGCCACCCTGGAGCTTTCACCTTAAGGAATAAACATTAAATGTCGTTTCTTTGTTTACAGGTAGGAGTTTCAGTTATTATCGTAATAGTGTAGTTTGGTAATTGAACTTAGAATTAATGAAATACAAAACTTTGTTTACAAAGCAACACAACATAGTTTATTTTAGTCAATACTAAAAACAAGATATCTAACATCTTATATATATTTAAAGTTTTCATAGAAGTATGGATGACAAGGGTCCACACTGTCCACCTAATGGTAAATTACAAGAAAAGAACACTAACTTCAAATCCGAAATTCATGCTCTAGAAAAGTACAAGCTATCTGCACCACCTTCACACGGGTAATTTCTGGATTTCGACAACAGCGCCACCTACCGGCTCCAATTATGAATCTAAATCATTCTCTAATCAACTTAATCACATACATACATACATACATATAATCACGCCTCTTTCTTCTCTTGGGGTAGGCAGAGACCACTTCTTTCCACTTGCTACGATTCTTACATACTTGTTTAGCTTCGTCCACTTTCATTATTCCCTTCATACATGCTCTACGGTTTATGGTACTCTTGACCTGGCCTTTTTTCAAGACGTCCCTGATTTGATCTAGAAACGTTCGCCTAGGTCTACCCCTTCCAACACTTTCATTCACACTCGCCTTATACACCTTTTTTGTCAATCGTTCTTCATTCATTCTCTCGACATGGCCAAACCATCTCAGCATACCTTTCTCAATTTTTGTCACTACATCTTCTTTCAGACCACAATGTTTCCTTATCTCACTATTTGTTATCCTGTCACTCAGTTTAACTCCTATCATACTTCTTAACGCTCTCATCTCAACTGCATTTACTCTGCTTTCGTGTTTCTTCTGCCATACCCAACTTTCGCTTCCGTACATGAGTGTCGGAACCAACACCCCCTCATGCACAGCAAAACGAGCCTTGTTATACACCTTGCGACTGCTCATAAAGGAGTGCAAAGCTCCATTCACCATGTTTCCTGCATTCACTCTTCTTTCGATATCATTCACACTTTCCATCTCTCGTAAACCTTGAACCCAGATACACAAACTCCTTCACTGTTTGATTTGATCATCTCCAATCATTATATTGCAGTCTATCCCTGCCTCATCTCTTTCAAACACCGTCATTTTCATCTTCTTTACATTCATCTTCATTCCCTTTCTAACAAAAGCTCCACTCATAGCAGTTACCATCTTATGCAACTCCTTGGCCGAAGACGCAAGTAGTACTTGGTCATCAGCATAGAGAAAACATTTGACGAGTAACTCATTCATTTTCAACCCGCTGTCATTCTCTTTTAAATCTGTCAAACAATTGGCCATGAACAGATTAAACAGCCACGGTGACGCTACATCTCTGTCTAACACTTTTTCGATATTAAACCATTCAGTATATGCCCCGTTTATCTTTACACAAGCAAATCCCTATAAAGAGATTGCAATGTTCGTATGAGGATACTGTTCACACCGTTCACGGACAATGCTGACCAAAATTCATTCCTCACCACTCTATCATAGGCCTTTTCTAGATTCTTGAAAGCGCTATAGATCTTCTTGTTTTTGCCAAACACTTTTCGGCTATGCACCGCAAGGAAAAGACCTGATCTGTACATCCCATTCCCTTTCTAAATCCCGCTTGTGCATCCCATACTTTTTAGTCTGTTTTATTCACAACCCTTCCAATCAGCACTTTCGCATACAATTTACCGACGACGACTTACGACGACTGACTGACGACGACTTAATCACACACACACACACACACAAAATTTCATCAAAATTGGTAGAGCCATTTAGGAGGAATTCAGTTGCATACAAATGGACAGAAGAATTATGTATATAGAGATTTTCATACAATACTACTACTAACTTACCTGGCAGATATTCTGCTCTTTCTGGTAGGTGGTGCAAGTTTTAATCTGAACATAGTCCATACTTGTTAGTGTAAGCCACCTAACACACTTGACATATACAATGTGTAACAAAAACCCTGTGGTTCCCTTTAAGTGCGTTATCAGAGTGCGTTATCAATCAGTATTCAAACGTAAAGAAATAACTTTTTTTCAAAAATTTTGAACATTAAAAAATATAATTTTAATTAAAAGAAATTAATTGTCAAATTGTATGTGGTTTTGTTACCTCTAACTGACACGAGCATCGGTGAAGGGGGGGGGGGGTCTTTCACCATCCTCTTATTCTCCGGATAATGCAGTGGTAATAAAACCACATACAATTCGCAAATAATTTCTTTTTCATTAATATATTTTTTTAATGTTTAAGTTTTTTGAAAAAAGTTATTTCTTTACGTTTGAATACTGATTGATAACGCACTTAATGGGAACCACAGGGTTTTTGTTACATGTTCTATTGTCAATTTGCTACCCATCTAGTCTTTACATTTTTTAAATAAACCTAGCAAGCTAACAGCATAGCAAAGTGGCGAAGCAATCAGTTTTGTAGCGGTTTCTAACGGAAAACAAAAATTTCAAAATAGGAGGTTCAGATGCCTGGGTGATCAGTAATCGATTGCTGAAAACAGAATTTGAAAATTCGAAACCGTTCTCGAGATAATCGTCGGACAGACGGACAAACGGACGGACAGACGGACAGACGGACAGACATCGTGAAATCAATAAGTGACTTCGCAAGCTTCGCCACTTAATAATGAGTAGTGTCAATCGTCAAATGATTCCTGCCACTACACATATATTTGATAAGATAGATAGATAATGATGGGCTAATTTCCGCAAATCCCCGTCTAATCGCGTATTTTGCGTGGGTA
This sequence comes from Parnassius glacialis, assembly GCA_033319125.1. Taxonomy (NCBI): domain Eukaryota; kingdom Metazoa; phylum Arthropoda; class Insecta; order Lepidoptera; family Papilionidae; genus Parnassius; species Parnassius glacialis. The sequence continues at coordinate 67,169,852 of JAVANC010000004.1, forward strand.
CACATATTTCTAATATATAAAATTCTCTTGTCGCGGTGTTTGTTACCAAACTATTCCGAAATGGCAGAACCGATTTTTATGAAATTTTGTGTGCAAATCGGGTAGGTCTGAGAATCGGCCAGCATCTATTTTCAAACCCCTAAATAACCCTAAATAACTAATAAGGGTGACCTACCCCTAAACATTTTTTTTATTTTTTTGACAATTTTTTTATTTTTATCTTATTATGATTTAGCATTGAAAAATACATAAAACTTCAAAAAGGGTGAATACCCTATAGAAATGACCCCTGTTTTTTAATCGCGATTTTTAAAACTAAAAAATATTTCCTAGAAATAATGTATATGACAAAACAATGTTTGCTGGGTCAGCTAGTTATATTATATTACCCATCTATTATATGTGAACTTACCTAAACAATAATAGGAATCCATATATCTCCGCTATCATGCCCACCATAGGCCAGCCGAGGAGAACAATTGTGATGCCACCAAAGAACGCCACAGAGGCTTTGATTTTATGCCGCTGGAAGAAAAAGAAGAAAGTCCTCTGGATGCCTATCACACATGCGAGGCCACTTATGAACAGGATCTGAAAGAAATAAACAGTATTTAATTTCTACGTTTTATCTTTCATTCTTTTTCTTTTTTAAAAAAAATTCGATGAAACTAAAATGTGACACCAAAAGGAGACTAACATATATATACATCTATAGGATTTAGCCTGCAAGAGAATGAGATAGAATACTGTAATTCAGTGTTCCCTATTATGAATAGAGATTATGCATGTGTTGATTAAAAACGAAATCTGTTGATTAGAAAATATTTAAGTAGGTACTTACGATGATGAAATTGAAAGCTTGGGAGTCTATACAAATAAATAAAATTGAAGTGTCTGTTTGTAATATCAAAATTACAGCTTTTTACTAAATGCACATGAAAGTATACACGGTACTAATAATTAATATATAATATAGCCAATAGTACAGAAAGAAACAATAAACTTTACATTTTTTGAACAAATTAACTTCCCACTATGAAATCTGTCAAATATTATACATAACTTTCTAATGGCTCCGTCCTGGTGGCAGAAAAAGTCGTGGTAGCGCTCATTGGCGTCTCAACTTGATACTAAGCCACTTCGACACAGAGCTGTCTCTCCATGTCGCAGTAGTTTTTAATTAGTTGACATATTATTAATTTAATAAATGTCTGGCTGTTGCTAATGTCTTAAGGAAATTCATTCCATGATGACTCTTGTTGTTAGAATTAATACACAACATTGGTAGTGGTTGAAAAAAAAAATGTTTATTTGTTGATCACAAGTAATACATTAAAAGATGTTAACAATTGCTTATTGTTTCCAATATGATCAATTAATGAAGACATCCACGACTTTTTCTGCCACCAGGGCGGCACCACTACAAAGTGAGGAAGATATTTGGCAGATTGTTTGAAAAATGTAAAAGTTATTGTTTCTTTCTGAACTATTAGCTATATTTTATATTAATAACATTATAAATAATTAAACCAAACCACAGATATTCATAAAACTACAAAAATTAAAAAAAAAGTTAAAAATGTGCAAAAAAATTAAAGAGCAAACCACTGACGGATTGTTTTGTGTATTAATATAATACTCTATAAACTGATAAAATATTATTAAAAAACAACTACCCAATTAAATTACATTGTGTAACAAAAAACTTGTGTCAACTAGCAACATCTGGTGAGCAGAAAATTATTAGCCCTCATTGGCTAAATATTTAAATGGAAATAGATTGTACAATTAATTGCAAGGTCAAATTCATAACTCTAGAACTGACAACCAATGGGGAAGGAAGGTTCTTGAGTGGTAACCTAGTACCAGTTAGTGAAGTGTAGGGTCGTTAGATGGAGTAACCACCTGGTAAAAGATGCAGTATGTGGATGGATGGAGGTGATTCAGGGCCGTGCTTTGTGGATTTCTGTGAGGGCGGCCTATGTTCAGAAATGGACTTGTTGTGAAATGGAGAAGGATAAAAAAAACAAATGAGTAACTCCGCCATTGCAGGTCCCAAGCCCGGATGAGAAAGGAGGAGGGGACGGTTCCGCCGGAGAGAGTGGGTGTATCCGGTGGACTAACACACCCACCTGCGCTAGGACCTGCGCTGTCGAGCGCCGTACGCTGGGATGAAGGAGTCCTGCAGGGTTGAGCCGATCGTCGCTGGGGTATATAGTGGCGAGAGGCAACACGCCCTCTTTGGTCCGGATTTCAAGCTAAACGGTGGCCCTATCTGCTAGCCACAGATAGGGAAATGGCCAAGCGCCCCGTCAGAGGGTCGCAGGCGAGGGATGTGGGGGCTGCCTAGTTTTCCTGAAAAGGGGGCTGAATGGTGGTAAAGGCCATGCTGACGGAGCAAGTGACAGTTTATTCGGGTGGTGGGGATCCATCTACCAGCTGGATCGAGCTCCCGATGTCACACTGTGAACCAACTTCGCGTCCCTATATTCTCCCGGTAATCCTAACGCCTGAAACTCCTTTTCTTTTCTAAAGTAGGGCGTTCCCAAAGGTGCGGGCTCCATGGAGGGTGGGAAGCCGGGGGGATGAATTTTAAAGAAAAAAAAAATATGGACAATTTAAGGCCCAATAAGAAAGAGGGAGAGGTGTCAGAGGTGCTTACCAGAGACACCAAAGAACAAGGGGGAACCGTCACTAAACCGACGGTTCCACGGACAGTACCGTCCAGCGTAGGTGCCCCCACCAAAGGGATAACTACCTCGCTGAACGTTTCCAAAACCAGTTCCAAGGAGCTGGACGAGAAAAAAGAACAAAAGCCCGCGAGTAACAAAACTGCGGAGCCACTACGTACTGACGACCTTTTCTCTGCTGCCTGGCAAGTGGTGAGCCGTAAGGGGAAAGGCAAGGCACCCAAAAAGGTGACTTGCCGACCTGACGGACCATCAGGAGGGTCCATCCCTGCAGGCAGTAGTGGAAAGGCCAAAAAGAAGAACAAGAAGCAGCGGGAAAAAGGCCGTAGAGACCGAGCCGCATTGGCTGCTTCCGAAACCAAAACCAAGGAGGCTGGGCAAGCTACTGCGACTGGGGTGCTTGGCGCTGGAACCATTAGCCGCGCTGAAGCTGGGAAGGATAAAAATCCAGCCCAAAAGGAAGTCGCGTCCGCGGGAACCAGCTCTAGGATATCCGCCAGGAAGCAGCGAGCGGCCAAGCGTCCTGAGAAGAAGGAAAGAGCAGCCAAAAGTATGCTGGAAGAGTCCACCTCGCCTAGAGGTGAACACATAAAAGTGCGACTCAAACAGCAACCTAAGACTGCAAGAATGAGCTACGCTTCCGCTGCTACAGCAGATTTGGGTGTGGCCTTAACGTGTGCGCGTTCAGGTCACATTACGAATGAAGTAGCAGACGACATCCTCGTAGCAATTCAGAGGAAGATGATCAGCGAGGCCTGGAGTAGCCAGGACCCTGATGCGTCGGGCCCAGTTTTTAGGGGCAAACCTGTTTATACGGAAGGTGTCCTGAAACTGTGGTGCGACGATCAGAAGGCTCTGGACTGGTTGAAGGGGAATATTGCTACCCTCGACCTTAAATCCAACACCTTGCTGACAATAAAGAAACAGTCAGAGATACCACAAAGAGTCAAATGTGGTATCCTTATCCCTGATGCCCAAGGGGCCTGGAAAGACTCACGCGACATTGGTCTCGTGCTGGCGTACCAGAACCGCTGGGTTAACATCAGGGACTGGCTGTTACTCAAGGCTGATAAGCAGATGGACGGGTGGTTCCTCGTTGTTTCGGTGCCGGAGGATCATATCCCGACCCTGATGAAGGCCGGACGTCGTCTCGCATGTGTATGCGGGGCGGTATACGTAAAATTCCAGGGTCGTGGAGGTAAATTCTTTGACACTCCACCGAGCAAAGAGGTAGAAAACAACCCGGAAGTTATGGATACCGGAGCCATGGTTACCGGTACAGCGGAATCACTGGAGGCCAAGTCCAGAGAAAAAACGGCCTGCACAATTGAGCCGAAGCCCCCAGTGGAGATCGGGCTCAGCGGCAGCTCACTGAGTGACGAAGAGGACTGCATTTTGCCGACCACTTCCGACTCGGTGGCTGACGATGAAACCCGAGATCTTCTGGCAGGCCTATTTTTGGGCGGGGACGGGGAGGACGCAGTTAATGATGGCGTGCCCTTCGTCCAAAACTAGCCTAGTGCAGGCTAACCTCCACCACAGCGAAACTGCGTCGGCTCAATTACGCAAGTGGTTGGAGGTTCAAAGGACTGCCATAGCCTTAATCCAGGAACCGTGGGTTGGGGCTGGTAAAATTAAAGGCCTAAACAACCTAAAAGGTAAGCTATTCTACAGCTCTGAACACGACAAGCCTAGAGCGTGTATTTACACTACTAAAGATATCTGTGCACAACTATTAACAGATTTCTGTTCTAGAGACTTGTATGCCGTGGGAATACAATACACACAGGAGAGAAAATTAGTCGTCGCCTCGGTCTACATGCCGGAGGAAGACACTCCTCCCCCTCATGACCTCGGCAGGCTGGTGAACTTCTGCGAGAGGACCGGACTAGAGGTTGTGATCGGGATGGACTCCAACGCACATCATCCCCTTTGGGGAATGGCAAAACCAAATGAACGAGGTAAGGTTTTAGTTGAATATTTATTTAGTACTAACCTAACCATTTTAAACATAGGTTCTGAACCTACTTTCATAAACAAACGCTGTCGCACTATAATCGACCTCACACTTGCAACAGAAGGAGCAGCCAAACTAATTACGGGATGGCATGTGTCGAAAGAGGCCTCATGCTTAGACCATAGATGGATCTGCTTCGCACTACAGGTCGATATCCCCTCTACACCACCATGGAGAAATCCCCGCAAGACGGATAAAATGAAATACCTAAATAGGCTGACGTCTTCGCTCGCGGATTTTGAGGGGATAAATACTATAGCAGATCAGTCGCTCCTAGAAGAACAGGTAGCAGCTGTTACTAAGGCCATGATAGACAGCTACCATGAATCATGTCCAGAAATCACTCCACCAAGACATGCCGAGGTAAAGCAACCGTGGTGGGGTAAAGCACTCGATAGGAAACGTAAGAAGGTAAGAAAAGCCCTAAATAGGGCCATGAATACCTCAATGGACGAAGACTGGCTACTATATAAGAAAGCTAAGTCTGAATACAAAAAATGTATCAGGTATCGACGCTCGACTGGGTGGCGTAAATTCTGTGGCAACATAGAAACCTGCGAACAAGCAAATAGGATAAGGAATATTCTAGCTAAACAGAACACGTCGGGATCCATGTCTCTAAAGAAACCCGACGGTAGCTACTCAACATCGCCGGATGAAGCCCAACGCATCCTAATTGAAACGCACTTCCCAGGTTGCTGCGTAACCCAGGAGGCAAACCGGCATGACGACATACTGACACCAACAGCAGAAGACTGGAATTTAGCACAGAGAGTGGTAACGATGGACAAAATCCATTGGGCCATTCACAGTTTCCTCCCCTATAAGGCGGCAGGACCTGACGGCATATTCCCGGCACTCCTACAGTGGGGGGGTAAAGCCCTAATAGTCAGACTTGTTGCCATAATGCGAGCCTGTCTGGCTCTTAAATATGTTCCTAGGGGATGGAGGGAAGTGAAAGTTACATTCATACCCAAACCAGGTAAGAGGGACTACACTGACCCTAAATCCTACAGGCCCATTAGCCTCACATCCTTTCTCCTAAAGACGATGGAGAGGATGGAGGAAAGGGAATTAAGGGGGTTGGCGCTAATGAACTTACCACTACACGACAAGCAACACGCCTACAGTCTAGGCAAATTAACAGAATCGGCACTTCATCAGGTAATTACAAAGATTGAAGAGGCCATCCAAAACAACGAAATATGTCTAGGTTCCTTCATAGATATAGAAGGTGCTTTTGACAGAACGAACTTCTCCAGCATAAAAGGTGCACTCAGTAGACATAAAGTTGAACCGGCACTGATCGACTGGATAGTTTACATGCTCAGTACACAAATAATAAAGATTGCTGGTGAATCTCAACCAATCCAAATTAAGAAAGGCTGCCCGCAGGGTGGGGTTCTCTCACCTCTCCTGTGGAATATGGTCATTAATGAACTCATCAGCAAATTAAATGCCAATCACTTCTATACAGTAGGTTATGCTGATGACCTGACAATACTGGTCTCTGGAAAGACAGCAAGCATAGTGTGCGACCTGACCCAAGCGGCTCTCCGTATAGTGGAGAGATGGTGCAGGGAATACGACTTAACCGTCAATCCAAATAAAACGGTTTTAGTAATGTTCACATAAAAACAAAAGCTGAATAACTATCATCTTCCAAGTCTTTTCAGCACAAAACTCCAGCTATCCTCTGAGGTAAAATAATTTAGGTCTTACCGCAAACTTAACTGGAATAAACACATAGAAAACAAAATCAACATAGCTAGTATAACTTTCTGGCAATGCAGAAACATGATTGGCAAAAGATGGGGACTGACGCCAAAAATCATACTGTGGCTTTACAAAACTGTAATTCGGCTCATGATCACATATGGTGCTCTGGTATGGTCCACCAAGACAAATGAAGCCACCACAATTAAGAAGCTTCAGCACTACCAGACTGGCATGTATGGCTGCCACAGGCTGTATAAGAACTACGCCAACAGCAGCCTTAGAAGCGATGCTGGAGCTAACTCCACTTCATCTACATATACAACAAGAAGCGATTTTAGCTGCCATCAAACTCAAGACCCTATATCTTTGGAGTGAGAATAGTGTCCCTCATACAGGCATAATTGATAGAATTCACTCAAAAACTCCTATCCTACAAGCCAAATACGATAGGATTCCTAAACAATTTGTTTTCGATAAGAAATACAAGATACAATTAAATGAAAACAGCCAGCCGGAAGGATTAAGCCCAAAAGAGCTTAGAATTTTCACTGATGGTTCTAAAACAAATGAAGGTGTAGGTTCTGGAGCTTTCTCTGAAGACCTCAATATTCACATATGCACACCGCTGGGTACCTATAACACGGTCTTTCAGGCGGAATGTATGGGTATCATTCAAGCGGCCATAGCAATAGATGTTAGGAAGGTTAATGACTTCCCCAACAGAATACTGACCGACAGTAGGGCGGTACTACAAGCTCTGAGTTGCAATGTGTTGAACTCGGGACTAATATATGAATGCCATCAACGATTAGATGAGGTATGTAAAAACAACAATGTGACTCTGCAATGGATAAAGGGACACAGTGGATCCAGAGGCAACGATGCAGCAGACGAACTGGCCAAAAAAGGATCGGCTCTGGCCACTATAGGGCCGGAACCAATCATACCAATCCCCTTTGGTAATGTTCGTTCATTGGTACGTAGACACTTCACTAATCAACACGCTCAGCTTTGGAAAAATCTAGTAGACTGTAGACAAGCTAGAGAGGCCCTGCCTGAAATAAACAGTTGCTTAACCAAAGTTTTCATGAGACTGAACAAGCCGCAGATTAGGATAGTAACAAGTGCTATCACAGGACACGGCACCTTTAACAAACATTTATTTACTATAGGTGTTACAGATAGTCCCCTGTGCAGGGCATGTATGGAGGAGGAAGAAACGGCGGCCCACGTGCTACTGAAATGTCCGGAGGTCGCTACATACAGGGCTAAACATCTCGGCACGCCGGGATCACTCCCCGAAGTTGCATGCAACATCAAGGGACTGTTGAGCTTCTTCGGGGAGATCTCATGGCTCGAATAATTATTCCTGCCCACACGCAAAATACGCGCATAGACGTGGAGTTGCGAAAAACAGCCCGTCGTAAACTAAACTAAACTAAAACCAAATGAGTATTTTGAAGGGCCCTGGAATATTTTTGTTACGACAACACATCTGCAAACGAGGATAGATGTAGATGTCTATGGGCCACAGCAAACACTTACCATCAGATGGACTGTGTGCTTGTTTGTCACCCTATCCTATAAAAAAAATCAGAAATCTGTCTTATATCATTTCGTCTTAGTCCTCTCGGATGTCAACCCATCTGCATTTTGATTCTTAATTGAGGTTGAATGTAAATGTCCATAAGCCACAGCATCCACTTACCATCAGGCGAAGTGTGTGCACGATTATCACTCTCATTCAATAAAAAAAAATCCTTTCCAATCAATATTTTTTTATAACTTGCTTTACGGCTCTGGGTTCTACCCCTTCTGAGCCTGAAAGTCTCTGCAATAAATAGTCCACTGCTTAACATGGACCTACTCATAAATTGTGTCATAGGGAAGGTACCTATAATAGTTGCTGTTCTTGGCAGGTGGATTGACAAGCACAGTTTTATAGTATTATTATTGTATCGTTATCAGGAAGACACTGGGGGAAAAGCTGATGCTTCCAACACCAATGAGACAATCAGGAGTTGTTTAAGTTACTTTATAAACTCATTGATATATATTTTTTTACATTGGTCAAGTCTACCCTCATATTATTTAGCCTATGTTTTCTTTCTGATTCCAAGGGGTGAAGTGAGCATCATTTATTTCCTTTCTTTATGATGATTAGATTAAGACGCTAGAAGGATCTTCACTCTATATAACAAGCTGTATGCTTTCTTCACAAGTGTTGAAATGTGAGTGAATGAATAGATATAGGACTGGACCTAGAAATCTACCTTGTGGCACACCTATTTAGATTTGCTTGTTAATAATAAATTACATTTGATTGCCATATGAGACTAACCAATTACTCCCAGATTTTATATGTTAATATAATTTACCACATTAATAATCTCAGCGCTAGTTTCAGATTTCAGATATTAAAAATCAGTAGTTAGATACCTTACTCACTTGTGCATGCACATTACTCTTTAGTCAGTTTGTTTATAAACAGCAATCATATTCACTGATTTGAATCTTTAAACTGTTATACTTTTTTTACTTACATTTCCAATAGCTAATAATCCTTTATCAAAGAGTAAGAGCACTCCAAGGAACAGAAAGGTCATTCCAAACCCTGCCAAGCCTACACCAATTTCTGAAAAGTAAAACAAAATTATTGTAATTTTTGGAGCTCTTACATTAAGTACATACTTGTTAATTTATGTAACATACTTAGTCTATTGGCCAATGATTGGCAACTCCTTCAACAAGAATTCATTGGAATGTCTCTACAAATGCTGTCTGACCTTTATTTAATAATAGCACGACATTAACACATATATTTGAACAAAATATATGATTTATTAATTACAAGTCTATAAAATTTAAACTTAGTTCATTATGTTGTAAATCGCCATAAAGTAAAAACGTATCTAAAAAAGGGTTTTACACTTTTAGAATTTCTAAATAGTTTACTTTTTAAGCTAAACAAAACAATGTTTTTATGTGAGTAAGTTTCAACTGAAAAAACTCAAGTATTATCTTATAAGATTCATATTATAAAAGTACTCACTTTGAGTGTCAGTTATCTCAATCATTTCTGTGGATTTATCTGTAAAGCGACTCAAATAAAATACGAGCTATTAATTAAGCCCAATTAAAATATAAATAGGAAATACAACAAACTTATAACCTATTTCTCCACGTCATTTTTGCAATCGAATTTTAGAACTGTCAAAGATTAAACTCAAGTGTCAAATCCAAATAGTGATAACCTTGATGTATCGTAAAATTTTCGATAATTCAAATCAGAAAGATATATTATTTGACATCGATATGTTCCTATTATAAAAAAAAAACTTTCTATCATAAAATAGCATAATGGCTACTTTACACGAATAACGAACACATACCCAACTCCAAATCTCAACTGAACTAGCGATGAGCGTTGAATCAACGAACTAGTTGAATCAACCGTTGCTCTCCTGTCAACGTATTAACGTTAACGGTTTATGAATCAACTAGTTGAATTGGTCAACGACGTTTATGAATTAAACTCGTGCGTCTCCTTAACGCAGACGAGAAAATTAAAAAACTTAAGTTGAAAATAACGTCATTAATTTGGAAGCGATGGTCATGTCATACAGTTTGAACTCTAAAGAGCCTACAAAAGAGTTTATTTTCGAAATATTTATTTTAAGCATAGAACTTATGACGATATTGGTGGAATGGCGCACCACGCTCGTGCCGCCCGAGAGAAATAGGTTAATATAGTTTGTTTATTTAGGTTTACGGACGATATGAAGCTTTCTTTAATTTTTGATTGACAGTTTGTGAAAATATTTAGTTTAGACTTTATAGTTAATGTTTATAGTGACAGTGTAAATTTGTTTGTGTTAATACAATTGTGTAAATTTGAATAAAATAGAACTACTCAAGGTACCAAATTGAAAATGTCTGGACATACTAGCGTAACTAGCGTTGTGACTGCATTTCGAAAAAATAAAAAAGCCAAAAAAATATTTTAAAAGAAACTATAAAAACATGGTAATTAATATTTGCGCACATAAAATCAGATGATCTTTTAAATACACCTAAGCAGAATATGGTTTATAGCTAATTGTATTCAATCAGTCATAATCCTTAAGAAAAAGTATAGAGGGAAGGCCATCTAAGTAGAACCTTTAATCAAACGTTTTCCAATACATACATTGAATCAAATTATTTTTAAAATTGAACGTCATAGCGTAGAATTCAAACCGTCCAACGAATAAACGGTTTAGGTTGCAAGTTGACATTAGTAGTACGTTAACTCGTTGACGAATTCAACTTGTTGAATAACTAGTTGAAAAACGTAAATCAACGTTAACGTTTAGTTAACGGAAAAACCGTCAACTGCGCATCGCTGAACTGAACCATGCGTTCGAGAGCCCACCAAAGTAAATAATGTTGAAATGTGACCAATTTCGCCAAATCTTACGATTTTACCTTCACCCTACAGATCAAATTATTTTATTCTGATATGTGAATATATTCACTGTTATCGCAAAGGTTTTGACCATGGAAGGAAAAGGAGAGATCTCTTGCTGGAGAAGGTGTTTAGCCCGGGGAGCGTCCAACTCTCTGTGTGGTAGTATGAATCTGTACTATTCTGGATGTTCGGTAAATAATAGAGAACATTGAAATAGGTCTTTGCAGAATTTATAGCTACTTAAAAAAATAATCCTAAGTACCTAGCACCTAAATTATTTTTGTATTTTTTATTTAAAAATACTATTTTCATCGTATTATACATTCTTGGACATCATGACCACAAATTAATGAATTCTATTGGTTTTTAAGTATATTATTTTATGTTAATTCAGCTGACAGTGCAATAAATACTATGACAGCTATTACTATTGCATGTTTTTTTTACTTGAATTTACAAAATTGATATTTCAAAATATTTCACAAAGTTTAAGCGTAGCAACTGAAGCAAATATTCTCCCTTTGAGGCAATTTATAGAGGAGGTCTATATTCGGCAGTGAACTTGTGATAGTCTGTAACCGTAAAAAGTGAATGAGGGCTAATAATCTTCCACCCACCAGATGTCGCTAATAGCGACTGAGGTAAAGTTTTTTGTTACACAGTGTCAGTTAATTGAGAAATTAATTTTAAATTATAGTTTATCATTATCTAGAGTATTATATTAATACATTACACATTGCGTCAGTGGTTTGATTTTTAATTTTATGCACTTTATAACTCTTTTTTAAAAAAATCGGCTTTTAGTTATATTTATAGTTTTGGTTTATTAATTTGTAATGTAATTAATATAAAATATAACTAATAATTAAGAAAGAAACGTTAAAAATTACATTTTCCTAAGAAATTATCGTCCCCGCTATGAAATCTGTCAAATATTTTACCTCACTGTAAAGTGGCGCCGCCCTGGTGGCAGAAAAAGTCGTGGATGCCCTCATTAGTGCTTTTAATGTCCAAATTGAGTAAACGACCAAGCAACAATATTTCCAATATCGAAACAATTAAATTGAATGTACTTGACCATTTGGTTTAAGAAAAAACAACATTAAATACATATATTATTTATAGTAAATGTTCCAATTGACATAAATTATAATAAAAGTTAAACGTTCGGCCTGCACCAGAGTGCGTGGCTCCAGGCTATACACCTACGAATAAATGCTATCCTGCGCAGTCTTCCAGGAACGGACTTGCTTTCGGTAAACATCTTCCTTGAGGAAGACCCAATCAATAAAAAAGTCCGATGGATTCAGGTCCCGTGAACGTGGAAGCCACAAAATTGGCTCTAATCAGCCAGTTCATCTGTTTTGGTCTGTCTCGTATAGATATGCACAAACAGGTACATCATAATGCGCAGGAGAACCGTCATTTTGAAAAAATAGAACTCCCTCTGCTTCTTGGGCATCCAATCCTTTATATTTCCTGATAAGTTTGGAAGATTGTTTCTTCTCCAAATAACTTTGGCAAGTTCAGTGCCCTTGTAAAAGTGTCGTCGAAATCTCTTTAAAAATTCGCAATGTCACGCACAGCATAATGTGAAGAATTAGTTGAAGAAAATACACGGCAGATTATCCATGGTCAAAGATCCATTTCATTTAAATATAAAACAAACAATATCTGCGTTCTTCCCATAGACATTTTAATTTATATGGCAGAGCCACGCCCCAGCTTTATGCTGCTGTGTTTCGTATGGTGAGTGTAGAGAACGGGAAACTCTTTTTACTGGAAACGAGACATTCCATCTTAGTCCTCAGTACAAAATTTTAAATTTTTAATTATCTATTTAAATCTTACTTTGACAAATTTTAAAAATGTTTATTTTTAAAATTTTTAACAATTTTTAAAATTATCAAAATAAGAAAATAGCAGCGTTTTCCCTCCGAAGGGCAGAAAACGCTTATTTAGGTTTCAGCCGTTCGGCTTGATCCACCTTGAGACTACGCATGTACATTCTGAAGTTATTACAGCGTGAAGTTAGCTCTTTTTTGATAGTTGCGCCCTCTGTCGCAAGTGTGAAGTGTATCAACTTCACTCTAATGGAGCGGACTCATTCAGCGCGGACGGTGTATTGGTCAGTACAATTTGCAAGTCGGCAAGGCACTGAAAATTATGGTGGATCAAGCCAAACGGCTGAAACCTAAATAAGTGTTTTCTGCCCTTCGGGGGGAAAACGCTGCTATTTAGGTGTTCGAGCCTAAAGGCTTGATCCACCTTGAGACATGTTTCTTATCTGCTGGCGCTGAATGAGCGTACTGTGATTAACTGTTAAAGTTTACTTATAATATATTAAAAAGTATGTATGAATAAAGTGTATTATTCTTAAACAGAGTAATATGATTAAAGGAACTTTGACTACTTATCACAAGTATAATAAGTCAGTCGATTAACGCAAAATTATCTGAAAGGTTATTACTGATTGTATTTGGGACTTTAGGGTTGATTGGTTTGAGATAATGATTGAAGAATGTTTTTAGAGTTTGCCAATTACCCTTTTTCATAATTTCTTCTATGTTTGTATACCCACGTAACCAATTACCGGTAGCAACGGCTGATCTGCAGCTACCTGGGGAGGCATTTATGTTGGCTTCTTTGAACAGTGTGCGTATCCATCCCGCTATCACTGATCTTGAAGCTGGGGCGACTTTACCGCGGGTTGTTATAAACAAATTTGTAATATCTTTGTTTCTTCGTCTTGGTTCTGATATTTCCTGTAGGCGTCTAGTCCAGGTAACGCGGTCTAAGTTTTTGACTGGGTTCATTGTTATTTCCCAACCTGATTGTATGTATGTACAGGAATCTGTTTTTGAGCCAAATTTAGGCCATAATTTAATACTTTTATCTGTTATTTCAAAGAACTCTTCGCTTATATTTAATAAAGTTAGATCGTGAATTCTTCGACCTGTGGCTAGAAGTAACAGGATAGCTAGATGTTTGCTAACTTGAAAGATGCTATCCTCATTTGATTTGTAGCACTTTTACCACTCAGTATATTCGTTTACGTTCCAGGTAAGTCTACTAGGACGTTTCCGCCCTTCCAAACTGATGCCTTTCAGCACGTGTTTGACCAGAGGGTGCGAGCCGATCGATGCGGTAGCATCTGGATTCGTAAAAGTGCATACTACTGATTTATGTAGTGCTATGGTGTTCGGCGCTAGCTTCATCTTGGTATGTAGGAATCCGAGATAACGTTCTAAGTCTGTTGCTTTTGGTTCTTTCACAGAGACATCTTCTTTTAAGGCCCATGCGACCCACTTTTCCCAAGCTGCTCGGTATGTTTTGATGCTAGATTGCCGCCAAGACTTTTCCACTACGTGTTTGAGTTCGGTCGGCCAGGGGTTAACGAAATTGGACCAGCCTGTATGTGCCATACCTGCAAAACTATTGTGGCTATCCCCCGTGGAGGTTTTTAGGTCCGTAAGTCCATAAGGTGAGTCCGCAGATTCTCCAGCCGGAGGGGTTTGCTGGTAGATCTGTTTTCCAACATCGGCATCCAGAATGCATTTGTCCATTCCGGGGTTACAAGCAGGTAAGTCCCCGTGCACTTGTTGAGATGGCGAAGAACTCTTGGTATTAGTGCTGGCGGTGGGAAGACCCACCCCAGTTTGAAATTTCATCTTCGACTGAAGGCGTCCGTGTATAGGCTGTTCCGGTCCGAGACATCTTCGGTTACATAATTGGATACGACTGCCGAACGTTTTGAAGCGAACAGGTCTACTTGTGGAGTTCCAAGCTTCTGGAAGATTTGGCCAAGAATTGCTTCGCTTAAGTGCCATTCTGGTAGAGCATTTCGCCTTGATAAGCTGTCGGCAATGCCATTTAATTTCCCTGGGAGATATCTGGCTGTTATAGTGATTTTCAGTTGCGCAGCTAGGTTTAGTATTTTCGAAGCTGTCTTCAATAGGATAGTTGATTTCGTCCCCCCCTGTTAGTTGATATAGGCTATGGTTGTTCGGTTGTCGGATTGGAAGATAATCGATTTCCCTCTCAGGAACTTTTTCTCTCTTTTGAGAACTTCGTAAAGTGCCCAGAGTTCCTTCTGGTTGGAGTGCCAGGCTTTTTGTTTGTCGTTCCATCTTCCTTTCAATTTCTTACTGTTCATTAAAGCTCCCCATCCTGTGTCTGCTGCATCTGTCGTTATGAAGGCTGATGCTGGTTTCCGGTGAATAGGAGAAGATTTGTGTACATTTCGGGTCCACCATGTGAGGTCTTCCCTGGCGGCTTGGTCGATGGTCACTACTTTGCGACGGTTTGACTTTGGTAGATGTGTTGACGATCTCTGGATATTTCTGCAGTGTAGGCGACCTAAAGGTACTACTTCTGCAGCAAAATTTAGCTTCCCTGCTATGCTTTTTGCGTCCCACCAGTTCCAGTGGCCCACTTTAAGAAGTTTCGTGATGTGCGTTTGAAATGCTTTTACTTTTTGTGGTGGCAAGTACTTCAAGTTTCTCTCTGTATCCCAGATTACACCCAAGTATTCGACGCAGCGCGTAGGTGTAGTTATAGACTTGGAATGGTTCACGCACCATCCGAGACTTTCCAAAAGCTCTACCGCGAAGCGTCCTTGCTGGAATAAGATCTCTGGATCTTCGTACATCAGCAGAAAATCGTCTAAGTACACGATCACTTTTAGTTGGTTCTCTCATAGGTACTGTGCTAACCAATTTGTGATCTTCGCAAATGCTGACGGGACAGTTGCGAGTCCGAATGGAAGACATGTCATATGGAAAAATGACTGATTGTGCTGGAATGTTAAGTACCGTTGGTGTGCTTGAGTGACTGGGATGTGGTAATATGCCTGAGAAATGTCTATCTTCAGCATGTAGTCTTTCTCCCACAGGTGATTTGGCATTGAATATAAGTTTGGGAGGTGAAATCTTGGAGTGCTCACGTAATTGTTGAGGTTCTTTAAATTTAGTATAATTCTGTAATCTCCATTCGGTTTCTTTCTCAGAAATATTGGATACACAAATCCTCTTGAGTACCTTATGGGGATAGCTGCTTTTAATTTCAAAAGTTCCGATATTTGGGTCGATATAACATCTGGATTTTCGTTCGTCACTTTTGCTTGTGTTTTTGTATTTAAAGGCATTAAAGGTGGTTTTTGTAGGAAAGGTATTCTGTAATTTTGAATCATTGATAAAATTGTATGGGGTGCTCCTATACTTTCCCATATATGGGTGAATTGGGCTAGTTGACCCGCTTGAAATGAGTCAGAGCTTTTTGGTATGTTGATTGGTCGATCGTTTGTTGGAGCTCTTTGAGTTGTTGTATTGAGGTTTCGTAGTTTTTCTGTTGTCTTTACGTGTGTTTCCACGAAATGGCTCTTTGTTGGTGAAGTTCTTTCTGTTGTTGTAGAAATTCCTTGATGATGCGGTTTGTTTATTTTTCGAAGGTTTTCTGGATTTTGCGGGAAACATCTTATGTGGTCCTCCATGATCTTTCACCACTTCGCTGAGTGATTTTTCGGAAAATAAATGAGTATCAGACGGTGGGATGTCATGGAGGATTTCGTTTAGTGCTTTGTTAGAAGCTTTGTTTAGTTGTCTTCTTTGATGAATTATTTCAGATCTCTTATCGCATGTATATTGAAGTAGAGCATCCGATGTCTTTTTGAATTTAGATTCAGGACCTAAGAGCTCTTTATTGACTTGGCTTTTAAGCTCTGGATTAAGATTTTGACAACATTCTTCGAAATGCTTACGTTGTTGTAGAAGACCATGACTTATAGCTGCCAGAGTACTGTCGATTCGTTTGAGGATTGACACGCTGTGCCATAAAGGGGTAGCGAGTGCTAAATGGCTGTTGACTTTAAGTGACGTGAAAACCGGAGTCGCCTGAAATTGTTTCTGGACATCAGCGTAGCGTATGTTTTTCCATGTGTCTTCGCCTAAACGTTGGCATCTTGAGCCTTGTTTTACAAGTTCTGGATCAGCTTTAGCAATTTTTACTTGAGATTCAACTACTAATGGTGAGAAGTCGATATTAGTTTCGGTTATTTGAGGCTGAGGATTTTCTTTTTGTATTTCAAGTAGTTTTCGTTGAGCATCTATTATTTGGATTCTAAGAGATTCTTCTTGGCTGATTTGTGCTCCTTTATTTTAATCAGCATCATTAGATTTAATGGGTGTCCAGATATTAGGCGGTGTTGCGTTCAACTCTTCTTCTTCGTCATCTTCATCCTGAAAGTTTTCTGGCTGAGTACTGTCAGCAAATGATACGTTAAGATCCTCTGGGGCACTGTCAGGTGATCTATGTTCTAGCTTCATTCCAATTTTAGACATCTTTTCTTCTTGATTTTGACTTAGTTGTACGATATGCTCAAACATCTTATTCTGTCGTACTTGTTGTTCTAAAAGAAGTAAGAGTAGGTCTTCGCTTTTTGCTGATAAAGTGAGTGGAGTAGGACAATGCCTCTTTGGAGAATCTGTTTGAGTTGGTGAAGGCGATCGTACTCGTTTTGCACGTGCTTGTGGTGAGATCGAACGTTCTGTGGATGTGCTTGTTCTTTTGATGCCCTGGAGGCGCTCGAAAGCACTTTGCCTCGAAAGTATAAGAGGTTTCAATTTTACAACGGTGTCCATGAAGGCGTTGTGAGACTTATAATGGATTTTTTCCATAATATTATGTGGCGAATATAGTAACGCGTGGCCAAAGACCAGTTTAAAAGGCGGCGCTTCAAGTCTCTGAATGATCTTTCCGAAGCATTTGGCGAATTAGGGTAGATCGCTTGAATAAGCTCCACTGTAGGTAGCGCAAATCGGATTTTCTTTTCGATTTCTGGTGACATGCTGCCTCCAAAAAGGTTTTCGAATGAGTAATTTTGAATTTCCCATTTTTCCCAACCTGGAGGGTAGTATTTTCGTACGAGCTCTAAGACTGTTTTAAAACTCCGTTCGTCTCCTTCTGGTACAAGGCTTGACAATTCGCCCATCGTCATTGTCTTCGAGCAGGAGGCGGTTGCGTCCATATTTCTGCAATGAGATGAATTAAGTCAGAATAGCTCATTGACTTGTATATGTCGTATCATTGTCGTATCAATTTTATGCGGCTTATGTCGTACCAGCCGGTTGTCGTATGAGACTAGTGTCGAATCAACTACGTTTCGGGTTTGTCGTATCGAAGATGATACGACGTATCGGGTGTCGTATTACGGTCGTATGACATTAATCGAATTGATGTTTCGTTTGTCTAACGTATCAGTGATACGACGTCGTACCGTGGTACTGCGACGCACGGTATTTGATTTAAGGTTAGTCGTCAACCCACGCACGTGGTACAAGGGCGCACTGCATCTCGTGGCTCAAGGGCGCACTACGACTTTCTATACGACAAAATGTTGTATTATTTTATGTTCAGTCGCAATTTTACTACCGGTTAGTGCAGTCGCTTCATAATGACGTGACGGCTCTAATGCCGAACCTACAGTATTTTTGTAGCGTAAGCATACCTACTGCGCAAAAATAAATCGAAATGGCGTGTCAAACTAAACGCTCCGAAACCGTCGTAATCCACGAGTTCCTGGCCTTTGTTCAACAAAAAATGGACGTCATGGACCAGGTGTCTCCGGAACAGGTACTGATGACAAGCTTCACCGAGGACGAGATCATCCAAGCGAAGAAGGTGTTAGCAGATTCAGCCGTGACCCAAATCCGTCTTATCACACGTCACAGGGATGGACGCGGTAAGAAAGACCTGCAAGACATCTTCAGGCTATTCAATGAGACCGACCCTGATGACATCCCAACTTTCGTCGCGCGTGATCTCAACAAGCTGCCTCCCGTGACGTTCGATCACGTAGACGTCACTAGATTGTTGAAAGACATCACCACGTTGAGAGCCGATGTTACCGACATCCGTTCCAAATTTGAGGAATCGGAACGAGCCGCAACAGAGCTGAGGAACCAAGTCAATATGTTGCACAACATAATTGCAACATCTGCAAATTCACCGCCATCGCAGAATGTAAATACGACACGCGGTAACCGGAATAGTAGTCATATTTCACCGATGATTGCGACTCCGTCACGCGATACCGTCTGTCAGCGGGTTGATGACCGAGAAACTAGGGCGACCTCGGTCGTCATTGCATCACCACCTCAACCCTTGACTGAACCCATTGGTACTCCTCCGCCGAAGCCAACCTCAAAACAAGGGAAGACGTTTGCGGATGTTGCCCGAAAATCTTTACAACCGGCACCCTCTTGTGGTCGAAAGCGGAAGAATGTGGAAATAAAATCAGTTCCAGTGGTGACCCAAGACAAGATTGATAAGGACGGGTTTACTCTTGTTGGGAAGAGACGTCGGTCGCGACCCGTCTGTAACCAGCGTGGGACCGCCAAGATAAACGCGAGTACAACTCTGCGTGCTGTGGAGCCAACTATACAACTCTACATCTCCCGTTTGGACAAAAGTACGTCGGGAGAAGACGTCCTGCGTTTCGTGGAAGAACGAAGCCGATGCCGCATTGAGGATCCGATCTCTTTACATTTGCAGCGTCTGGAGTCTAATAGGTCAACGAACTTCAAATCCTACGTACTCCAGGTTCCTGCAAAACATAAAGAGACATTCCTCGCTCCCGATTTCTGGCCCTCTGGGGTAGTGTTTCGCCGATACAGGGACGCGCCAAAGAAAAAAAAGTTCCCTAGATAGTGTTAAGTTATGTCTATATTTTATATATATTTTTAGGTTAAGGTATATATTGCTATGGGCCATTGTTCTTAAGTTTTAAGTCCTTGATGCCTGAAATAAAGTTATTGTATTGTATTGTATTGTATTATAGTTGACTATATATAGTTGTAGTCAACTGATTGTTGAAAATATTACTTACCTAGAGAAAAATATCAGCTTTTGTATACGTGTTGACTTGTCAGAATGCAAAAGCGTACTGACCAATACACCGCCCGCGCTGAATGAGTCCCCTTCATTAGAGTGAAGTTGATACACTTCACACTTGCGACAGAGGGCGCAACTATCAAAAAAGAGCTAACTTCACGCTGTAATAACTTCAGAATGTACATGCGTAGTCTCAAGGTGGATCAAGCCTTTAGGCTCGAACACCTAAATAATATGTTTGGAGTGTAGAGACCATCTCTATATAAGAAAAGTGTCCCTAAAAACGCGTCCAATAAGGGTGGCGCTGCAGTAGCATAGGATAAATTTAAAAAAAAGCGCCTCAATTAATTAGAATAAGATGGAGATATAAACAAGGACCGACGAATCCACTTGATTTTGTACTACGTAAATAGTTGAGGTTTTGTATACTGGCATTTTACTAACAACTCTAGTCATGAAATTTTTCAAATATTAGATTTCAGCTGACTTCACTCCGTCTACAACAGCTATATTCATATTGTAGTTTTTCAGTCGCCAGCGCTATTGTGGTAGGTTTTGGAACCTCTATTTTCAGTTAATAGTAGGACAGTTTTTCAAATTTCGCCCCTTATAAGATGGTTCTCCTTGTACTCTCACTCCAAAATATTATGTTCGTCCACAGAAGTATAGACAAACGAAGTACATGTATTTCCATGTGTTCGTCATAAATTTGACATCTGTCAAAAAATCAAGCTATGTTGTACTGAGTATAGTACGATACGATAGTACGATCTATTATAAATCTTATAATGTTTATAACAAAATAAAAATTATGTATATATATAAAGTTCATTTTATCGATATGAAAAATAAATAACATCAAAATTATTCTTAGCAATGTTCTTTATATGAAGACCAAAGAAATTTTTTATCAAAATATGTCAATTGGTATTGTTTAGAAGTTGTGCCGGTTCATTATGAGTATCTTACTCAGCTAATTTAAATTTAAATATTGCGCTATTACTATGGTCAATAGGGTATTTTACACCATGTAAAAATAAGTCAAAGAATATATATTTATGATAGATTTTGTAAAAATTAAACGAGAAATATTGATTTCTATTTATAAAAATGCATTATAAATTTTATATTTCAATTTAAAGAATAATTTTTTTTAGCTGTGCCTCAAATCTGCAAAATGATGTCCGCCATATTAGATAGCGTCGTGACGTCACTAGGTCAGAGAAATAGGTTATGTGCTGTGTACTAACTAGTTAATTTCGAAATTTTTCAAGTTATCATTACGATTGTTGACTTTTATTCCAAATTTTATTGAAAAGGCGTCATGGAAGACGGATTTGTAAAAGCAAGTTTATTACTTCGCTTTTAGCACTAATGATAGATATTATAATATATGCTTAGGTGAGAAAAACTTTTTGTTATATTTTTTTATACAAACCCTCAGACGAAATAAAAAGTCACTTTTTTATTTGGTCTGAGTACAAACCATGTCTTTATTCCCATATAATAGAAGAAAACAGGAATTAAGTAAAACACTGCACTGCACTTGCAAGGGCTATCAAAATGGCCCACAAAAGGCGAGACGCGGGACAGACGAGCAATGAACCTAATCTATTACAAAATTTGACTTGCAATAGGTACCTATCATGTCATGATGTTTTGTTTTGTTTAATCGATAATTAAATATAAGTCATACTTACATCAGAGTGATCTTCACAGAAGTATAGTTTAGATTTTGTAGACAATGCCTTCGAGTCTCTTCTTGCCAGTTTTAACCAAGTATTTCTCATATTTAAATCAGTTGGCACTTTAATCCATAACTTCCCTGGCGTTCTTATGCTCGTCTTTTTGCAATCAGGCACAACACAGCAATGATATAGATGATAACTCATTATTAAACATTCAAAAGTATTTTATTCCTTTGCAAAATTGTCAAAATTCTAGGACAGTGACGTCACGAGTTGAACAGTATGGCGGCTAGCGTTTTCACGCGAAAATTTAAAACGATAGATTAAAAGTAATTTTTATCTCACTATTCGGTTTTAAAAAATTGATATAAAAATTGTAGTGGTTCATTATCACTCTGGGATTCATTTAAAACACTTTTTGAAAATGGGTGTAATACCCTATTATGTACTCAAGTAACTGATAGATCATCATCATATATACTCTAAGAGCTATGTTTTTATTGATTTATATGATTAATTGTTTAATTTTGTTAATTATTTTGTAATGTAAAATTAACTCAAGGCTTAAAAGTAATAAAAAAAGTTATAGTGTTTACAAGCCACAGGGACATGATAAATCCACACCATAAGCCACTAAAACCCTTTTTTTTAATTTAAAAATAGCAATTAATCGATTTAAAAAAATTATTAATAAGTTCAACAATCATTTATCTTTCTAACAATGTGCTTTTTATATCATTTATATGTATAATATGATTGCTAGATACGATTTTATTCGATAAAATGTTGGAATTTTAATTTTTAGGCGATAGTAGAACATTACCTTGCGCTTTCGCTTAAGGTATGCAATATAAGTATGTTTTTCCATGTTGAGTATGAGTTTATGTTTAAGTAGCTGTTCCCTGCGATTTCGCCCGCGCGTAATTTATTACGATTGGGTTTCAGTGGTTTTAATTTTTTTTGCGTGGAACCCTAATTTTTTTCTACAATAAAAGTAGCTTATGTTAATTGTTGTAACATTAGCTATCTGCCAGTAAAATTCGGTCAAAATCGCTCCATCCGTTTCGGAGATAAGCCGGAACAAACAGACAGACAGACAGAGAGACAGATAGACAAAAATTAAAAAAATCGTGTTTTTGTTATAAGTACCGTATATACTTTGATATGCATATAGTAAAACGCTGTTATTTCGACGTTACAAACAGACACTTCAATTGTATTTATTTGTATAGATTGTATTTATGAAAAAGTAAAAGTAACTCTATTTTTGTAATAGAAGATAGAGTGGATACAGTCCGATCCCCTTTTCATTAATAAAAAAAGTTGTCTTAAAGTTTAATGTTAGATTCTTAAATGTTATATTATCCTAAATGTCAAATTTTGCTTTGACGTGATAATAATATTATTTTTGTATTTTTTTCCATTGTTTTATTGAAATTTTAATGATACAATTTTCTCTTTTGACTTCTTAGCAAAATACGATTTTGTCCAGTTTATCGTACGATCTCCTAAAAAATTAAGTTGGCAACTCTGGATGTATGTCAAAAAAATCTAACCTCTTTTTCGCGTCGTTTCCGCGTCTCTGCCATTTTGTTTATATTGGGAATATATATTTGTGATAAATAGCAAAATAAACGTCGGTGTTACGTGTTGTAATTATTACAAAATAAAATCATAGGAGCTACAAATTTTAATACTTTTCGGTTGAATTGTGATATTTGTTACCGACAGAAGTAACCAATAACCAAAGTTTATGAAGTACATAACATTTCGTTTTACTGTACTTACCGGCTTTGAAGGCTGATTGCAATTTACTGTATCTTTAACGGAGGTAGACGCGAAACTACGTTACAGGACATAAAGTTAAGCCGTTATATATCTTAAAAAATGGTGCGCGGTGTCAGCAGAGGTGGTCGTGGAATGCCTGGCAGAGGTGGTATGGGGCGACCACCCTTCAGACCACGAGTATTAATGCTGAGACCACCTTTCGATCTGATATTGGCTGAGCCGGCATTTCCTAGATGCAAACCAGCACCAGACGACTCTGCATTGACTCAGGTTAATTATATTTCATCCAGTTCCTTTCTTTAATCAATTTTCGTTTTGTAAAAGTATGAAATATTTAAATACTAAAATTAGAGTTACCCACCTTTTTGTATAGGATTAACGCTCGGGGTGGTTTGAGCTTGCTTTCCTATAGATTGAGATCGATGCTCAACTCAGTCAAGGAAACACCGGTCTTATGCATGATCTCAGATGTTAACATCCACTATATACTTTTAACAAAAAGTACTTTAAAAAAACAGAGAAGACTGGCTGAATGGTCGGGTCATCTGTGAGTTCGGAAGCTTTATATGGTATATCGATAGGTGAAATGTGGGCCTCAACATAGGTTTTTGGAATTTATGGGGTACGCCCAGCTTAGCAGTGAACTATGGACTGGTGATACTGGTCTCTAGACCTGCATAGCTGCTCGTACATAATAAAAAAAATACTTACCCTAAGTTGGATCAAGTCTGTTAGTTATTTTTTACTAAAAATAAACATGCAAGCAAACTGGGTTTGAAAGTGTGAAAGTCTGTGACAGTGAAATTGTTTATTACAATAATATAGAGTGAAATTGTGCTTGTGCATACACTAGCACCTGTCCTGTGTAGATGGCTAGTCTTCGTTAAGATTGGGTGCCATGAAATTCGGCCTGGATGACATTATTATTAATATGTCTAAGTTAAGTCATATACCTTAAATCTGTAGATGAAATCATTAAAGAATTAAAAGCAAAGTTACAGCCCTTATATATCCAACTACTGGGTACAGGGCTCTTCTCATTTCTGAGTGGGATTAAGGGCATGAAAGTTTCCTCTGCCCTGCCCCAAATTATGTCTTCAATCTTTTTTTTTTTAATTTCTTGTATATGCAGGCTTCCCAGTGTTTTACTTCACTTAAAATTGCAATTAGCAATTTAATTAGTACAGGCGGGCATTGTACTCGAATTGTTTGTCTTACAGTGAGCACTTGTTAAACATTATTTTCAAATAAGTGCTAAATGTATTAAAAATTTCTCAATTCAAGTAATTTTTTTGTATGAATGTTACCTACACTATGTCTTCACCAATTGTGAACCAATTTTAATGATTCTTTTATATTAAATAGTTAAAACCTCAGGGTGGTTTTCTATTAGAATTCAAAGAAGATTCCACCTGTAAAGGTGAGAAAATAAAGGATTTTTATCTCAAGCTTGTTGGTATTACTTACCATTACTGTTAACATGTTCACTGTCCATGAGGTAAACCCTGACCTCATTGGAGACTGCTACTGACACGTTCATGAGGTCACCCTTACCTCACGACTCCCTGTTAAAAATATAACAATTTTCTTTTGAATGTGTGAGTAGAGGTTAGTGTTGACAATTAGAAATCAATAGTTTATAGTCTGTGGACTATAGATAACCAAAAACATACATTTTTTTTTCACAATTAGATTGGATTCTTGGCTTTCAAAATAAAGTAAAAAAATGTCATCGTGGAAAAAATCTTATTATATGAAAAACACAAATCATTACTTCCAAATTATATAGATTATGTCGAAACTTGTGAGCTATTGGCTGCAGAATGTGGTCTAGAATACTTCATTGTTGTTTATTATATATATATAATAATAAACAAAAATAAATTATAAAAAAACTATGAAACCACTCTAGGGGTAGGACAGACTCGTAGTCGAGTCAGGGTCAATCAATTCGGTTATTTGACATAAGTTGAACCTAACCTATTTTATTTGTTATCTGCCCCAATAGGTACTGTTAAAATAAAACAAATTTCAAAAAGAGATCATTAATAGCTGTATCTTTCTTGTTTTTCATAAAATGGATTTATATTTACATTATAATTGCAAAAATAAAAAAAATATAGATATTTTCGAAATCGATTTTTTGTGAGTAGATACATCAGCTTACGATTTGAATCGATTTAAAAATTGACCTTTTTCGGAAAGAATAGGCATCCCTACTGACGACGACAATGACATTACAAAATGGCACCAGTTTTGAGGTAGGATTAGACATAAACATTGCAAGAATAATTGAAATTCAATAATTTTTTTCTCAAAAATTACACGTTTCCGCATGTTGAAACTTTGTGTGTTTGCTTATAATAGTGTAACTTTTCTGTAAAAATACGTATCAACACCCAACACGACGGATGTCAATGGAAAGCTAAGCTGAAGATGCTGCTGCCCAACTCCTGTTTTGTTTTCTTCTGTCCCCTCTTACGATATGGGATTATATGGCCTAGTGGATATTCTAACACCGCCACTACATACATAGTCACAGTACTTAGTGAAAGTAAAAACTATCTTCAGAAAATTACAAAGAATAAATAATTATTCATAATAACTTCTGAAGTTAGGGTATATGGGCAATAATAGCATATAATCATTAAATATGACTTGTAATTTTTTTTTATCTTACAGGCACTTCTTAAAAGGCATGCTGAATTATGCCCTACACCATCAGAACAAGCTGCCGTGTTGGCTCTGGTCACAAAGCTACAGACAGTGCTAGATAATCTAGTTGTTGCTCCGGGTGATTTTGCAGCTTGTGTAAGTAATTAAATGAACTTTAATTATTTTTATGACAATGTGTTAGTTCATTATAGTGTCTTACGTGATTAAGTCATGCTGCAGCTAAATTACGGTTGTAGCACGAATGGGTCACACTCACAGCAGCTCATTGCTGCTGATTCGTGTGGTGAGTGTACAGAACCGGAGAACCTTTTTACTGAAAATGAGGTATTTCATCTCAGTCTTCAGGGGTGACAATGCGACTGCATTTTGATTCTTAATTGAAGATAAATGTAGATGTCAATGGGCCACAGCACCCACTTACCATCAGGTGCACTGTGGGTTCGTTTGTCTTGTAAGTCTCAGGCATTGTCTTAATTTTTTTTTAATCAAAATGTTGATTATTTCAGCAATTAGAAGAAGTTCGACAAGTTGGCTCGTACAAGAAAGGCACAATGATGGCAGGAAAGAATGTAGCAGATATTGTTGTTATTATGAAAACTTTACCCACAAAAGAGGCTGTTGAGGGACTGTCTAACAAGGTAATAACAGTAAGGCATCTGGATTAGAAAACAATGTACTTTGTTGTAAAATATTTATATATACTGGGGTATTAGAGGAAATGTAACCTTACAGTACACTCCTCAGTCCTCCAAAGTTCTTCTTTATTAGCACTCCTATTCTATGGAAAATATACTTTTTGTCACACTTAGCATATGTATGAACTATTGCAGTATCAGACGTCTCACACCTTTGTCGCTGGTCCCCTTTGCCTATTAGAATATTTTATGTTTGCACAACATAAGCCATAACATCTTTATGGCATATATGTTGTGAGCCACTTTCCTACATTATTGGTGTGGTGTGGTGACGCTGTCGTCACACCACCAGCGAAACGCACCGAAGCCTAAATCACGCTATCATTATTATCTTTTTAAATAATTTACACAAAAAATATGCAACCTTTATTATTGTGACCTTTTCTTATATATTATGTCATATTATAGTTTTCTTGTCTTGTCAGGTATTTTCTCAATTCAGTAAATTACTTTTTATTTTAATTAAAATAATTTTGCAGGCTGTGGCGATGCGCGTGCATTGATTGTTGCAGTGCACTGTCTGACAGGGTCGACATGGAATGTACTTTTATTTGTAAACATTTTCAGTTTCTGAGACGTTTTTTGATAATTGGGCTACTTGCCGAAAGATCAATATTATTGATTTCCGTTTTTTTTTTGTTAAGTTTTACGCGGATGATGTCGCGGGTTTATTTTTGCGTTAAATTTATCACTGACAATATGACTGTTGGTCCACTGATGATTTGACGGCTTCGTGGTGCAATGGCTTAGCAATGAGTTCCAGTGCCGAGGGCTGTGGCTTAGAATCCCGCACTGGAAAAATATGATTGGATGGGTGTTTGTCTTAGTGCAATTTATGTGTGTAAACTGCCTCCAGGATACAGGAGGAAATCTTAGTGTGGGGGCAACGTTTTATAAAAAGAACTTCATCACCAGGTGAATGAGGAAGTAAACAAGTTAACCCGGGCGGAGGGCACCGGGACAGTAACTTCGGCGTGCAACGAGCGTGGCTTCACCGTGACCGCGCCACAAGCTGCAGTGCGGGTGCTGGTGACCACGCTGCACCAGAACCTCAGGAAGTTGGAGCCCGAGGTATTAGATAATTTACAAAACATTGTTGTGTAAATTCATTCCTGTTCTCTGATTTATTTTACGAATATCTTACATAGCATAGCCACACATCTATATTATGGTTGTACCACACATTGCAGTGGCTCGACTGGGGTAGGACGACGCTCTCTCAGAATACCAGCATAAATAGCAGCTTAATGCTGTTGTGTTTGGTTTGATAAGTGTAGAGAACCGGAGAACTTTTTACTGAAAACGAGGCATTCCATTTTTTTTTGTATAGGATGATGATGATGATGTCTATGGGCCACAGCATCCACTAACGATCAGGTGGACTGTGTGCTCATTTTGTCACCGTAATTTGATAAAAAAAGCTTTTAAACATTTTTCTCTCGATAATTTGACATCTGCGCCATTACACTATCCATAAGGAGTAAATTTCACAGTATACGAGCATTTTATTAACTGCAAAAAGAGAAACTAGAAAGGTATAGCAGAATACAGGCTATAAAATGCGAGTCTCAATTGCTTGTTTGATGGATTGCTCCGGGCCCGAAGCAGAAGGTGGTGCTCCTCGATAGCACCTAAATCGTCTGCCGGTTTCTTTTCCCTAACCTTCGGCCATTTGGCCTCCCATCTGGTTGGGATTTTGTTTATTTATTTAACTATATTTAATGTATGGTATTCAAAATATATATTAGATTATAATTTTTTTTTAATTTATCTACACAGCCCAAAAGAATACTATAGAAATACCTAAATAATATAATAATATATTATAAATTGCTTACTTACAATTTCCAGGTGCATTTGGACTACAAAGTGATCAGTAGCCACTTGGCAGCAATCCGTCACAGCAGATGGTTCGAGGAGAACGCGCATCACTCCTCAATTAAGGTGAGATACATCTTTTTTATGTGATGGTGACATATCTGTCATCCTATATCACTCTGTGGGTGTCGTAAGAGGTAACTATGAAAAAAAACTGGAAACATTTTATGGCCTCTGATGGATGGTGATGTTCAGTAATGGTACCAAAGTTTACTGCTGAATACTGGCCTTCCCCATATATATTTTTTTTTTATAGGATAAGGTTGACAAACGAGCACACAGTCCACCTGATGGTAAGTGGTTGCTGCGGCCCATACACGTCTACATCTATCCTCTATTACAAATCAAAATGTAGATGCGTCGTCACCCGTGAGGACTAAGATGGAATGCCTCATTTCCAGTAAAAAGGGCCTCCGGCCACCTGCACTCACCAAGCGAAACGCAGAGGTAAACCTCTACTTCACGCTGGTATTCTGTGAGGTTGTGGTACCACCCCGGTTCGAGCCGGCCCATCCGTGCGACAGCAAAAGCTGCCGCGTGGCTCTACCACTGTTAAAATTCTATGTATGTTATTGTACGTAGGTGTGAATATTTGCTATAATTGCCACATTAGCAGGTGTGTTGTGTGGGCAGCCACACTTACATTATTTGTGGCTGCAGCTCATCTCTTGATTAATTTCCCTTTGTCATCTTTTACCACACCCAGGGGACGATATGGCGTAGTGGAAATTCTTACACCGCCACTATCCAGTAAAAAAAAACTCAAAATATAAAATTTTATGATGCGAAATCTTTTCCAGGTACTAATCCGCCTGCTTCGAGACATGTGCGCTCGGCACACGGGACTAGAACCGCTGACACCCTGGATGATAGACCTGCTGGCTCACCACTGCATCATGAACAACCCAGCGAGGCAGGCGCTGCCCATCAATGTGGCTTTCAGGTGCGAATACTGTAGAACATACTTCAAACATTGATTTTTAAAAACTAAAATAAATTATAAACTAAAAGGGGCTCTCCTACTAAAGCACCATCTCGGAGCAGGAATTTTTTTATTGCTTTGCATTTTTCTACTTATTTCCCACCATAAAAAGTTTTATTTCTATTGCAACTAAGATAGTTTTAGAGACTTTTTGAACAGTATTTGTGATTCGAAAACCGAGTTTAATCTCAAGTTATTAAAGTTCACATTTGTATGTATTGTAATAATTTGAAATTCTTGCTGCTCCGCCATTACACCACAGTGTATTACGATGGTACGATGGTACGGAACCTTTCCGACTTCCGACTCGCACTTGACCAGTTATTTTTGTTTTTTAGTAATGAGAGTACATACATTCATTACAGTCTATTAAAAGTCTTTTGTCTCCTCCATAGATTACTTGCCTCATATGGGGATATTAATGAGTCATCTAATATCAAAGGCGGCAATATCCATTTCGTTGAATTTTGTGTAAAGTGATAAAAACGTAGTTTGTGAATTTTATTTATCCCTTAACTTAGATATTTTTTAAATATGGAATGTACAATGAGAATGATCATTTTACTCTGTTTTATTAAACATATATTGCCTTTTTAAAGCAGAATTCACAAATAACCGTTGGAGATTGCCGACTTTGTTTGAAAGTTTCGAATATTGCCGTGTTTGTTTTAGACAGGCATGGAGATAGCCATGTTTGTTACTGATGATCACCATAATGTATCTGATCACCACAATCTTGATATTTGAAGTAAAAATTTAAAATAATAGCCGTAGTAATAATCAAACTCTTTTTTATTACTTATCAATCAGTCACTGGTTTTTATAAAAATATAATATACTGAATGGCACTTTACGTAAACTTCAACAAAATAAACAATCATGCAATTAAAAAAAAAACAAGTATTATTATCCTTAGGTAAACTTCAGAAAATCAAGTACTCTTAAACTATAGACATCTTTCCTCGACTTGCAATTCACAAGTAACTTCTTGTGATGCATCTTCCTCTTCTTCTAGGCTTGATGTTTGTGATAAAACACTTCTATAAAAATCAAATCCCTCCACATTTTCCCATTCATTTCCAAAATGAGTGGTTAATAGTTTTTTTACGTCTACCAATTTTGCAGGTTTGATTCTCACAATGTTTTGAGTAATCACTTCAGGGTTCAAATCAGAGGCCTTTTTATTTTTACGAGTTATTTTCTTCAATACACCCAAATTATTAGTATAGTGCACTTCCCCTTGAATTACAACATTACCAATTTCTTTTGACCGCTGTATTAAAAATCTTTTGCAATGTTTAAATTGGAAGTGCCAAGAGCCGACATCCTTTATAACTGAACTCATTCCACTCTTAAAGTTTAGGACTTCACAATCAGAACCCATACGAACTATTGTGCTATAAGTGCCTATCATCTCAAGGTAATCCTCCAGTCTTAATATACACTCCAACTTTCTCACATCCTTTTCCACATGAGTAAATACGCGGTCCGGTGGAATGAAAGAGTGTCCTACGATAGGACAAAAGAAAGAGTGTCCTACGACAATTCTTTGCACATGATCAGGTGCCGAACTACTTAACCACTTCGAACACATCACTATCATTATCGAGTTTTTATTTTGCCCCGGACATCCATCTGCTATCAATCTGATCGCACTTATATCTGTCAAATTCGTGTTCATCAGTCTGTGATATACTATGGAAGCTATTGCATTAGCTCCTTTGGCATATTGGTCTTCAGTCCAACAGTAGGCGAATACATTTTGTGTTGTCAGAGGAGCCTTTGATGAACCTTCTACTATAGTACAGTTATATAGATAAAGCTGTCTGGAATAATAAGTTATCTGATCAGGTGTTTTTGGTAATGGTAGATTTTTTTCACAATATCAAATGAGAATGTTTTTAAATTGGGTCTTTCTTCTCTCACTAAATTAAAAAATGCTGTAGCTTTAAGTTTGTGAACCCTATGTTCTACCAGAAGTCGTTGCTTTTGTGCCTCATCTGATTCTCTTTTAATTTTTTCTAGAAGTAGAATACATGTCGAGCATACATCTGTTAAGCCGTGTAGTGGCGGTCAAGAATATCCACTACCCCATATCCTCCCGTGGGTGTCGTAAAAGGCGACAAAGGGAAACAGGCAGGAGATGGGCAGCAGCATCTTCCTGGTTAACGGCATAAATACAATAAAAAAAAACTGCGGTTGCCAACCCGCTCGCCAAGCGTGGCAACTATGGCAATATACCCCCCATGATGAGAGTTACGAAGAGACGGCCCCCAGTCCCCGGCGGCCCCGCTATTCCTGGCTACGGTGGCGACCATGGTAACGGCGGGGCAGGGGGTGCTAAGAATCTCCGGTGGAGGTTCGTTTGCCACCTTAGACGACTCGACCTGGCAACGTACAACGCACGCACTCTGAGGACTGACGAGAAGATCGTGGAGCTGGAAGAAGAGATAGACAAGTTGCGCTGGCATATTATGGGATTATCCGAAGTCCGAAGAGAGGGGGAGGACACGGTAATCCTCGAATCCGGCAACTTGCTCTATCACCGGGAGGGCGACCATCTGTCCCAAGGAGGTGTCGGATTTATCGTCCACAAGTCTCGTTAACAACGTTGTAAAGATCGGGAGTGTGTCGACGAGGGTTGCGTACCTGATACTCAGAATCACCAAACGGTATTCGCTGAAGGTCATACAGGTTTACGCACCAACCTCGGCACACCCCGATGAGGAGGTGGAGGAAATGTATGAGGATATCTCTAGAGCCATGCATTCCTCCAAAACCCAATATACGGTGTTAATGGGAGACTTCAATGCAAAACTAGGCACAAGAGAGGATGGTGAGCTGAAAGTAGGGAAATTTGGAATAGGGCAACGGAACCCAAGGGGCCAGCAGCTGGCCGACTTCATGGAGAAAGAGGGACTCTTTATGATGAACTCTTTCTTCAAGAAGCGGCCCCACAGGAAGTGGACCTGGTCGAGCCCCGACGGTTCGACAAAAAATGAGATTGACTTCATTATGACGACCAGACGACAACTGTTCAGTGATGTCTCAGTGATCGCCAGGGTGAAAACCGGCAGCGATCACCGAATGGTGAGAGGCACACTGAACCTAAATGTTAAGTTGGAGAGGTCTCGTCTGATGAAGTCAACGCTCCGTCCCCCTCGTGCTCTAATCCAAAGTCCCGAAACCTTTCAGCTCGAGTTACAAAACCGTTTTCAGTGCCTAGAAGACTGCAATGAAGTGGACGATATGAATGACAAGCTCGTGGAAACTGTCCATGCGGTCGGAGCTAAGTTCTGAAAGACCCGCCGCAGAAGAACACAAAAACTCTCCGATCACACTCTTAATCTCATGGCTGTTAGACGGGAGATGAAGCTACATTCTTCAACAGATTTGACAGCATACAGGCAACTGAACAGACAGATCTCCAAATGCATGCGGCGGGACTCACGCAACTTCAATACAGCTCGTATTGAAGAAGCAATCGAGCGGAACCAAGGCTCCAAAGTCTTTACCAGAGATCTGTGTGCCAGAAAGAGCCAACTGTCAAAGCTGAAGACAGAATGTGGCAGCATCGTTTCCGGGGCACCTGAGATTTTGAGTGAGATTGAGAAGTTCTATGGGCAGCTGTACACGTCATCGTTGGAGCCACACGCAAGTGTGAGTAACGATCCAAGAGCGAGTCTTATCCGACACTATTCCGAAGATATCCCGGACGTCAGTCTGAGCGAGATTAGAATGGCTCTCCAGCATCTTTAAAACGGCAAGGCCCCAGGCGAGGATGGAATTACAGCGGAGCCAGATTAGAATGGCTCTCCAGCATCTTAAAAACGGCAAGGCCCCAGGCGAGGATGGAATTACAGCGGAGCTTCTGAAAGCGGGTGGAAGACCGGTACTTGAAGTCCTTCAGAAGCTCTTTGATTCCGTCCTCCATGGTGGCATTACACCGGAGGCGTGGAGCAGAAGTGCGGTGGTCTTGTTCTTCAAGAAAGGCGACAAAGCTCTCTTGAAGAACTACAGACCGATTTCCCTTCTGAGCCGCGTCTACGTGCTGTTTTCGAGAGTCATTACGAATCGTCTCGCGCGCAGACTTGACGACTTCCAGCCTCCCGAACAAGCCGGTTTCCGAAAGGGCTTTAGCACCATAGACCACATACATACCCTACGGCAAATTGTACAGAAGTCCGAGGAGTACAATTTGCCCTTATGTCTGGCGTATGTGGACTATGAGAAAGCCTTTGATTCCGTCGAAATTTGGGCGATGCTGCAGTCCCTTCAGCGGTGCCAAGTTGACTGTCGGTATATCGAAGTGCTGAAGTGTTTGTACAGTAGAGCTACGATGGCTATCCGAGTACAGAACCAGAGTACGAAACCTATCCAATTGCAGAGAGGTGTAAGACAGGGTGATGTTATATCCCCGAAACTCTTCACCGCTGCATTGGAAGACGTTTTCAAGCTTCTGGACTGGAAAGGATACGGAATTAACATCAATGGCGAGTACATCACTCACCTTCGATTTGCCGACGATATAGTCCTTATGGCAGAATCGCTGGAGGACCTAAGCACTATGCTCAATGACCTCAATAGTGTCTCCCAACGGATAGGTCTTAAGATGAACATGGACAAAACAAAGATTATGTTTAATGTCCATGTCACACCTATGCCGGTAGTTGTTGGGAGCACTAAGCTCGAAGTTGTTGACGAGTTTGTTTACCTGGGACAAATAGTCCGACTAGGTAAGTCCAACTTCGACCGAGAGGTCAATCGACGGATTCAACTCGGCTGGGCAGCGTTCGGGAAGCTACGACATATCTTCTCGTCAGACATACCTCAAAACCTTAAAACGAAATTGTACAACCAGTGCGTGTTGCCAGTGATGACTTACGGAACTGAGACGTGGTCCTTCACTGCTGGCCGTATGAGGAAGCTCAAGGTCGCTCAGCGAGCTATGGAGAGGGCTATGCTCGGAGTTTCTCTGCGTGATAAACTTAGGAATGAGGATATCCGCAGTAGAACTAGAGTAACCGACGTAGCCCCCAACGGATTAGTAAGCTGAAGTGGCAGTGGGCCGGCCATATAGCTCGAAGAACCGACAACCGATGGGGAAGAAAGGTTCTCGAGTGGCAGCCTCGTACCGGTAGGCGAAGTGTAGGGCGTCCCCCCACGAGATGGAGTGACGACCTGGTAAGACATGCAGGAAGTCGATGGATGCAGGTGGCTCAGGACCGTGCTTTGTGGCATTCTTTGGGGGAGGCCTATGTTCAGCAGTGGACTTGTGAAGGGCTGTAATGATGATGATGATACATCTGTTCTAAGACTGCCAAAACCGAGGTTATAGTTGTTATTGAAAATTTTTCTGAACAGACCTTTTTTGACTTTTAAATTTGCTTCAAGATTTGGCTGTTTGTTGTACATTTTCCACATTTTGTTAATTGAAAGTTCTGCAGGTAAATATCTCCGTTCAGAATGTCCCCTACAGTAATGTGCTTCGTCAACGTGAAAATATTTATAAAAAGCATTACAGCATTTTTTTTCTCTGTGAATAAATGGGACTTGTGGTCACCGCCTCTTTTTTCTTTTACTGCTTGTCCACCCGATTCCACAAACTTTTTAGCAATATACCCTTTCGACTGCGGAGACTCTAACCGCCCTACTTCGTTGACTGCGGAGCTGTTTAATAAAATGGACGGCTGATTGGGCGCAGTCCATCTTAACGCAAATTTCTCGATTCTGGTATATCAAATACTATGACGTGTATACATTTCTGAATTCTATATGAAATTTCCTACAAATGTGTATATAAATTTAATAAAGTCCCAGAATAATGTTAGTTCTAAGATAGTGGTTTGCTTCATACAAATTAAAAAAACATTTCATACTTACAAAATGAGATGAAACACAAAATGAGGTAACAAATAGGAAGGTTAGTTACCCAGGCGTTGTTTTAACATAATTAACTACACAATCAATCAAGATATGTACGAAATAATTGCAAACAACTCCGATGTTAGCGCGCGTCAATTACATTGATGGCTGACTCAAGGGACAGACGAAATCAACACATGATATAGATATAAAATCCTACTAAAGTGTGTAAGCTGTGGGGTTTTTATGCTATCATTTTTTATCCTCTATACATCGACATATGGAGGAATAATTTAGAAATAGTGCTTAATGCTTTGTTTCGTCATTAAAAAAGCGAGTAAAAAATGTCTAACACTTGGACACCCGCAGTCAACGGAGATATTTTCGTGTCCAAGTGTTAGACATCCGCAGTTGAGAGGATACTGTACTCGATGTTTAGTTATGTTTAAAATTCCGAGGAACGCTTTCTGACATATTGATTTTTTTTTTTTCTGTTAGACACTGTAAATGCTGTAATTTGTATGAATGGTTTTCGGATGATGTTTCTTATTTTTAGGTCTTTTTCTCTTGGGAATTACAGGGACGCAGTATTTTAGAAGAAAAGCATCTTGTGTTTCCTTGTTGTGATATTTATAAAATGCCGCATGAAAGTTCATCACGTCTCGCATAGTTATTGACTCGCATTTATAAACACCCTTCCGGAGGTGTTGACATCTGGGTCTATTTGGACTTTCCTTAGAGGAATATCTGTAACAAAAGCACATAAAATAAATAACTTGGCACAACTTGGTACAACATGGTAAAATTTGGCAATACGGCACTACTCACTACGCTCGTGATTCTATTTAGATTGTCTATATCGTTAGCTCGGAATTTAAAATCAGCACTCGTACTAAAAAGTTATCTATTCGATCTGTATTAAATAACTATTGGAACAAAACTTGACAATAATAGATTTTAAAAGAAAATATCTGGCCACAAAACATTTGAACGCAATGAAATCCCATACAATTTTGCTTATTCGAATATCGTGTTAATGCAGACTTTGCTCAAAGAAAGTTTTAAAATTATGACCAAATTACATGCACTTTTGAATAAAACTGATTTCAAAAAAAAAATTCATGCTAATAAAATCAAGTATCAAATCTCTGCCATCTGTGTGTACTCACCGCTGCCGTTTAGCTATGTTTTGTTTCCAGTTTTCTGGATGAGCCGTACGTTTTCTGGTCTTCCCCGATGTACTCGGCGATGCTAGACACTCCATAATTACAATTTTAACCAAAGTTTTTAGAAAAAATACAGTATTCATTAGAAAACAATAAAAACACTAACACTATTTCACGAGCGTTAACAACCTCAACACTTATGAAAGTCTGCGCTCTGATTGATCCACATGGATGTTGCCATCTTTGATTTGAACGGTACAGGATAATGCCGGGTTTGTTACGAGCTCCAAACTTTGAGCTCCATTTTCTATGGGATAATGCCGTAATTGATGCGTAATGTAGATTTCTTTACAAAACTACGTCCACAGACAATAAAACTACATTCATAGTTAAATTTTGACCTTGAGTGGATATTGCCGCTTTTGTTATTAGATGACTCAATTTGCTATAGTTGTCTTTTTTTTTATATAACGTTACCCCTACACTAGGAATTTCTCCTGTATCGTGGAGGCAGTTTACAAACATACATTGCACGAGGACAAACATCCAGACCCGGAACAATTATTAGGCCATACAAATACTTGTTCCGTGCGGGATTCGAACCCGCGGCCCCCAGCGCAACAACTCATTGCTAAGCCACTGCGCCACGGAGCCGTCAAGTTGTCCGTGCTTGGCTTTTACTTACTGCAGGTGTTGTGGTTAGAGTGAGTCTGGGTCGTATATTCGAATCCAGTTTAGAACAAATATGTCCAATAAAAGTAAAGACAAAGGAATCATGTAATGGAGCTGTAAAAATATCGTATACACCTCATATTGAGCAGGATCGCCTCTGTGGCCTTAATACATTGTGCACTAGCGCGAGCGGGTAAGAAGACTACTTCTTTGTTTTGCAAACTGCGAAACGTTTTCGACAATCTAACAATGTTTTTGTTTAGTGTGGCTAAGAAAACGCTGTCATTAGTTATGTGCGCACTTTATCAACGTGACGAGGATAGATGTAGATGTCTATGGGCCACAGCAACCACTTAGCATCAGGTGGACTGTATGCTTGTTTGTCACCCTATCCTATATAAAAAAAAGATCATAAAACAAGCCGAAACACGAGTAGTATATATAGAAGTCATACATCTGGTGTGGTTGGTAGTGCCAAAAGTTATTAATCGGATTCGGCTTTGGCCAAAAATGGACCTTTGGTCAGATTCTATATTTAAACAATGACCATATACATATATAACTGTAAGTTCGTACAAGAGGCTCTGTATAAGTTGTACACTTGCGGCACTACACCTCTGGCGCGGTGGGTGGTGTCGGGAAGTGGTGAGTTTGGTGACGGTGGCGACGGTGGTGGTGGTTGCAGGCGCGCGCTGTCGCTGGTGGCGGGCGGGCTGTTCCTGCCGGGCTGCGCGGGCCTGCCCGACCCCTGCGAGGGGGCCCACGCACGAGCCCACACGGCGCTAGACCTCGCCGCACAGGACCACGCCGCAGCCACGGCACAGACGTAAGTACACGCACACACAATATACAGGGTTATTTAGCAATTACCGGCCAAATTTGCAGAGAAGGTTCAGTATAAGTAATATAGGCAAATGGTGAAGAAAAATTAATTTAAAAAATCTCAAACATATTGTCATTATTATCTCTTAAATTCAAAATACGTAACGTTTACTATTTCATGCACGCACACATTCGTAATGGTATCTTGTAGTGCATCTCTCCCGCTCTTTTTTTTATTTACCGTCACATCGCTAAGTACCTGCGTCCGCTCGCCCAGCGAAGCCAACAGCTGACAGTGTTGACCGTGACTTCATTACGTACGCTTTGTTACCAATGACGTAACAAAAATATAATCGAACAGCGGGTACTATGAAATGGTGCAATATTACAGTGTTTACCGTATTTGCAAAGACAAAGAATTAACGCACCTGTACCACCAATCGGAGAACAATTTTTACAGCTAACCAAAGGCTGTTAGACTTTGGACAATTCACCACTCCGTCACATGGAAGTGCTTCGAGGTGGTCATTCAGGAATAACGATGGTCCACCTCGAAAACATTTTTGTGAATGGCTAGTGTAATTTTAGGTGATTGCATATTTAAGTAGTAAAATTATGTTAATTACGACGTTCTACGCCGAACGGCATACGCATCGACGCGATGTTCGAGCCGGCTGAGGTCGAGAATACTCTGCACTATTCGCACTGCTATTATCCTGCATATTAACCGGCCAGTCCGGTTTTATACGCTCTCAATGCTAGACGCCACGCTCACGCCGCCTGAGTAAGCGTTATTTAAATCGCGTCAACCTATCATCGGATTCCCAGCTCAGCTATCTTTTCTACAACTAATTATTTACATTCATTCTCCACCTCTTTCCCTCTGAACTGTCTTTTGTGTGGGAGTAAAAAAATATATTTAATTCATGGAGTGTAGATGTTTTATTTGCATAGTATCTATCTCACACGCCGTTAAAATGTAACAAAAAATATTTTATTTATTAGGACTTACCTATAAGCCCGTTTATAGTATGAAGGAAAAATTTGAATCATACTATTGAGCGTGACATTAAGGAAGTAAATATTAGGCAAAAGCTCCGTGCATTGACTCGTACACACACGGGCGCACTGTTGTTGCCCATAAATAACATTCAATATCGGATATTTTCAAATAAATGTAGAAACCTTATTTACGCGTATTTTTAAAAACTGCAAAAAGTGTATATAAGTATTTATATTTTGAACTTAATCATTAAATTTGGCTAGTCTTTGTAAAATAACCCTGTATAGCATATGAGCCACAATCCATACCAAACCATACTTTTGAAATGAAAACTTCTTTCTAAAGAAGTTTTCATCTTTCTAAAAAAAAGCGACACTATCACAACAAACATATACATCAATTGGATTAGCAGTATACAGTGTTACCTAATGTTAGTTATATACTTTATGGCCAAATACTCTTAAGTCTCGTGCTGTCTCTGTCACTTTAACTCAAGGCGACTGTGACACCACGATTCTTAACGACATGTTAAAATTGAATATCATTTGAGTATTTAACCTAGTTCTCAAAAACAACAATGCGTTTGTTGAAATTGAAAATTTGAGTCTATATAATATGTAATGTATATATATGTTACCATTACAGCCTATTAAAAGTCCACTGCAGAACATAAGCCTCTCCCATAGATTAATTCATAGGAGGGGGATATGTGCCATAGTTGCCATGCTTAGCAAGCGGGTTTAAAACCGCAGTTTTTTATTTTTATTCGTTATTAGAAAGGCGCTACTGCCTATCACAAGTCGTGGTAGCTCAGATGGTTAGCGCTCGCTGTAAGCTTCACAGTACGCGAGCAACCCGCGCTCGATCCCCGCCGGCACCAATGAAATTGTTAATTGCAATTTTAAGTGCTGATTTACCACGTGCTCGCCGGTGAAGGAAAACATCGTGAGGAAACCTGATGTCTGAGAAATAAGAAAAAATATATTTCGAAGACGTGTGAAGTTCGCCAACACGCACTGGGGCAGCGCGGCAGACATTTCCGTGCCCTAAAACCCTCTCAGAAATGCGAGGAGGCCTGTGCCAGTGGGACGTAAATAGGCTGCAACTTTACTTTACTTTATTGCCTATCTACCTGATTTGTTTCCCTCTGTTGCCTCTTACCCACTGGATGATAAGGGTGCAGTAACTTAGCTTAGGGTAAATTAAAACATGTTAAATATTTATTTGCTAGTTTAAAGAGCCATCCTACCCTCCCACAATGAGACTCAAGAGTCCTACCACCCAGGTATACCACTAAAGTAGATCTTCATTTTGATTCTTATTCGAGGGTAGATGTAGGTGTCTATTGGTCAAATACTCAAATAATACTCAATTTTAAGATGTCGTCAAGTCGCGTGGTGTCACAGTCACTTTGACTTAAAGTGATAGAGACAGCACGAGACTTGACAACATCTTAAAATTTAGCAGCGTTTGAGTATTTGGGCACATGAGCCACGTCATTCACTTACCATCAGGTTGACTATGTCTGTTTTCACCCTTACTTTTATTAAAAAAATGTTTATCAGAAAAATAATCCGGAGATTCCTTTTACTTAAATCGAGGCATTCCATCTTAGTCATCAGGGGTGACTGTGCATTTGTATTTTGATTCTAAATCCAGGAAAGATGTAGCCATAGCATCCGCTTACCATCAGGTAGTGTGTGCTCGTTTGTCATTCTTATTCTATAAAAAATATTCCAGTCGTGTCGGTTACCGTCCTATCGGACTATGAAAGTGAGGCAACAGAGAGTGTACCTGTGCTTGCGCATACACTTGGGCACTATAATCCTGTCCTGCGCCGATGGCTAGTTCCCGTGAGACTGGCCGCCGTGACCGAAATTCGGTCTGGAGGACATTATTAATATTATCTGGCCTTCTTTGGCCCTTTTTTACTGGAAATGAGGCATTCCATCTTAGTCGGAGGCCCTTTTTTACTGGAAATAATGAGGCATTCCATCTTAGTCCTTACGGGTGACAACGCATCTACATTTTGATATGTAATAGAGGGTAGATGTAGATGTCTATAGGCCGCAGCAACCACTTACCATCAGGTGGACTGCGTGCTCGTTTGTCACCCTTATCCTATAAAAAAAATCACTCATTAATTTTCCACAGATTACTTCGTGTAGTAGCCCGAGGTGGTCACCGTTACGTGCTCGGGCTTCAGCCTTTTGAAGGCGGTAAAGACATCTCCACTGAGATCACTGTGTGGGACGGAGTGGTTGTGTCACCCCTGGCACCCGCTTACCAGGAGACTCCGGAGCCCATGGACACTGACGATAAGGGTATCTATATCATAACTCTGACACTAAGTCTCTATTATGCATGTCGACTGTCCTCAGATCACTTAGTCTTTGCTAAATATATAAATCAGATCTTTAGTCTTTATCAAAGAGAATTATAAGTGACGGTAGCCTAATAGCAGGGTGCGGAACACAAACTTAAAAGGTTGTTGGTTCGTACCCGCTATTCAATTATATGAACCACTCCTAACCACAAGTGTTTTAAGCTTACCAGGAATGCTTAATGTTATTATTAGTAATGTATTATGTAGTTAGTAGTTAATGTAATACTACTACGTCTTGTATCTTATAAAATTTGCAAGCAGAAAACCAGAATTTTGTCACTAAATCTCCATCAGAGATCAACATCCTTACATCATTTTAGTCTGCTAAATAATTTTAGGTAAACCATTTTAATTACAGCCTATAAAATTCCACTGCTGCACATAGATCACTTGGTCTAGGGATTTTTTCGCAGTTACCGCACTTGACAGTGGGGTTGGCAACCACTTTCAAGTGCGGTAACTGAAAAAGCAGAACTCATTGTACTAAATCTCCATAAGAGATGTTCATGGTTCACACATTATAATATAGTATTTTTATACGTGGTAGAGCCATGCTGCAGCTATATTAGTAGTATAGTTGTAGCACGAATGGGTCGGCTCGACCGGGGAAGGACCACGCTCTCACAGAATACCAGCGTAAAATAGCAGCTTAACAACTGCTGTGTTTCATATGGTGAGTGTAGGGAACCGGAGACCCTTTTTACTGGAAACGAGGCATTCCATCTTAGTCCTTACGGGTGACAACGCATCTGAATTTTGAGTCTTTATTAAGGATAGGTGTAGATGTCTATGGGCCACAGCAAGCACTTACCATAAGGTGGATTGTGTGCTCGTTTGTCAACCTATACTATATAAAGAAAAAAGTATATACTGAACTAAAACTTATGTCTCTATCAAAGTAGTTCACCTTTCCTTAAATTTCGCAAACATTTTTATGTGGTAGAGTCACGCTGCAGCTATGCTAGCTTCATGCACAGCTGCAGCATGAATGGGTCGGCTTACCGGAATAGGACCACACTCACAGAATACCAGCGTGATGTTATTCAATCCAAACAAATACATTGTGTGATGTTTGAATGATATAAATATTTCTACTACTATACTGGAGCTTAGTATAAAATCTATTCGACAAAATATTCAAAAAAATATTGTCTATGTCTATGATCTGTGTTTCACTACAGCGAATTATATTCGTATAAGATACAACTAAACTTGTACATTCAAGTTCGCGAACACGCATTGGAACAGTGCGGCGGTCATTTCCTTGACCTCTTAAATCGTCTCGTTACGAAAATAAGCCTGTGGCCAGCCGTGGGACGTAAATAGGTTGTAACTTTACTTAACAATAACTAGCGAAAATTTGGTGATTTCTACATATCAACAACAGCGCCACCTACCAAATGTAAATCTAAACCATCAAGGGACCCATTCAAAAATATTTCATCCAGATTGGTCGAGCCGGTTTTGAGTTATAGTGAGACTA
The DNA here is from genome assembly GCA_033319125.1 of Parnassius glacialis. Classification (NCBI taxonomy): domain Eukaryota; kingdom Metazoa; phylum Arthropoda; class Insecta; order Lepidoptera; family Papilionidae; genus Parnassius; species Parnassius glacialis. The sequence goes on from JAVANC010000004.1 coordinate 67,212,721, forward strand.
ACCGACAGCAATTCATTTTTATATATAGTGAAAATAAATGATTCGACATAACAATTGTTTTGTTTATTGGCTTCAGACGAGGACGGCGCGACGGACGGTGTTGCCGCTTAAACGCGCTCGGCTTCGAATTGAACGTCATCGAGATAATAAATTTAATATAATTTTATAGTGTGTTTCATTTCAAACAGGCTTTGCCTGAAACTTTACGAGGAAAACCGACTTGTATGTATGACGGCAAACGGCATGACGTTCTGTTATGCCGTCATGCCCCCCTCTACGTCACCGCTCTCGACTCCATTCTACTTATACACTTCGTTGCTTCAATTATCAATTAACTTTACTCCACATTTATTAATTGGTATTAATTAATTATAAATTCTACCATCAACTAAAATGTTTCACATCTACCGGGCGTCCCGCGAAGACCAATTTTTTTGAAGTTAAAAGATTTTAGTGCCAGTACCATCAAGGCGTTTTGCATACATAGCCAGCCACACATACGACCAGTCTATTTAAAAAATAAAACAGGTGACAAACGAGCTTACGGTCCACCTGATGAACCTGTAGTCTTTGAGACCATAGCATAGCAGTGCAAGCACTGCTATTTGGCAGCAAATATAGGTAAAAGAGTGGTATAGTTGTTCTATTTTACGATGAAGGTTTGACTTTGGTTGTGTTAGCCGTGCACATACACATTGTTATGCTCGCTTCACATGTAACGATATATCGTAGCGACAAATATGTGCAAACCGATTCGCGCAGATTTATCGATCGTTGCAGATTATCGTTCATCGGCGGCCGTTGCAATTTCTATTAGATAAATCGTTGTCGATTACGTTTCCACAGTTTTATCGTCGCGTGTGGATGGCAGCCGCTCAGTTCGGCAGTTAGTCGCGGAGCTCGTTTGTGTGCAAGCTCCTAGTGATATTATTGTAGAAAGAAGCAGAGAACAGAAGCTTGCGGTGATATTATTGTAGAAAACTTCATACATTCGTAGGAACGACCTGTAACTAAAAATCGCAGTGTAGTAGATAATCTGCCATGAGGACTTATTGCTTTTCTCATTAGAGTGCCCTATTCAGTTATTAGTGGAGCAATTAAAGCTAGCAGATTTAATTATGCCTCCTCTTTCATCGCAAGTAATTACGCCAATCTTTCGGAGCGAATTGCAATTCATTTAATAAGTTGGTATGAGAAAATAACTTCCTTTTCATGAGCCAATCTTTACACCACACACTCCGCGACTATTTTTTCTTTAAACACGTAATCAGGCCCCATAACGCAAGTGCGTCGTCATCTTCCATCGTGGATGACATGTTTCATGCGCGAGCTTCTGCGGAGAACTGATGATCGACGCCGATATCGGTGGCGTGTGGAGACACTAGGGGCTTTCGATTTAACTGGACAGTCTGAAATCGCTACGATATATCGTTACGTGTGTAGCGGGCATTAGTGTGCGCAGGTCTCGGGAACACTCGGTCACTTAGAGTATATACTCTAAGCTCGGTCACGATCGCGAGTCGAAGGAATCTCAGTTACACAAACGCGTTTGTCAGTACACGTCACTACTACAATCAAGGCGAAACCTTCATCGTGAAATAGAATAGCTATACTTGCTTAGACAGACTTCTAGAGACAGTAAAAGAGGCCTGTCGCATAGTGAATTCAATGGAGACTAGTGATCTGCGCAAAACAGGATTATAGTGCACGAGTTTGTGCGCAAGCACAGGTGCACTCTATTGCCTCACTCTCATAGTCCGATGTTACGACAATCCAACACGACCGGAGAGAGATCAGGTGCAGGACCCACTGCATTACGTGTTTGACATGGGTTGAAACACCACCAACCTCCTCACTCCAGGCTGCGACAGAGTTTCGTGGTAAAAGTAGAAAATGATTGAATAAATTACTTATTATGTATGATGAATATAAGTTTTTTATATTTTAAGTGGCTTAGAGCTTGTGTATGTAATGTTATAAGACCAAAAACAGCCAGCCATTTATGATGATACATCTACTGACGTCGCTTACGCCCACGAATAAAGTTGTTAACGGTGTAGATCTTAGAATATATAATATTTTAGAGCCGAACGCGTGTATATTGAAACATATGTGATGTGACGCATATCGTCGCGGTGCCTATCGCTAAATCCGACAAACAAAAGAAGAGATCAGGATTTGGTGTTTTTGCACGGACTTGTCAACGGTAAAATAAAATGTAGTGAACTCCTGGAACGTGTTAAATTGACGGTACCAGCTCGGATACCCCGACATCCTATCAAAAAAACTTGCCTTGCCTTCTGTAAGGACTAACCTTGGACGCCATTCTTCTTTTGCCAGATGTTGCGCACAGTACAAAGAGATGACTATTGAAAAATTAGACATTTTCCACGACTCGTTGTTTAAATTTATACGAAAACTGACCGGCCTTTTGTGAACAGGCATTTGTTCTCAGTTCAGATTTGCTTTGGTGAATTTTATTATTTTATTGTTTTAAATTTGTCAGATATATATATTTTGTTGTTATTTAATATCTCCTGTCAATGTTGTGTACGTCTATAATAGGTATATGTATAAGGAATTGTGCTTCAAAAATGTAACTTTATAATATGTATACATGTACTCTTGGTTTACCTTTTTAAATAAATAAATAAAACAAAAATGCAAAGGAAGAGAACAAAAACTACTTAAATTTTAATAAAAACTATATATTTTGCATAAAGCAACACGAGTCACCAGCGGACCGGAGGTGAGTATAGGCCATAGCGTTTTTTCCGATACAGAATGAGGGCATCCACAACTTTTTCTGCTACCAGGGCGGCGCCACTTTATAGTGAGGTAAAATATTTGACAGATTTCATAGTGGGGACGATAATTTCTTAGGAAAATGTAATATTTAAGGTTTCTTTCCGTATTGTTAGTTATATTTTTTATTAATTATATTAGAAATGAATAAACTAAACTATAAATATAACTTAAAGTAGATAAATTAAAAAAAGTGTTATAAAGTGCAAAAAAAATTAAAAATCAAACCACTGACGCATTGTGTTGTATATTAACATAATACTCTAGATAATGATAAACTATTATTTTAAACTAATTTCTTAATTAACTGACACTGTGTAACGAAAAACTTTACCTCAGTCACAACTAGCGACATCTGGTGAGTGGAAGATTATTAGCCCTCATTGTGTCATTTTTTCCGAGGGGAGATTTGCGCATGCTAAAATAAAAGACCATAGGTACCTACCTCTTTCGGTTCTTTCACGTCCATAATATAATCAACGCATTCACGCTTGTCGGTTAAGGGTACTTTAGTAGTTTATTTTAGGAATAGTACTAGGCAAGCATAAACTTGCAAGAGGTAGTAGGATGGATGGTCATAGTTATTAATTTGTACATTATTATTATACCATTTATAATGACTTCTGTTCGCCTGATACTCCTGAGCCAAAATATATAAATAGAGCGTCCACAACTTGCGCATACTAAAATTTTGTCGCAAATGGGTCCGATGGGACTGGACGATCGATCGATGGCATTGATCGACCATAGAATGGATTTGTTGACGTCGATCGATAGTTTCTACCACACCGATCGATGGGTCAATGGGTTAGTCGATGTTGATCGCGCTGCTTGGTTAATTGAGAACCCGCCTCGCTTCACCGACCGCTCTCTATTGCCCTTTTCTGTATACATTTTGAAAAATACCCATACTGTCCGCAACCACATCGATTAATTATCGATCGATGATTGAAAAACGGTTTTATCGACCAGTATCTGTCGATCAGCTAAGCTACACACCAATCGATCAATGGCATCGAACTGACAAAATATTCCATCTTTAATTTATTGCGCTCAGGAGTATCAAGCGAACAGAAGTCAACAGAAGTAGTGTGCAAAATTTAAAAAACTTTTTCTTCTTACTAACTGGCTTTACGGCTCTGGGATCTAGCCCTTCTGAGCCTGAAGTTACAATATATTATAATAATTACCCTTCATAGTATATGGCTTTACAATATGTTGATGCATCACATTGTGCAGCCCTTCGGAGATTTTGACGGCAACTTGAGCTAGCAGACAGCTGACGGTTGGCGATGGTATCTCAAGGCGCCTAAGCAGACAGACACCTTATTTTGAGAATCACATCACCATCAGAGCACTTGTTTCACAGTTTCCACTAATAGTTCACATAACGCAGACACTTAATACACAAAATTGCACCACTTTTACATATCAAAGTCCACTTCAAATCATTATTTAAACTATAATACAGGAGCAGCAAACCGATGCTGGTCAAGTTCCCGCTAAAACACCATTTAAAAAACTATCACTATTCTATACTTTTTTTTAGGGAGCTTATGGCCTGGTATCTAGACCTTTAGGCCAACTCTACTGCTTCTTACAAATCTATGCTTGCCTAGTACTATTCCTAAAATAAACTACTAAAGTAACCTTTAACCGACAAGCGTGAATGCGTTTGATATATGAACGTGAAAAAACCGAAAGAGGTACCTATGTCAGGATCGTGGCGTGCATATTATAAGTCCGTGGTGTCTATATTGATATAATTTAAAATTAAAAAATTTGTACCGCCGACTTCAATATAAGTTATTTAAGAATAACTCAATAACCATTGGTCTGACCTTGATCAAATTCATATGGAACCACACGAGAACTATCAGCTTTCATTCATATAAAAAAAGAATCATCGAAATCGGTTCACCCAGTACAAAGTTATGAGGTAACACACATAAAAAAACACAGTCGAATTGAGTACCGTCTCCTTTTTGGAAGTCGGCAGAAAACATTCCGTCTATTTTATAGAATAGGTCTACTGAGACTTCTTCTCCAGTGGTCTTACCATTATGTTTACTTGGTAATAAAATTCTCAGTAATTGTAAGACTATACACATTGCTATTACGTACAGTAAATTATATACCACACCGCTATCTACCGAAATTTATCGTTTTTCTAGTATTTCACGTAGTTCTATTACGAAAGCCACGGGACGTCATGGAGTGAAATCTCTTTTAAGGTGTCGATGTCGGTCTAGTACTTACTACGATATAAGTAGAATTAGGGGGAAAACAGTACTGGTATAACAGTAAAGTATTTGAAAGAAAGAAAGAATAAAATATTTTTTTCGCCTCATAAGCGAAATACCATATTGTACATAATTGTTTTCTTATTTTTAAGGTTATTATTAACCGGTTCAGTGTGGGCGGCACGCCAGGCGTGCCATCGATTACTTGCGTGTGGCGTATGACACGCGAGTCGTGTCTTTTAAAAATCGTTATAACTCGCTCAAATTGCTTTTTTGGAAAATTTATCCAGAACAAAATGTTCATTATTTTGTAAGTAGTTCATGCATGCGGCTTCGTTTCTGGATATTTTGAAAATTAAAAATTTTTAGGGGTTGACAACCTTTTTTTAACTTGTACATGGTACTCTTTATATAATAGAATAGACCTACGAAGTACCATGTGCTCTTGTGATATGATATAAGGTTTATTTTTGCTTGAAACAGTTGGAAACCGTTCATGCATAAAAAAAGTTCGCTAATAAATAGTCTTTTGTCCATCCGCCGCCGTATAGCGCCGGCGTTTTTTTCCTTTTCAAAACACTTGTTTTACTATTCTTACTAATTAAACGTTTTCAGATCGACTTTACTTTTACATTTGTATAACATTAAATAATATTTAACATTTGTAAATATCAATGAATGATATACTTTATTTTTTTTCAAATTAAGGTTCTTCATTGTTTGATATTGACAAATGTTATTATTAGGTGAAAATTTAATTTAATAAAAACCAAGGTTTCCAGGGTGATTTAGCTGTACCTACTTATATAAATGATTTTTTTTATACCAACAAAAAATAGTACAAAAGGTTTGTAATCTCTTCATAAAAAAAGTCACTTACTCTCAATTTCAAAGAAAACGCGTAAAAAAAGACGTAGTTACCCACTAAAAACAAGTTTCCTTCCATTTGTAACTTATGTGTGATGTCAAATAAACTTAAATAGGTCTGTGGTGCTTGACACGACCGGCGTGTCATGAAATATTTGTTCGCCGCCACAGCTAAAAGTTGTCGAAAATTGGTGCCGCAACGAATCGGTTAATAATAATATAGTATAGACGTTACCGATCGTGACGTAATGTGGCCATTTGTCGAGGGGAAACACAGCCGCTGTTTTCGAGTAGTTCGAGCAGTGGTCTTAATCATCGACCGACACGAGCTAAGCAGTCGGAGGCGGGGATTCGCACACCCACTCGGACAGCGGTTACATAGCTCGAAACACCTAAACAGAGGGGATATGATGATTGGTAAAAATACCAAACATAAATCAACTTCATCTTCAGCCTCATTATTGCCTTTCCCTTTTTAAATAGCCCTGTGTCAGATAAAGCTGTAAGAGTCGCATAGGCTAACAGGACTTACATCACAGAAAATAGTTAGTGGTCTTAATGGAATCTAAATACATTATAAATAAACCGTAACGGTAAATAAAAAAAAAAAACTAATGTTATATATTTATTTATAAATTACAGAATTTTCTTGGTAATGTTTTATCTTTCCGTTACTCCATTAAACATCAGAGTGTTCTTACTTGATTTCTTTTTTCGTGCCTTTTTTGACAATATGTCATGCCCAGGGTACAAGCTCGATACCTTCGTTGCCATAGACAATTTATTCAATTTACTTTCTGTATCACCCGATCCCGGATTTAGTACTTTATTATTTTTCAAAAAATTCGAGGAATTGGATGTAATTGAACTCACTTGTAACATAGATCCGTTGTCTGAATATTGACACCGTTTCTCTAGGTAATTAGAATGAAATTTCCCTCTAATATCTATATGCTGTATAGTATTTAGCAGCTTACATCTTGCGTAACGGTCCATAACAGAGTCACTCACAATAGTTTTATTTTCAGACGGCGATATAGCAACACTCTGAGCTATTTGAGACATATTTATAAAACTATATTCAGTATTTTTATTTTTAATAAAATAAGCTAGCGTAGGTAAGTAACAAGAATTTTACATTTTTTTTTTCACTTTACTGAAATTGCTTCAAATTGAATGACATTGACGTATATTTTTTATTTCATAAACATGATATTCAGTAACTTATACCTAAAGATTACTAGCGTCTTAGGGCGCCATAATTGGATCTCGTTTCATCCAAAACCTCGCTTCGGGTCGGTACTGCATTTTACTATCTAAATAACAATAGAAAGAGACAGATATAGAGATAATATTTAATTTGAAGTAAGCCATAATTAATCAGGATTATATTAATCATTATTTCATAGCACAAGTATAGAGGATAAAGAAGTGTGAGACTGCACCGCCCGAAGCGTATTCCATATTAATAATTATTATGGTTTTAAAAGTTAATTTTTGTTCGAACGTCAAAAGATAATCTGTATTGATATAATTGGAAGAAAGACTAGAAATGAGTTGGGGGGTCACTCGAACTTTGGCCTAGTCAGTTTGAATAGCCTAATCATGTAGAGGATGTCATGGGGGCAATGACCCCCCATGACATCCTCAACTTTTTAACCACCATGTGTTGCAACCATGGTTGAAGAGGGTTAAACAGTTCTGATTACACTTCTAGGGGGTCAAAATGGCCAAAAACCAAAAAAATTGGGGGTGGCTCGAACTTTAGGCCTAGTCAGTTTGAATAGCCTATCATGTAGAGGATGTCGACACGGTCCGAGAGAGCTTAGACGCAGGACGAATAATTTACACATAATTTAATAGCTTCTAATGTCAAAGCCTTAAATTCTTCGACACACTGTCTTTGCCCTGTTTGGACAGTTGAAACCAGCCTTTCTCTGACTACGACATTAGTTTAATCATAAAAGCGTACGATTTATTTGCATTTATAAAATTTTAAAAGTGATATAAAATTCATAACAATACAAAGAAACTACACAAGAAAAAGTAGTATAATAAGGCCTATGGCGAAATTTAGTAGGCCTTAATAACCGCCGACCAAGTACTTACGAAAAACCAAATCTTCAAGATCAACAAAGCATTTGTTCATAAAAATTAAATATTACGATTTTAGATAGCTAAGTGTAATATTACAAAGCATACCTACGATTTATTTGGACTGATCTTTATTATTGGTGCAGTGCGGTCGTATCTTATGATAGATAATGCAATTGGGGGCAGGTCACGGGGTAGCGCGTCTCTGCAAACTTGTAGAGACATTATCGTACAATACATACATACATATAATCACGCCTCTTTCCCGTACGGGTAGGCAGAGACCACTTCTTTCCACTTGCTACGATCCTTACATACTTGTTTCGCTTCGTCCACTTTCATTATTCCCTTCATACATGCTCTTCAGTTTAGGGTACTCTTGACCCTGGCCTTTTCTCAAGACGTCCCTGATTTGGTCTAGAAACGTCCACCTACATCCCTTCCAACACTTTCATTCACACTCGCTTATAAACTTTTTTCGTCAATCGTTCTTCATACATTCTCTCGATATGGCCAAACCAACTCAGCATACCTTTCTCAATTTTTGTCACTACATCTTCTTTCAGAACACAACGTTTTCTTATTCCTATTTCTTATCCTGTCACTCAGTTTAACTCCTATCATACTTCTTAACGTGCAATAGAAGTCTGTTATTATCTCCTTAAGCGAGTGCGGTAATTATAAATATGATTTTTGTTACTTAGGCCCTATTAGGCGACAGGCCTTATTACCCGCAGGCACCTTACTACGAAAGGAACTTCGTTCCAACCGAGTGTTACATAAAAAATCATGCATGAGTGTCGTGGATTTAAGTCGTTTTACTTAGATCTCTGGTTTTGAAATATCCTTCTCCTGAGAGCAAAACGGCCAGCGAGATTTTTTTGTTGACACAATGTAAAAGCATTTTAGAAATAACTAGGCAGTGATAACCTTAAAGACTTTTATATACAAGAGGGGGCAAACGAGCATGCAGCTCCCTAATGGTAAGTGAACCGCCACCACCGCCGATGAACGCGTGCGGCATTGGCTGTTTTCCGTGATTCGTAAGGAGGATAGGTACCAGTTCCAGTATATAAAAAGTACTCTGTGATAGTTACGCAAGCTTAGAAACAGGCCCCCTATTTTTTATATAAGAGGAGGCAAACAAGCATGTAGCTCACCTAATGGTAAGTGTTGACCGCCGTCCATAAACAACTGCAACACCAGAGAAATCGCAAGTGCTTTGCCGGTCCTTTAAAAACGAGGAAGCTAGTTTCTTGAAGATCCCTAAGTCGTATCGGTCCGGATAAATCGCCGGTGGTAAACAATTCCACAAAGAAGTCAAGCGAGGAAGAAAACTCCTAGTAAAACGCATAGTAACTACGTGATCAAGTATAGTCTACTTGAATATTTTTGGGACTTAATTAAACAACTACATTATAAAATACAACTTGACTATTTGACTGGCTCGTTGGGCAAGTGGTTCCGAGTTCACATCACAGGTGAGGTCCAAATCAGCCATCGGGTTTTTTTCAAGAAATTCTAGCTTCAAACCCGTGCCGCGGAAAGCACGTAAAGCCTTCCTAAAGGCAGGGATTGAATACCGGTACCAATTTCGGTTCTGGTTCTTCATTTAGGTTCTTATAAAGGTTCCTGTTTTCGGTACGGTTCCAGTTCCGGTATCGGTTCGTTTGGGTTCCGATGTACCGGTTCTAAATATCGGTTCCGAGAACCTATAATCAAATTTCTCCAAATCCGTAGATTGGTGTAAACAATTCCGTACCGTAGATGCTATTTCAAAATATCTGTTCCGTTGAGGATCGACAATATTTGTTTTTTGAACTTAGTTGAAAAATTAATTCTATCATGGAAAATTCTTGTTGTAAGTAACGTCGAATCAAGCTGCACAAGTAAGAAAAAAGTATCACAAAAAATTGATTAAAATTAATTGTTTTCTTTTAATTTTGTTTTCAGTTAACAGTGGTAGAACCACACGGCAGCTTTTACTGTCGCACGGATGGGCCGGCTTGAACCGGGGTGGTACCACGACCTCACAGAATACCAGCGTGAAGTAGAGGTTTACCTCTGCGTTGCGCTTCCTGAGTGCAGGTGGCCGGAGGCCCAGTTCCCCCTTCCCTCCCCCATCAACATGGTAGCGAATTACATAAAATACTACCCCAGGAGGGTACCAGCACCCCTGGAGAATCCCTCGCTGAGCATCCACGACCAAACTACTACACTCCTGAGTGTGGGTGCTCCTGCTGCCCGCGTATTCGGGGGGGGGGGGGGGGGGGGGGATTCCGCTCGCGACTACTACTGCTCGGGGCAAGCGGAGCAATAAACCCAAGGCGACACCTGTCACGCTTTCCGTGAATTTTTGCAACATCAGGGGACTTCATTCCAACCTTAACGCTGTCCATTACCATCTAGAGACGGCGAAGCCAGCCTTGCTCTTTTTAACCGAGACTCAGGTGTCCTCTTCGGCTGATACTTCATATCTCTCCTACCCGGGGTACAAATTGTAACACTCCTTTGTGCCCCGGGCTGGAGTTTGCATATACGTCAGAGAGGACATCTGTTTTTGACACCTCGGCAGTCTTGAAGGTACTGACCTGTCCATCCTATGGCTGCGCGTAGACAGCGAACCATCCCCGCGTCTACGGGTGCCTCTATAGGTCCCATAGCGGTAATTCCGACAAAGACCGACTCATTGACCACGTCCAAATGGCTGCAGACTCCGTGCTACAACAGGTCCCATCAGCAGAGATCGTGATACTCGGTGATTTTAACACCCACCACGCTGAATTACTTGGTTCTCGTTTAACCGATCATGCGGGTATATCTGTCTATGACTTTGTCTTGGCATATGGTCTAACACAACTGGTTACTTCGCCTACGCGGATCCCAGATGTGGAGGATCATGTACCTTCCCTGTTGGACCTTCTGCTGACCTCTCATCCGTACGGATATCAGGTCTCCGTCGATGCCCCCCTGCGCTCTTCGAACCATTGCCTGATTCGGAGTACGGTGCCACTCACGCTCCAATCGCAGTTGTGATCTGCAGCCTGCCGCCGTGTTTGGCACTAAAGGTCGGCCGATTGAGACGGGATGTGGTCTTTTTTTGCATTCTACCCTTGGGGGCGGGTTTGCTTCTCGCCGGAAGATCCCAGCGTTGTTGCCGATTTTGGTGCTGATGTGGAACTTTAGGGTATGGAACTTTTTATTCCGTCCTCTGTGGTGTCCATTGGAGGCAGATCCCAGCCATGATTTGCGGTTGTTCATTGGCGGCTGTAGTCACTTACCATCAAGTGAGCCGCATGCTCGTTTGTTCTCTCTTCTATAAAAAAAATTAATATTTTTTAGTAAAAAATAAATAACATAACTATACACACTTTAATATTTGTGGATAGTTATACTAAAAAAATACGTTACAAACTTAATTATAACGACTTATTAACATGATTTTATTTTCTGGTTTTTGTTAGTTTACTTGATATATTACGATGATACAGACTCGGGTGATTTATGTAACAATGAAAAGCTATACAACTAAGAACTTTGAGAAATTCGAAAAAAAAGATCGAGGAAAAGCGAAGAATAATTCGGCAGATTTTTTTAAATAAACCTAGCAAGCTAAGCATAGCAAAGTGGCGAACCAGCAGCTTTTTTTTTGAGCAATTAGTTTCAAAATAGGAGGTTCAGATGCCTGGGTGATCAGTAATCGATTGCTGAAAACAGAATTTGAAAATTAGAAACCGTTCTCGAGATAATCGTCGGACAGACAGACGGACAGACATCGTGAAATCAATATGTGTCTTCGCAAGCGTCGCCACTACACACTAATAATTGTAAAAACAAATGGGATAGCATGGATTTTGAGACATCCGTCTGTCCCACGATTATCTCGAGAACAGTTTCGAATTTTCAAATTCTGTTTTCAGCAATCGATTACTAATCACCCAGGCATCTGAACCTCCTATTTTGAAACTAATTGCTCAACGCCAACCGTTAGAAACCGCTACGAAGCTGATTGCTTCGCCACTTTGCTATGCTGTTAGCTTGCTAGGTTTATTATACTTAGTGAGGTTAGTAACGTGGCGATGCGATAATCGTGGGACAGACGGACAGATATCGTGAAATCAATAAGTGTCTTCGCAAGCTTCGCCACTTAATAAGTATCTTCGCAAGCTTCGTCACTTAATAAGTGTCTTCACAAGCTTCGCCACTTAACAAGGACATAGTTTCTCAGACTTTTTAAACCTAACAAATAGCATAAAAACATACATAAACATAAGCAAGCTACGTATAGTTCCATCTTTCATCTATTTCATTTTTTTTATAGAATAGGGTGACAAACGAGCACACAGTCCACCTGATGGTAAGTGGTTGCTGTGGCCCATAAAACAAATACTCAACACAATACAACCAGTGCGTTGCCAGTGATGACTTATGGATCTGAGACGTGGCCTTGTGAAGGGCTGTAATGATGATGATGACTCAAAAGCCGCTTCCCAATTTTAAGATGCCGTTGTCTCGTGCTGTCTCTATCACTTAAAGTCAGTGACTGAGATACCATGAGACTTAACATCTTAAAGTTGAGTAGCGGTGTTTGAGTATTTGATCGTTCCATGTGTTTTTTTTTATACAGAATAAGATGACAAACGAACACACACAGTAGGTGAATGGGTACGGTGGCTCATAGACATCTACATTTATCCTCAATTAAGAATCAATATGCAGATGCGTTGTCACCCGTGAGGACTGAGATGAAATGTCTCGTATCCAGTAAAAACGGCCTCCGGTTTTCTACACTCACCATACGAAAGACAGCAGCTTTAAGCTGCTATTTTACTCTGGTATTCTGTGAGAGCGTGGTCCTTCCCCGGCCGAGCCGACCCATTCGTGCCACAACCATAATACAGCTGCAGCGTGACTCTAGCACGTAATAATGTTTTAATTAATCTGCTTGAAGGTTGCCGCCAAAATTAAACACACACATACAAAGTAAGTTCTTTATATCTTGAAAGAAGTAACAATAATTTACTTTTCACTTACAGACAAAAAAATAATATTAAAATTATAAAATTAACATTTAAAGGGCTATGGCTAACTCGGGTTATTGATAATAACAATGACATTGCTCGGAATACTGCGGTAATCTCGAATTTATAACAAATAATATTCTCGAATGCAATATTAAGTAAAACATTTACAAAATAAAAAGTAGCTCGACAATCATTCACTGCATAATACGGCTCAAGTTAAAAAATATTAAGTAGGCCTGTAAAGAAGTTTTTTGTACAAATCGAAAATTAACAACCGTATTAAGAAATGAATGAAAAAGAAAATTAAAAAGTTAAAGTTTAATAGAAAAAAGACCGGGAAATATCTCCCATAGTGTTTGAATTATCTTTTTGCTAAAAAACTTTAACGGAAATAATTAAAATAGAGTAAGTAATCGTTGTCTATGGTTCTCTTTACACAATTTCAGCATAAATTATACCAGCTCCACAAGACTAGTGATTCGTAAATGTATATCGGAAATGTAACAAGTATTTTATTGTTCTTTGGTTTACGGTGCAGAAATAGCTGTGGCGGAAGTGAAGGAAAAAGACCGGACTATAGCTGGATTGTTGTGTTAAAGTACGAATCAAAAGTTCATAAATTAAGTAGGCACAAGTACTTAACATTAAAAAATACACAAATACTGTATGTACATGAAAAAATATTTTAATTTTTCCCCTATATCTATCTACACTTCAGTCGCCTTGTTCCTAATTAGCTGACTAAATTTCAACAATTCATCTTTTCGTGTGTAATTATTTACTGTACAAAATATACAACATTAAATCTGAACTATATGCTATGCTGATAAAGTACATTATTGGAATAATTACGTCGATACCTTTCATTTCTCGTTTAGCACGGTCCTAGAAACGTAGTATGGGTGTTACCATTATTAAACTGTCTTCATAAAAGTCTACAAATTCGGTATTACGGATGGTACTACATTGAGAATACATACCTTTTTACACTGCATACAGGTTGAAACAGCCCATTTTTTCTGTTATAACTAAAGGCTTACATTGGCACTGGCGCCACAAGGTGATTTAATTGCAATTCATGTCTTTTCAAAATTCGAAAAAAGTACGTAACACCACGAAACACGTCTTATAAAGACTAAGTCCATTTCAAACATTTTCTGAAACAAAATGCATAGGCTAGGTTTTATTCATTTATTCATGAATGTATTCATATCGTTTCCAAACTCGAAAATAGTATATAAAACCTCGAAACACGTATCTAAAGATATGTCCATTTTCTATTATTTTATTAGGCAAAACGCATAAGCCAGGTTTCTTTATATCTAGGAACACTTTAGGCCGAATTGATAATGGAACAGTTTTATTTTCATGCACTATTTACTAAATTAATTTGCAATTATTAATCTCAATACACATGATGATTCCTAGTAAGTCAGTGTTTGTCAAAATTTGCGACAATGAGGGCATCCACGACTTTTTCTGCCGCCAGGGCGGCGCCACTTTAGAGTGAGGTAAAATATTTGACAGATTTCATTGCGGGGACAATAATTTCTTAGGAAAATGTAATATGTAAGGTTTCTTTCTGTATTATTAGTTATATTTTATATTAATTACGTTGGAAATGAATTAACCAAACTATAAATATAACTAAAAGACGACTTTTAAAAAAAAAAGTTATAATGTGCAAAAAATTAAAAATCAAACCACTGACGCATTGTGTTGTGTATTAATATAATACTGTAGATAATGATAAACTATTATTTAAAACTAATTTCTCAATTAACTGACACTGTGTTAAAAAAAACTTTACCTCAGTCACACCTAGCGACATCTGGTGAGTGGAAAATTATTAGCCCTCATTGTTTATTGATTTCTATTTTGACACAAATGAAAAATATTGTATTTTGAAATCGTTCGCTTTAACAGAGTAAGCAGATGAACACTTACGTAATTTTGAGGTTAATAAACAAGTTTTGCTTACCTTATTAAAACGAATCGTAGTCCCACCTCACCTTTATATAACAAACCTCTTTATAACGATTATTATCTAATTCAAGTTGCACTGTGGTAATATTATTTATAATGGCCGCTTATACCCTTTTGCCACACGTTACAAGCGGTCTCCGTATCTCCTATGAGATATACTCTTTTTATTTATCGCAATAATTAATGTGCAGTTATTTTATTATGGGTAATATAAATAATTAAGCAGTCGCAAGTGTTCTGAAAACAGAATCACTCTTTTAATATCTAATTCATCAATTCCATTTTGAATCATTTCTATATACGAACCCTTACAGTGACTAAAAAGCCTTGTACCCTCACATCATATTATATTAATTTTTAAGAGATTCTTTATGATCCTTCCATAAATCTAAGCTATTCTACAAGCCTACTATTAAAAATGGACAAGGGACGCCATTTTCATTCTTAAAGGCGCGAATACATTTTCAATTATTTTTTAAATATTTGGCACTTAATTATATAATTAAATTTTTACTTTTTCTACTACGTTTTGACATTGCAATAAGTTTAATTCCATATTAGCTAACAATAAAAATATTAATCCATATTTTATACCTTCTTCATCTCTCAACTTTATTTTTAAATATTTTATTACCATTGTGACATTCGTATTATAACTATGAATTGCTTTTGATCAGATGTTATATGTTAAGTCCAGCAAAGATTTTAAAAATAAAAAATAGCAGGATTATGCGTAACACCAATGAGCAAGGTTCAGTACCACTTTTAAGCGTCTTATTCCAGGTCTTATTGCAGTACGTCCCGTCGTCATGCACGACGCACGCAACAAGGCAATGATTACGTACGTCAAGCCTATTCATTATCGTTTCGCATCGTGCGTCGTGCATGACCTTGGCAGGACATACAGTAGGATGGACCGTGCATAAGACGTATAAATCTTTTTATCCTACATTACGTCATATTTAAAGTTCCTTTTCTAACTGTCTATGATCTAGACTTTTTCTTGCCACGACTGATTATAGACTGATCGAGAAATTAAAGTCTAATCATAGTGACTAGACGCTAAGCTAGTTCTGGATGAATGAAGTGTAGAGCTGTGCTGTGGTAGGGTGCAAGATGACTGGGTCGGGGGTGGCAGGCGTGCATTTGCCGCAAGCCTTTCCTGTTCTTCCAGTTGAGCTGCGAACTCTTCGTCCAAAGCCTGAAAGTTTATCATATATTTTTTTAAGTTTACTTTTATAGAACAAGGGTGACAAACGAGCACACAGTCCACCTGATGGTAAGTGGATGCTGTCTCCCATAGATATCTACATTTATTCTCTATTAACAATCAAAATGCAGATGTGCTGACACCTCTGAGGGCTGATATGGAATGTCTAAGTAATCACTAGCCATACATATTAAATACAAATTTACAGATATTCCCCACGTTAATATTAATAAATCTATATATGTTAAAACCACTGTTCGATCCCGTCGCCACCAATGATATTGTAATCTCAACTTTAAGTGACGACTTGCCACTTGCACGGCGGTGAAGGAAAACATTGTGCGAAAACCTACATCTTTGAAATAAAAAAAAATATGACTAAAACATGTCAGGTCCGGTACAATACGGGCTGACACTTACAGCAGTGGGAGGAATACAAACTGAAACTTATTTTTTTAAATCTATGTTGATTAAAATATGGTAGAGCCATGTTGCAGCTATATTAGTGGTATAGTTGTAGCACGAATGAGTCGCCTCGACCAGGGAAGGGCCGCGCTCTCTCAGAATACTAGCGTTAAATAGCAGCTTAACACTGCTGTTTCTCGTGTGGTGAGTGTCGAGTACCGGAGACCCTTTTTAATGGAAGCGAGGCATTCTACCATACTTCTATTTTGATATAGTATAAGGGTAACAAGCGAGCGTACAGTCCACCTGATGTCAAGTGATTGCCGTGGCCCATAGACATCTACATCCATCCTTAATTACGAATCAAAATGCAGATGCGTTGTTACCCGTGAGGACTGAGATGGAATGCCTCACGGTTTGTACTGGCTCTCAACACCTTCTGATTGGTATAGTGGTGCAAGCCTATTTTGCAACAATGTTGGTAAAAGAGCATCAGTGCAATTGCAATGGTAACCATTGAAGTGTAGTGGAAATTTTCACGCCCTATATCTAGCAGCGGATTCACAAGCTTCTGTGGTCGGTCATTACGATAGCTTAAAAAAATTATACGCCGAGTGTAAGCATCGAAATAACATCCAATCCAAGCACTGTATCCAACATTAATGTGTGGCAAGGGCATCGCCAAGGTGGGGGAGGGAGGGGCGGCTGCCCACACTAGAGACAAAAAAATGTAGTCAAATGTGAAGCCACCGGTCTTATTTATTGTACCGTCAAGTTCATATTACAATCGCCGTAGAGGTAAGACTTCATGTCCTCTTGCGTAAGTACACTTTCCCATCCTCTATACAGGCTTATTCTTATTTTTCAACAACTGGCCAAATTTGCAGGGAAGGTTCAGAATAAGTAATTTAGGCCAATGGTAAAAAAAAAAATCTCAAACAATTTGTCCTTTTTATGTTTTATATTCAAAACTCGTTGTAATGCATTATTTTAACTAGATTTTACTACGCACGCACACGTTCGCAAAGGACGATCGTAGGTAAAAACGTTGTTGCCCATAAATCTCATTCAATTTTGGATAATTTGAAAATTAACCATGTATACCAATGTGCCCCCCCCCCCCCCCCTTCCCACTCTCCTAGGCTGGCGTCATTGATGTGTTGTGTGCTATATTTACATTATTAAAATAAAAAAAATAAAACGTACCATGCTTATCCGCCGCCGGTTGTCAATATCCAGAATCCAGGTTATGCTGTGCCTTAAAACCTGCATGTTAGTATCACTCGCACGTGACGCGTGTTGCTCATAGTACATATAAAATTTAACTAGAGATTTTATCAAGTATAGTATATTTACAAAACTTTATTATATAGGACGAAATCGAGTTAACTTAAGTGAAAGTACTCAGGTTCAGGTTCTTTTGGTAATCTGTACACAACCGGTTCTGTACAGTAGCATCCCGGTCTTTCCGCTTGTTCAAATAAATTAAATCTTTACAATCATGCGCGCACGCACCGTTGCGTTGCCAGTACAGTAAGTTTTCCAATACTAATTTCGTGTTTCAATATACACTGCGAGCACTGCTCAGCGCTCTCCCTGGTGAAAAATTCGTTCCGTAATGGACTGCCAGCATACTGCCGCAGTACCCTAGGGAAATATATGACGTCATAAATCGCCGCCATTTTTGTACTGTGAGCACTGGCGCTTTCGAGGTAAGGTGCTCTCAGTACTTTGATCACGTGATCAAAAAACACAACAGCGCCTAGAGATTTAACAGCTTCCACGAATTGTTGTTATTATTAATATTAATTAATAATTTGGGCATTAAGTTTTAAAAGCAACAACATTCAAATAATTATTCTAGTTGAATTTGTGTACATGATAAATATTTTAATTTGAAAACAGTATCGAAAAATGGGGATGACAGTATACTGGACTGCGTTTCGTTTTAAACAGTAAAACCAGTGTAGCAAACTAAAAGGAACGGCTTCGTAGTGTGCTTACATACGTGGTAGAGCCTTGCTGCAGCTATATTAGTAGTATAGTTGTAACACGATTGGGTCGGCTCGACCGGGGAAGGACCACGCTCTCGCAGAAAACCAGCGTAAAATAGCAGCTTAACGCTGCTGTGTTCCATATGCTGAGTGTAGAGAACCGGAGACCCTTTTTACTGGCAAAGAGGCATTCCATCTTAGTCCTCACGGGTGACAACGCATCTGCATCTTGAGTCTTTATTGAGGATAGATGTAGAAGTCTATGGGTCACAGTAATCACTTAGCATCAGGTGGACTGTGTGCTCGTTTGTCACCCTATCCTATAAAAAAAAAGTGTACTGAATTGACGTCACACCTTACGGTGGTCAGTGTATATCGGAACGTACATCGGCGTACATCGCGTAACACATGCACAAAGAAACGTAAAATCAAATTAAGTATCTTAACCTGAGGACCCGTTCCAAGCAAAACTGTTTTACCATTGTACTTTCGATTTATTATAAAACATGTAACTTATATCAAATTTGTTAGAAATGTCTTTGGAAAAGTTAATAGAATATAACTTAGGTTCAGAATCAATATCAAATAATTGTTTTGATTGAAATTGAATATATTTAAAATGTAATGTCCTTACTTATTAGTTATTATTGGAACGAAGTTTCTTACCGCACGGTACGAAATTGGAGGATGGGGGCTAGGCGGAAAAAGTGTTTTTTTTATAGTGCGAGCGAGATAGAATAATATCCATCTTCCTCGCACTTTTTCTTATCTTGCCATGAAAGAAATATTATTATTTTAAATGAAGCTTCATTTTAATAGACGCCAGTAATTCATATATTTGTATTTGTTAATCAATAATATAATAACTTTATCAATAATAATGTACTACGGAAAGAATTTCGTTCCAACCGAGTGTTCCACGACACTCATGTATGTTTTTATTTATATAAATATGCAATTAATCTAATCCTGTCAACACAATTAAAATATTTTAAATAAAGAAAAATTACTTATTTCCTACACTACAAAATTTACTAAAACTAGACAGTCCTTCCATTACTTACTAAAAGAAATTAAAATTGCATACGTAACGTCGTACAAATATCTCTATTAAAAAAAAAACTAATTGTCTTTCTAAACATACTGCATTAACCGTAAAAAAAAATATTGATTTAAACAGAGCAACATGTCGTCTCGTGGCGAATTCAAAGCGCATGCTATGTACATGCAAATGCAGCGAGTCATGTGTTAGAGATACCTTATGTAAAAGTTGGAAGCTTTTTTATTTCTTTAAATAATCTAAAACTTAGAGCGAAGTTTCTAGTGTCTGAATCTTACATAATTATTTTAAAGGCATCAAATGGCGACACTAGGAGTAAGAAAGATTTTTTTTTTTACTCAAACACGAAGAACTTTTTTTATTAAGATTTTTGGCTTGGATGCTTGTTCTATAAGCCACGAGGTACTTTATCTGACACAGATAAAGTATACAAAACTAATGCATAAGTACTGTTTTATGGCAATTTGTTGCTTGAGGCTTGAGGGCATTTCAACATTTAGCAGGGACTTGTGAATGAGGGCATCCACGACTTTTTCTGCCACCAGGGCGGCGCCACTTTCGAGTGAGGTAAAATATTTGACAGATTTCATAGCGGGGACGATAATTTCTTAGGAAAATGTAATCTTTAAGGTTTCTTTCTGTATTATTAGTTATATTTTATATTAATTACATTAGAAATGAATAAACCAAACTATAAATATAACTAAAAGACGACTTTTAAAAAAAAAGAGTTATAATGTGCAAAAAATTAAAAATAAAACCACTGACGCATTGTGTTGTGTATTATTATAATACTCTAGATAATGATAAACTATTATTTAAAACTAATTTCTCAATTAAACGACACTGTGCAACAAAAAACTTTACCTCAGTCGCTAGTAGCGACATCTGGTGAGTGGAAGATTATTAGCCCTCATTGGTCCCAATGATACAAAATTAATGCTTAAGGGATCTTAAAAATAACTATTTTACAAAGAACATCGCTCAAAATTGCTTATATGTCGACACGTTTGTAATCACAGAGGGGGGCAGGCAGGGTGCAAATAGCAGCGAGCTACTTGCACCACATTTAGCCAAAACAAAAAGGATAAGAAAGGAGAAAGTAGTAGGGTTGGTAAGGGACAACTGACTAGCCCAATCAATGCCTACAGTGTAGGCCCTACACAATCACGTTCCAATATCACATCGCCTTCTACGACTTGCTAGATAAGTAAACACAGTTGCCACATTATGTTTTGATATAAGACCCATATAAACATGGAACCTATATATTCCCAGATCCACATTAATATTTTCATCAAGATAATTTGAAATAATCTTTAAACAGCAAGTCGATATTTTTCTTCTAAGCATCATCCTCCACCTGGTGTTAATAAAAAGCCATACCTTCAAATGTAACACTTTATTTACATCCATTTTGTTATGTTAATATTTTAATAATATGCAGTATTAATGATAATATTATATTTTAGAAAAAACAAATGTCTACGTCTTGCGACATTGAAGTGTATGGGAAATGACCACAAAGACATTTTCTTTTAAATAATTATGATGCAATAATACACTTTTTTAGTTTTAATCCAATCAAATAATTTGATATTAAAACGCGTTAGTTTATCTAAAATAAAGCGAAAATTCAATCAGCTGAAATTAAAATGAAAAAAAAAAAATCAAAACAGTGTCATTGCCAGCGATTATTTTAAAGCGAAAAGCATAATGTTGGAGATAATTAACCATTCTGAATT
This sequence comes from Parnassius glacialis, assembly GCA_033319125.1. Taxonomy (NCBI): domain Eukaryota; kingdom Metazoa; phylum Arthropoda; class Insecta; order Lepidoptera; family Papilionidae; genus Parnassius; species Parnassius glacialis. The sequence goes on from JAVANC010000004.1 coordinate 67,234,154, forward strand.
TCCCATACATTACGAAATAAAGATGCAATTGAATATCATTCAAATGTAATAAAAACAGAGTTCTTATAACATATATTATTAAATACATGCAGAATGTTGAACTACAATAAATAAATGGAAGTACTTAACTAATAATTTATTATGGTAAAACAATAAAATTAAACTGTAATATATTTCAAATGAAAAACATGCCTAAAGTAAAAGTAACCTATGTTAACAAGATTTAACAAATTTAAAAGTAAAGTAGATAATGTTAGAACTGATTAGTGGAAAAATAACAAGTTTAACCTACTTTAACCTATATTTAGCAAAGTACAAATCTACTTTGATTTTAATTTAGCATTAATACTAAACCTAAGACGCGTCTCAATTTAATTTTCTAAGTAATTTTTGGCAAATCTAGGCAGTATAACAACTTTTAGGCAGCAACACTGATATACATCGTAAACATAATAGTAACCGATTCTATAGTTATTTATAGATTTGGTTATTTATTATTATTTTTCATATTATAATCTATAACAATTTCATTTTATTATGCATCAACGCAATCAATAAAATATCGAATTTTAACAAACATTATTTTAATAATAGTATTTCTAAAAAAAAATATAAAACTACGAATAGATACTTATTATTTAAGTAGTAATAAAAAAATATCCAACAAAATATAGGCCCCTACATATTATAGTGGCAAGATTTTGAGATATAGCGTGTATTTATTTGTAGATATAAAAAGGTCCAAATCTGCTGTAAAACTGGGTCCGAATGGTCTACAGAGGAGATCGTTATCGTAACGTAGTTGTGATACGTGACGAGTTGAAATGACATTTTATTTGATATTTCAAAATTTAGGCCGCATAATATGTGATCATATTTTTAACAGTGCGCAACCATATAACTATATGTAGGAATCGTACGAAATAACTTATTATAAGGGGGCGTTCAAGTATTACGTAAGCAGACTTGAGGGGGGGGGGGTTAAATTTTCTTACTTTTGCTGACAAAGAGAGCAGAGGGAATATTAATAATCTATCTTATATTTATGATCTAAATTAATAATACTATTTTTATTATTAGTATTGAAGAAAAAAGAACTTCTTTTGATATTTTTTATACGAAAAAAATTTCCCGTGGACAATAACTGATTTTTAATCTTCTAATTTTATTAAAACGTATGTGTTTAATTAAAAAATTAAAAAAAATAATTTAATCTTTTAAACTTTAACTTAAATATTCAATATAAGTTTTGAAAATAATCTTAAGTCTTTATCACCTGGGGGAGGGGGAGTCCGCAATTTTTTTATTTTTGCTTATTCGGGGGGGGGGGGAGGGGGGGGGACGTGATTGAAATTCATAGAAAGTTTACATACGCAATAAATGAACGCCCCCTAACGTAACTAACAAATGGCAACAGTATAATAACAATGTGTCTTTACCAACAAGTAAACTATGCGCTCACGATATCTTTTTATTGTTTAATTAATTATTTTATTGACTACTTCACCCTCTAAACGTAAATATACATGAGTACGATAAGAAACGCCGCTATATAAAAATATTACTTTATTTAAAAGAAAATATATAATATACCAGGTGACATTGTTACAATGAGAAAAAATATTGGTTGTAAAAAATGGAAAAATATCTATGCCAAAATTTCAACTTCACTCAAACCACAACAACACCGTTATATAAAACAAAAACGGACGTCAATAATTAATAACAATTTAAATAAAATTAAATATTTGTTTAACTTATTTCTGATTTTTGCACTACCGCACAACGCACTAAAGCTAGTGTGTGGAATTTGATGCAAAATGGCACTCGCCAAGCTTGCGTGTTTAACATAAAATTGTGACACGAGACAGTCTTCACGACTACTGTAATAGTTTCATAAAACCGGATGAATAATTATTTAACGTGAGGCTGTTATCTACTGATAGACATCACATTTTGCTTTGCAATATTCAACCTTCAGCTAAAAGAGATAGAGTTCGATTCGAATCTTTTTGAGATTCGAATGCAATAAGCGATAATCTTACGCTCACCGGATGTCGTAGACATATGTCAACCGTGAATGATTCGTTCATTTCACTCGGGTTGCATCAAAGTAATGATGATTGCAATTACATTTTTTAAATGATCCGGATCAAACAATTGACTTGACCTACGACCAAAGAGTAATGTCTGACGACCGACGTTATCGAAATCGTCTCACAGAATAGAAAGTACTGAAACTAGAAATGATCCATTTGAATGATCGACCCGAATGACACATGTCTAAGATGTCGCTAGTTGGGACTAACGTGACCTTATTTTCTTTTGAGCCAGCGCGTGTTTTTTTATCTCTTTGATTTCATGACTAATTTGTTAGCTAGCTAGTAACGACAATACAAAACAATAACTAATAGTTCTCTTAAACAACGAATTTAATATTACGTTGTTATTAGACCTGTTGGAGAAGCAACCTACTGTCGCAACTGGTTTCATAAAAGAACTATAACCGGTTGCATAGTTGCGCTAAAGCAAAGATAACGCTGCTTTAACACAATGTACTAAATATTTTTATATATTCAGAGTTATTTTACAATTACCGGCCATATTTGCAGAAAACGTTTACAATAAGTAATATAGGCAATATGGCACTTTTATCGTTTAAATTCAAAATGCGTGGTAATGCATTGTTTTAACTGATTTTACTTCGCACGCACACATTCGTAAGAGTTGATTAGGTCGGTAGGCAAAAAAACGTTGTTGCCCATATATAAAAAGCCTTATTTACTCGTATTTTCAAAAACTACAATAACGGTATATCAATTTTTATATATTTGAACTTAAGTTTAGAATTTGGCCGCTCTTTGAATAATAACCCTGTATATTTAATACATAATAATACCTATCAAATTCGTCTTCTTTGGAAATAGTTTGGTGTCCTAGTTCTATATCGATACATTTAATTCTACTCAAACATTTGTATACTGGCCCTAAGACCATATAATTTTAATTTATAATATCTTAAAGTTTTCATTAGGTATAAAAGTAAAAGTTATACAGCTAAATGTATTTTAATATTTTAGTTTTTCAATCGCCCAAAATTATCAAAAAAAAAAAAGAGTTAAAATGGAAAGGAAGTTTATTAATTTGGAAGCATTTTTTTTTAGTGGCCAATAGTTTGGCGTGGAGTACTTAATTTATGGTTTACATTAATTTAAAAAAATATGGATTTACGCTTTAAAAGTAGATCAAAAACATTTTTTTTACTTTAAATTAGAAAAAGATACCTAATTATATATGGTTGTTAATATTATTAAATGTAAAGTAAAATAATGGTAACTAAAATATTTGGAACTATTTACTTTAAAGAGAATTGTGAGAAGCTGTAAATTTTCATACAAAAAGCGATAATGTTTTTTCCCCCGTACACAAAGTGATGTCAACTGTCAAAACTATTAGATGAACCGGCCTACTCCCGACAAAATAGAGTTCTGATGGCTAAATACTTAAACGCTACTCAAATAAGTCTCGTGATGTCACAGTCACCTTGACATAAAGTAATACGAGACAGCACGAGACGTAACGGCATCTTAAAATTGCGCAGCGCCTTAGTATACGGACATGGAATCAATCAAATTTGATTCGAACTCAGGGAAATTTCGTATTTGCAAAACTGGTGTAAACCGGAGCTTGCACAATATGGTAGTTCAAATAACGACAAAAAAAGTATTCAGCTGTTCGCCACTAGATAGCGCCAGTAGTCGCAAGCAATGTAAATGCTATTGCTTTATAATTTTTTAATATTTATTTTTATTTATTTAAGAAGTAAAATTTTTAATTAATTAAATATGATCTTCGGATAAAAAATATCCGAATGTGCCTAACGGCGCTGATAACTCTTATCCCGGTATTGACGGTATTGAGTTCTGAATCTGTGAACAAAAGGTTATTCGTATTCCTGGAACCGAAGCTAGCACAGAATATAATGGAAGTTTAATTTGGAATTCATAGAATGTATATCTTTAAATATCCGCCACCAGGTGGCGCTTGACATAAAGTGCAATTGCAAGCGACGAGAATGCTTTTTATTTAGTAAAAATATGTAATTTATTAAAAATAATCTAACCAAAGGCAAAGAGTTTTACTATAATATAATAAGCCGGACGTGCCTAACAGTGCTGATGTGACTTCATATTAGTTCGATCTTGTTTCTCGATTCAAATTATATTAGGTTATAAGCTTTTAAAATTAGGTTCGAAACAAAGTGAGTTCAAATCGAAACCGATAACAATGTCGGGAGTAAGGCTGCGGATGGCCACTGATTGAACCCAGTTTCTCTTGTGGGTGCCAATGAAGTGACGCCTAAGCAACGGAGTCTGGTGGTCCATTCTTCTCTGAGGCGGCAAATGCAGCCTTGAAGTTCAACGTGGACAGTTGGCTGACTGGTACGTCACCCTGGTCCGAGTAACTGTTTGAGCCCCTCACCGGCCCCCACCTACTGAAGTGCGTGGTGGTTGGCCCTTGGGCTTCTATCTCCTCGATGTCAATACTGTCCAGTGTACTGACGCTCTTGTACGTGTCGTACTTGCCGCTCAGGGAGGGCATGTCAATCATAACCGCCTCCATAGCAATGTCTTGCTTCAGGTTCTGCTGTGAGACGCTCCTCTTCATCACCTCTTCGGTCTTCGGCGTCAGCAAGTGCTCGCTCATGCTTTGCCTGTTCAGCTTCTTATCGACCCTTGTTGGACTTATGTTTCTGGCCGAAGTGGGCACCCTGTCGACCGGTTTGGACCTTTCGAGGCTCCTTCTCGGTTCCTCTTCGATTCTGTTGACGGAGTGTTCGTTCTCGGACATATCTGAACCGTACGCCATGATCGGTTCGCGTCGGAAATCGTCCGAACCGCGGAACACCGAGAACCCGGATATCTTTTCGGACACCAGCTTCAAATTCGACGTGGACCCGTATCTTTGAGCCTTGGTGAGTTTGCCCCTCTTGGAGGTGCTACTGGCGTTCGTCACGCCCGACTTGGTGGTCCTGTAGTCGGTGGGACTGATGCTCCGTCTCCTATCCATGTTGGGCGTGTTGGAGGTGGAGAGTGTCAGGTTGAGACTGGTCCTGGACCGTGATAGCGATCCAATGAAAGAGGTCCTCTGTTGGTAAGCGCTCAACACATGTTGGAGAACGTTCCTAGGCCAGGGCACGTCGAGGTACAAAGACCTGTCGGGTATGGGCCGGCCGTACTTTTTCTCGTGGTCATCTAGTTGCTTCTCGAAGATTTTAAGGAGGCTCTGTCGTGAGAAATTGTGCGATTTAGCGTACGCTCTCTCACGTTGGGACGGCACAAACACATACTCCTCTTCAACCTAAACCTACACATCCTAACGCTGACCATTTGAAATGCGCTGAAATCTTGGATCCCTAACTTGGTGTTTAATTAAATAAAACTAATTTCACAGACTTTATCTTGTTTTATTTTGACTCAGTTTTAAAATCCCAATTACTGGATCCAACCAAAACTTAATAATTTCTAATTGGAGGGTAGCCCTGACTAACTATCACATCAGGACGTTGAACACCTCAATCCTGTTATTCCTCCTCCCTCGAGTGTTGCAAAGGGCAAAAATCAAACGCGATTAACCCATAAAATTAATTTTTAGATGGATAAACTATCCTTATTCTAGCAAATAAATTATATTTATTTCTACCTCCATTGGCATATATTTATAGTTTATACAAGTTAATTTTGGCATTAAACGTGCGAAAATCAAAGAAGTTAAATAAGGATCAAATGAAAATTTCAGCGTTAAATTTCATGGCATTTCAAAAGCCGTTACAATCAACATGGCACCATCTTACACACCACCACCATTTAGTTTCTGTAAGCTATGCACACAGCATGCCATTCATGCAACATCGCCCAATATATAAGTTACCAAACGAGTCACTGGGCATATAGTCGATAAGAGTCGACATTTCGATATGTCGTATACATCGATAACAATTACAAACTCTAAACACTGTGTTTTGTACACAACTTTCTTATAACTTATAAAAATTCCGACGTGTAATTAAATTAAATTAATTTTGCAGTAGTAAAAAGTGTATTTTTTTAAAAAAGAAACCAAGGGGAGCCAACGTAACAAAGGATGAAGATAACCATGAACCGTGAAAAGGTGTGTAAAGACTGGCATTTTTATATAATTTTATAAATTTTTTGATGAACTTTATTTTATACGTGGTAGTCATGCTGCAGCTATATTAGTGGTATAGTTGTAGCACGGATGGGTCGGCTCGACCGGGGAAGGACCACGTTCTCACTGAATACCAGCGTAAAATAACAGCTTAGTGCTGCTGCTGTGTTTCGTATGGTGAGTATGAAGAACCGGAGACCCTTTTCACTGGAAACGAGGCATTCCATCATACTCCTCACGGGTGACGACGCATCTCCATTTTGATTCTTTATTGAGGATAAATGTAGATGTCTATGGGCCACAGCAACCACTTACCATCAGGTAGACTGTGTGCTGGTTTGTCACCCTATATTATAAAAATAAATATATAAAAATCTTATCATTATCTTAAATAACGCTGTAGCAGGTGTAATTCCTACAAGAACCACTTACCATCAGGTAGACTGTGTGCTCGTTTGTCACCCTATATTATAAAAAAAATATATAAAAAACTTATCATTATCTTAAATAACGCTGTAGCAGGTGTAATTCCTACAAGCAAACAATTAACACCAGAGTTACACAACCCCACAGCTGTATTAGCAAACAAGTACAAGTGGTCTGATATTATATCCCAGTGAGTCGTTCGATAACCGTTGTAATTCATGCTGGAGACATGCAAAATCACGTGCATACTTCACGCTGCTGTATATGTGACAGTGGAAACGACTTTCGATTTCTATGAATATATTAAGCAAATAAATGAAGTTATTGTGTTAAAATTAACCTTAAAGAGCCAAGTAGTAAAGTTAATAAATCCCGATCCAATGATCGAATCCCGCAACTCAAACATTATACAGGCTAATTTTTCAAAGAGTTGCCAAAAGGCAGGCCATGTTCAGCAGTAAACTTTTATAGGCTGTAATGGAGGGTTGGAAAATGGATGGCAGTTTTATGTATTTTAAATTTAGAGAAATTGTGATTATGTCTTTCACAACATCCTAAGACCATCTTAGATTTTATTATGTAAAAAAAAATTACATGAACTACTGTCATATTTAGGACAACCATTAATAAAGTTCAAAATATAGTAACTAAAAAACAAATAAAAAAATGAAAATCATTTCCACTCCCATACCTTATAAAACATGCAATATACACATTTACTCCTGTAAATGTTATAATTATGACAAAATGATATTTTACAGATTGTGATAAGTGATCAAGATCTTTTGTATTTTTTGTAATTTTTTGTATTGTATATATTTTTTACAGTAGCAAAAAATATAGAGAAAAAGAATAGTGTATGATAAGCTGAATAGTTTAAGCTAAATAGGATTACCAGACCAACCAGTGTTGCCTGATAAACGATTTTTTTAATTATGACACCATTATAGGTACGAATATTCAAAAAAATCTGGCAATACTGTGTTATATGTTAAGACAAGCAAGTGTTGGAGTGTTATATGGACTAACTTCCTGTCCAGCAAGTGTTTACATTGATTTGTGATACAACAGAATTTGTGTTGATGTGCTTGTGTGTGTGTATGTTGACTTACCAGCTTCCTATCTCCGAGGGTAGCCCTCCATTCCTTCAACTCGAGAGCGTATCTCTCCTCGACGGCCTTCATCTTGCTGCTCTCGTGGTTCATGAGAGCCTTGCGCTTCTCATTCTGGTACTGTTCCAGTTCCCGGAGGAGAGCCTGTGAATTCGACCGTATGGTGTTGGTTATAGGTGTCATAATTGAACGCACTGCGTAGTTTTTCAGGAACATCCTCTACATTATTATTGAAATGATTAGAAAGTCGAAATAATCAACTGGTTTTAGCATTTCATCCAGAAAAAAGAAAACAAAAAACAACGTAATCCTTGTAATAATGCCTACATCTACATAAAATATCTCATAATCACAAGGCATATTATACTTTAAATTTCTCTTCGCAATTTTTAAATTTTTTTGGATTCAGAAATTGTTAAATAAGATTAAAAAGCTTAAAAAATATTTTATTTTATTTAATATTTGAGGAGTTAACTGATACCATTTCCATATTGGTTACAGTTATTTTTTTTAATTCTTATTAGGAAGATGCAGCTGCCCATCATGTAAACCACGACCCGTTACTTCCATAAATATTTGTTATAATAATATGATGTATTGATAATTTTTTAATTTTTTTTTTATAGGATAGGGTGACAAACGAGCACACAGTCCACCTGATGGTAAGTGTTTGCTGTGGCCCATAGACATCCATATTTATCCTCAATAAAGAATCAAAATGCAGATGCGTTGTCACCCCGTGACGACTAAGATGGAATGCCTCTTTTCCAGTAAAATGGGTCTCCGGTTCTCTACACTCACCATACGAAACACAGCAGTGTTAAGCTGTTATTTTACGCTGGTATTCTGCGAAAGCGTGGTCCTTCCCCGGTCGAGCCGACCCATTCGTGTTACAACTTTACTACTAATATAGCTGCAGCATGGCTCTACCACGTATAAAAAAATAATTTTTGTAAAGGTTTTGTAGCACTGTGGCTGAGCGTTTGCCGTTTGAGCCGCTTAGAATACCGCACAGAACAAGTGTTTGTAGGTCCTACAAATAAGTGTGCCTGGTCTAGATGTGCATCCTTGTACAATTTATGTATGCTAATATCCTCCACGATATAGGAGTAAATCCTATTGTGGCAGTAAGATTTTATAAAAAAAAAATATTTTTTTTCAAAAATATGTAGTTCAGTCCCATTTCAGTCTATCAAAGTTCACTGCTGAACACAGGCTTCCCCCAGATAGCTTCATAGGGGTGACATTTGCCACAGTTGTAATGTTACTGTTGATTTGAAAATTTCACCTCTCAGTGGGTCATGTGCTCCTGGTAGATTATCTTCTATACATCCATCCATTACAGCCTATCCAAGTCCACTGCTGAGCACAGGACTCCACCATAGATTGCCTCATTGGTGAATTATTTGTCATAGTTGCCACGCTTGGCAACCACAATTTTTTATTTTTAGTCGTTATTAAGAAGACGCTGCTGCCCATCGCCTGGTTTATTTCCTTCTGTGACTTCTGTCGCCTCTTGCGATACCCACGGGATGATATGGGGTAGTGGATATTCTTACACGGTAAGTATGTAGTTAAAGTATCATCCATTTACTAGTTTATCTGTGTTGCTAACAATACAATGTAGTTACATAGAATCCATCAACTTAATTGCCGAAACCCTCATAACGAATTTCATTCTATAATATGATTACAAAGTAAGATAAAACACAAACAACGGATACCTCTCCTGCAGCCTTGAGTTCCTCCTTCGCCTTGGCGTGCTTCGTCGCCAACCTCTGCTGTTCAGCTCTGTACCTTCGCTTCTCATTCTCCTGGAACTGAAACGAGTGGGGGGAGTTTTGAAAATGTAACATAACAGATTGTATGATGGCTTCTAGCTGGTAGGACGCCGTTTCTTTTGTAGAATAAGGGTGATAAATGAGCACACAGTCCAGCTGATGGTAAGTGGATGCCGTGGCCCATAGACATCTACATTTGTCCGCAATTAAGAATCAAAATGCAGATGTGTTGTTAACCCATTCATCATTCATCGCTACTGCTATTGTGACGTCACGTGCCGTTGTTGTTTGTCTACGAATTCGTTAACTTTATTATAATGCCTATGTCACTTCCACAACAATGATGATTCATACGAGACACCCCATATGTATAAAAACCGTCAAGCCGTTCAGAGTGCAGAGCGTATCAAAGACATAATGATCGTGGCGGTACAAGAAGGTGCCCGTGGAAGTTATCTGTGTCCCAGGCAGCCTCAACTTGTTTTGCTAGAAATAGTTACAGCATGTGCGTTCGACTATTTAATTTACTTCCGAACCATATTCAAAACTTGACAATCAATCTTTTTAAATAAATTATTCTCGGGATTCTGATTGAAAACCGTTTTTAGGACATAAATGAATTTATCAAATTCTGCCGTGACGGTCACCTCAAGCGAACTGTTGTTGATGTTTGAAATTTTAAATTGACAAATGAATTAGAATTTGTAAGATTGACATTATACTAGTTTGACATTATGCATTATGACATGACCATGCCTGTATATATCTTTTTCTTTTTTTTACATCCTAAATTTATTGACATTATACTGTTTTATTCAATTTTGATATGATATGTTATTGTAGTTTAGTAATTTTCTTATTCTAATTATTAAATTGCATGTCACACTATGTTAGAGACTTAAAAATGTACCACGTTTTATGCAAATAAATATTTTATTATTATTATTATAACAGTGGTAGAGCCACACGGCAGCTTTTGCTTTCGCACGGATGGGCCGGCTCGAACCGGGGTGGTACCACGACCTCACAGAATACCAGCGTGAAGTAGAGGTTTACCTCTGCGTTTCGCTTGGTGAGTGCAGGTGGCCGGAGGCCCTTTTTACTGGAAATGAGGCATTCCATCTTAGTCCTCACGGGTGAAACCGCATCTGCATTTTGATTCGCCAACGAGGATAGATGTAGATGTCAATGGGCCGCAGCAACCACTTACCATCAGGTGGACTGTGTGCTCGTTTGTTACCCTTATCCTATAAAAAATAATAATAGACAAACATACATACATGTATACACTTTAAAAACATAACCCTGTGGCAGTCGGGTGCAGATTGTAGGTAGAGGATGAGGTACCTTCTTGAGCCGCTTATGGTCATCTTCGTGTGCAGTTGATTCAGGTGGTTTCGTCAAGCACTATTAGATTTCACTAGTTCAAGCATGCTAGGAGAGTGACTTGCTTGTTGGACTTTGGGACTCTTGTATTAGACTTGTGTTAGAATAACCGGCCAAGTGCTAGTCGGACTTGCGCATGAAGGGTTCGGTACCAGCAACGGCGACAGACTAAGTAGCGGCAATAGAAATACACATTCTGTGAAAATTACAACTGTCTACCTATTACGGATCATGAATACAGCCAGCTGACAGACCGACGCACGGACGGACGGAGAGCGGATGCTTAGTAATAGGGTCCCGTTGGTTAACCTTTAGGTAAAACTGGTCGGGGCAGGTACCTTCTTGAGCCTCTCGCGGTCGTCCTCGTGTGCCGCGGGTCCGGTGGGTCCGGTGGGTCCGGTCGGTCCGGCGATGCGCAGCGACTCGCGGAACATCATCTCGCGCGCCTTCTGCTCGGCGCGGATCCGCTTCGGCAGCGACCGCTTCTCCAGCGCTTGGCACTTGGCCAGCTCCTCCTCCTTGCGGCTGTTCTTCCTAGCGAGACCAGACAAAACATTGTTATATTGAACAAATAAATATTTTTAAACAGAAACAAACTTTTTTATTCATCATCATCATTACAGCCCTTCTCACAAGTCCACTGCTGAACATAGGCCTCCCCCAAGGAATGCCACAAGGCATGGTCCCGAGTCACCTGCATCCACTGACTTCCTGCATGTCTTACCAGGTTGTCACTCCATCTAGTGGGAAGACGTCCTTCACTTCGCCTACCGGTACGAGGCTGCCACTCGAGTACCTTTCTTCTCCATCGATTGTCGGTTCTTCGAGCTGTAAGGCCGGCCGATTGCCACTTCAGCTTACTAATCCTTTGGGCTATGTCGGTAACTCTGGTGCTTCTCATTCTAACTCATTTCTAAGTTTAGCACGCAGAGAAAGCCCGAGCATAGCCATTGTTTTATTCAATATTCTAATATATAAAAATTAATGTTTGTTTGTTTGTATTTCATGCGCTGCCATACCGTTGTGTTGTTCAATTGCTGCTGAAGGTTATAGAAATAGTACAATTTGGCAGTAGGCAGCACGGGTATCGTACCGACAAATTTATTTGAAATTTATATATCATCACCATTAGCATTCCATTCAGTCTAGCAGGACTTCTTCTACCATTACTAGATTGAGTTTCACACTTGGACTAAGATGGAATGCCTCGTTTCCAGCAAAAATGGTCTTCGGATCTCTACACTCACCATACGAAACACAGCAGTATTAAGCTGCTATTTCACGCTGGTGTTCTGTGAGAGCATATTTCTTGCCTAGTCAAAACCCTTCGATCAACAATACCAACTAGATATCGGGTCGGCGCTAAAAATACGGCGAAGTAAATAACAGCGCACTGGAGACGTGAGTTCTTATTTCGTTTTGGTTGACTTGAAACACAGCCAATATAAAGACGTTTCACAATGCCGCAATGTATATTTAAAAGTTGCAAGAATAATGCCCGAAAAAGGAATTTAACAGCCGGAGTGTCTTACTTTCGGTAAGTACATGTAGAATAAGTTATATTTTAAGCTCTAAACTAACAACTATTATCATATTTGAAACAAAATTACCGATTTTAAAGCACCCCTACAAATGTTTCGCCAAGGTTGGCCAATACACGCGTAAACATTTGTAAAACAGAACAGTAGAGTACATGGAGTAGATTTGTATTGTAATCATTTTTAGTAATTTGTTACCAGAACTTTAAATAATGGTAATTGTTACTTTTATTTCTCTGTTTGTGTAATTTCATTAGATACTTAGCTTTATTATTTTTATTTTAGCAATCCGTAAGTTGATAAATTTATTGATGTAAGGTTACAATTATATATGTAAAAAAGAAACGGAACATATCAAAAAGAAATCAAAACGACAATTGTACAATAAACTTAACTTATTTAAAGGAAATTAATTCATGTACACACAGAATGGAAAAATCTTTAATGTTGAGTCATTGTAAATATTTTGATTTTTGATTTACTGATAGCACTGAAATTTACTTCTATTATAAATATTTTAAAGATATATATACATATACATACATACATATAATACATATACTACAAACATATATACATTCAAAAACTAAAATAAATATACAATGAATTATCTAATCAAATGCAATCATTATACTACATACTATATTATATTTAATGGCTAGTGTGGAAAGTATGTATACTAACAAACATAAATGCCCAAAATGTAAATAATTTTAACTAAACTTATGATCATATTATAAATTATTTTAGTGTTCACCGCGACTCCATAACTTTTGTAGCTAAATTCGAAGAAGCAAACAGAAACGAAACAAAACGACGTAGTTTGCGAAGCAATAACGGGAAAAATACTTTAATTTATTATAACTTAAGGTTGATTTCACACTAAATGTTATTTAACCTATGACTTTTCATATCCAAGTGACAGGAGTAAAGCATTGAATTGTTCTTTTTGTAACTAATAATCGTAAGATTTGTGACTTTATTACTAGATGCCATGGTTGTAATTGGGTTGAACATAAAACTGTTTTAATTTATTGTCTCAGTTCTTTAGTAAACAAATGTACCTGTATAAGTATATATTCACGCGGACTACATGCGGACACATTTAGCTATGATTTTGTACGTGACCCGTAATCTAGTTGGTATTGTTGATCGAAGTCAAAACCATTCCTGTTGCAAACATACCACATAATAAAAAGAGAAATTGTCATTCTAATTGCCATTTTTACTCACCTCACATCTATACAAATAAATAAATAAAAAAAAACTGAAGTGTCTATTTGTAATGTCAAAATAACATATACTGAATGCATATGAAAGTACATACGGTACTTATAACAAAAAAAAAAATCAATTTATAAATTTTTTGTCTGTCTGTTTGCTTGTTCCGACTAATCTTCGAAATCGCTAGACCGATTCTGGCCTTTCACTGGCAGACAGCTAATATTATAAGGAGTAACTTAGGCTACTTTTATTTTCAAACAATAGTTAGGGTTCTGTGCAAAACATTAAAACCCGTGAAATCTAAGCGTAATAAATTCCAACCGGACAAAGTCGCGGAGAACAACTAGAGTAATAGTGAAATATTAATGAATACATAGGTGATAAAAATCCTTAGAAAAAAGATGATTGCTGATACCAAACTGTCGTTTTGGTCTATAATAGCCACATACTATTAAATGGACTCTACACAAGTGGGTAAAATTAAAAATTTAGTACAAATTATTTATGTGTTGCGGACGGCTCGGGAACCGCCGCCCCATCGCCCCTTCATACCCCGTTGCGCCCCTCGCACCCCGCACCCCGGCACTGACCGACGACCAATGAGCGCGCAGCGTCGTCGTGCGACACTACTCACAGACTAAGACGCTATCTTGCGGCATATAAGAAGGGCGTTTTGATCTGTGAGTTGTTCATTTCGGAAGCGGCACTCGAAGATAACAAGAGAAGAAACCTCAAGAGAAACTATCAAGAGAGAAGAATTTATACTCCATTGAAGACTCCCCTCTGTGTATATAGTTAATTAGTGAAAGCCGCATTTGTAAATAGTTTAATACAGTATAGTCTACAGTACCATCTTTTCTTTAAGCAGTCCCCTAGCGTAATATCAGTTCAGTAATCAATCAATACAGTCCACTAGCTCCAGTAAATAAATACAGTCCACTTCGTTTTCCATTATATTAAGGATAACTCAAAAACTACTGGTCAGATCTTGATCAAATTTATATGGGACCTCATGAGAAGCACCAGCTTTCAAATAAAAAAAAGAATCATCCAAATCGGTTCCCCTAGAAAAAAGTTCTGACGTAACACACATATTAAATACCTCCTCCTGTTTTGAAGTCGGATACAAATATTAATTAATACATAGGTGAAATAAAAATTAAACCTAAGAGGTACCTTTTGATCTGCTCTAACTCTTTGTCGTGCCGCACTAGCATCTGATGCCGCCTCAATAGAAACTCGTCCTTGAGCTGCCGCTTGGCGAGCTGGTGCCTCTCGTGGATTTGTTTCTCCTCCAACTCCCACAACGCCGCTTCCCGAGTCCTCATTATCTGGAAATATTGATAGACATTTTCAACTTTTTAATGAAATTAGTTTTGGCGATATCTATGTCACCACACAAGAACCTCAAAAATAAAATCTTCTCTACACAGTATAAAACCATGGAGTTATATGTACTACGTACTAGAGAAGCAATTCCGAACAAAAATTGTGTCCTACTCTGTCTTCGCGCTTGCGCGGGAATAGTAGTCGCGCATGCGCGAAGACTTTAATTTGATATAAAATAAGATATTAATATAAAATAAATATAAAAATTTAATATAAAATATCTTAATTTAATCTAAACAAAGATATTTATAATAAAATGTAATAATAATTATTTTAAGGAATTCACAAATCTTCAATTTACGCAATATTTAGTTTGTATGGATTGCACTACAGTTCAGTTGAACATAGTCAATGTTCGGAATGGCTTCTCTAGTACGTAGTACATATAACTCAATGGTATAAAACAAAGTCGCTTCCCGCCGTCTGTACACATATATCTTTTAAACTACGCAACGGATTTTGATACAGTTTTCATTAATAGATGAAATGATTTAAAGGGAATGTTTATATGTATAACATATGCACATTATATATTACATAATTCTTCTATCTGTGTGTATGTGACTGAACTCCTCCCTAAATGGCTACACCGATTTCGATAAAATTTTGTGTGTGTGTGTCATTAAGTTGATTAGAGAATGATTTAGATTCACAATTGGAGCCGTTGAGTGGCGTTGTTGTCGAGATCCAGATATCAACCGTGCGCAATCGGGGCGGATGGATAGTGAATAATATATCGGCTGACATTTTTACCGCGAGGAGAAAATAGCGTGTGGCAAATATATGTTTCATATATTTAAACAAACGTTTTGAACTTGAAACAATAGATAAGGCGGATAAAAATAACGGAATTTAAACATGTACTTTCATCGTGGCAAGTGTCAATGAATTTGTGAAGCCCTTATAACATCGAATAGTTAAAAAGTTCAGTTCAAATTAGTCATATATGTATACATAAATTGTTTTACGTGGTAGAGCCATATTATTGCAGCTATATTAATAGTATAGTTTTAGCACGAATGCGTCCGGCTCGACCGGGGAAGGACCACGCTCTCACAGAATACCAACATAAAATAGCAGCTTGACGCTGCTGTTATTCGTATGGTGAGTGTAGAGAACCGGAGAACCTTTTTACTGGAAACGAGGCATTCCATCTTAGTTCTCACGGGTGACAACGCATCTGCATTTTGATTCGCAATCGAGGATAGATGTAGATGTCTATGGGCCGCAGTAACCACTTACCATCAGGTGGCCTGTGGGCTCGTTTGTCACCCTATCCTATAAAAAAAAGTCTCCCTCATTCGCCTCTACGACTCACGGGAGGATTTGGAGTTGTGGATATTCTTGCACCGCCACTACACAATGATTACCTGCTGCCGTTGCTGCAAGTACTGCCTGTCGGCGAGCGCTTGTCTCTCTCGATGGTGTTCGTGCACTCGCCGAAGAACCGCGTCGGCCGAATCGGCAAGTGCCGCTACGAACGCGCGTTCTCTCTCCGCATGCTCGGCGTCCAAACGCGCCCGCCTTTGACGGTACGTTTCCTTCCTTCGCTCCTGTGAAACGTCAGAGATGTGAATGTAGATTGGATTTAATGAAGAACTAGCCTTATCGTTAACAAGAAAACGTACTGAAACAATTAATTGAAAAAAAGATTATGAAACTTTACTTTTCTCTTTTAAATAAAACTAGTTTTTTTTACGGATTTTATGGCGTAATATTAAGTTTTAAAAGTACTCAAAACATCGGAATTATAAAATAAATTAATGTACGCGATAAAATCCGTAAAGAAAAATTTATCACTCAATATCCCCCCCCCCCTCTCCCTCCTTTCATGTTTTCTAGTCGTTTTATGATCAATAGTCTGTCTGATCATTAGGAGGTTAGTTGCGATAAAGTACTAGATCATAAATCACATTATCTTAACACAATGTTTAGAAAGAATTTCGAATTTAAACTCAAATTTCACAGTGTCATATTTTGAGTATAGACACCATCGTGTAGTTATTATACTAACCTTGTGAATGTCAAGTTTCAATACAAATTCAAGACTATCTCTGTATATCGAGCCTTAGCGTAACAAAATCAAGATAGTGAACGGGCGGAAAGACCAACGTTGGCAAAATTACTTCACACTAGTATGCATTATGAAAGACGGAGCAACCAGATCAAAAGTGGAGTCACACCGACTGTCTGGTTATCCAATGTTAAAAAGGGGAGGGAGGAATTTAATCATTTAATTCCTGTGGACAAAATTATACGACGAGCTCTCGCTGTGGCTACCTCAGCTGACGTTTCATCTATGAAACGAGATTTACGCGCAAGCACAGCTATTTCAAGCTGTCGCTTCACTTCGACGACGGGCTCCAACAATCGTTGGAGTTATTTCCGCTGTCGTCTCATTTTCGTGATGAGCTCAAACTCCCCCCGCTGTTGTTACTTTGGCAACTGGCTTGCTTCGTCAACTAGCTTCTAACGCTGTAGCTAATCCAACGTCATCTCACCTCATCATTTAGCTCCACCTCTTTGAATAGCTCTTCTGGTAGCAATCTTAGCAGTGGCTCATTTTGGCGATAAGCTCGAACTTCCACTGTAATTACTCTAACTGCCTCCCCACCTCAGCTATCAGCTCCACCGCTACTATAACCTTACAACCAGCTCCTCCCGGCGCAGCTACCACAGTCGATTCACCATTACAATCACTTTCACCTACCACCGTAGCAACAACATTCGTCATACCTCTATAACCAGCTTTTCCCGCAGCAATTCCAGTTACTGGTTCATTTTAGCGATGGAGTTTGACTTCTTGCTTGAGTAGCTTGAGATCCTTCTTAAGACTGACTTCTGACCACCATATTGGTACATGTTCATATACTCAACACTGAGACGAGCTGCTTCACCACTGCGACGAGTTCCAGCTGAAACAGGTGTGGCTTCGGCTCTTACCTCATATCTTTTGTTTGCTTATCTTTAGCTTTTAGCGTAGCATGAAGAGCCCCAGCTGCTTATTCCAAATGCCACCTCACCCCTATAACCAGCTCCTCCCGCTGTAGATAACTATAAACTATACCGACATCTCGCTCAAGCAATCACAGCTGTTCCGCCCCTAGAACCAACTCTTATTGCAGCAACCAAAGCCGTATCATAGCTACTAGCTTCTCCTGTCGCAGTTACCACTCGACCTCCTGCTTGAGCAGGCGCAGCTCCTGCTTGAGCAGGCGCAGCTCCTGCTTGAGCGTGTCGCGGAAGTGGCGCAGGTCGCGCTCGTGCTCGGCGCGCAGGCGCTTGGCGTGCGCGCGCAGCTCGGCCTCCAGCTGCTGCTGGGCTCAACCTACCGCTACAGCTGGGCTCACCTTGGCGAGCAGCTCGACCTCCTGCTTGAGCAGGCGCAGCTCCTGCTTGAGCGTGTCGCGGAAGTGGCGCAGGTCGCGCTCGTGCTCGGCGCGCAGGCGCTTGGCGTGCGCGCGCAGCTCGGCCTCCAGCTGCTGCTGGGCTCAACCTACCGCTACAGCTGGGCTCACCTTGGCGAGCAGCTCGACCTCCTGCTTGAGCAGGCGCAGCTCCTGCTTGAGCGTGTCGCGGAAGTGGCGCAGGTCGCGCTCGTGCTCGGCGCGCAGGCGCTTGGCGTGCGCGCGCAGCTCGGCCTCCAGCTGCTGCTGGGCTCAACCTACCGCTACAGCTGGGCTCACCTTGGCGAGCAGCTCGACCTCCTGCTTGAGCAGGCGCAGCTCCTGCTTGAGCGTGTCGCGGAAGTGGCGCAGGTCGCGCTCGTGCTCGGCGCGCAGGCGCTTGGCGTGCGCGCGCAGCTCGGCCTCCAGCTGCTGCTGGGCTCAACCTACCGCTACAGCTGGGCTCACCTTGGCGAGCAGCTCGACCTCCTGCTTGAGCAGGCGCAGCTCCTGCTTGAGCGTGTCGCGGAAGTGGCGCAGGTCGCGCTCGTGCTCGGCGCGCAGGCGCTTGGCGTGCGCGCGCAGCTCGGCCTCCAGCTGCTGCTGGGCTCAACCTACCGCTACAGCTGGGCTCACCTTGGCGAGCAGCTCGACCTCCTGCTTGAGCAGGCGCAGCTCCTGCTTGAGCGTGTCGCGGAAGTGGCGCAGGTCGCGCTCGTGCTCGGCGCGCAGGCGCTTGGCGTGCGCGCGCAGCTCGGCCTCCAGCTGCTGCTGGGCTCAACCTACCGCTACAGCTGGGCTCACCTTGGCGAGCAGCTCGACCTCCTGCTTGAGCAGGCGCAGCTCCTGCTTGAGCGTGTCGCGGAAGTGGCGCAGGTCGCGCTCGTGCTCGGCGCGCAGGCGCTTGGCGTGCGCGCGCAGCTCGGCCTCCAGCTGCTGCTGGGCTCAACCTACCGCTACAGCTGGGCTCACCTTGGCGAGCAGCTCGACCTCCTGCTTGAGCAGGCGCAGCTCCTGCTTGAGCGTGTCGCGGAAGTGGCGCAGGTCGCGCTCGTGCTCGGCGCGCAGGCGCTTGGCGTGCGCGCGCAGCTCGGCCTCCAGCTGCTGCTGGGCTCAACCTACCGCTACAGCTGGGCTCACCTTGGCGAGCAGCTCGACCTCCTGCTTGAGCAGGCGCAGCTCCTGCTTGAGCGTGTCGCGGAAGTGGCGCAGGTCGCGCTCGTGCTCGGCGCGCAGGCGCTTGGCGTGCGCGCGCAGCTCGGCCTCCAGCTGCTGCTGGGCTCAACCTACCGCTACAGCTGGGCTCACCTTGGCGAGCAGCTCGACCTCCTGCTTGAGCAGGCGCAGCTCCTGCTTGAGCGTGTCGCGGAAGTGGCGCAGGTCGCGCTCGTGCTCGGCGCGCAGGCGCTTGGCGTGCGCGCGCAGCTCGGCCTCCAGCTGCTGCTGGGCTCAACCTACCGCTACAGCTGGGCTCACCTTGGCGAGCAGCTCGACCTCCTGCTTGAGCAGGCGCAGCTCCTGCTTGAGCGTGTCGCGGAAGTGGCGCAGGTCGCGCTCGTGCTCGGCGCGCAGGCGCTTGGCGTGCGCGCGCAGCTCGGCCTCCAGCTGCTGCTCGGCTCGCTCGGCGGCGCCGCGCTGCGCCCGCGCCAGCGCCTCCAGCTCCGCCTCGTGCGCCCGACACAGGCTCGCCAGCTCTGCCTCGAACCTGCGACAGTCACACCACCCCACCCAATTACACTAACTGCTGAACATACCTAATATGCTTTGCCACACACTTTGGCACCGCACAGGTTTCAAGATGATCTCCATATATATACTGTCGGGTGTTTGTGAAACGCTCCCGAAAACGAAGATAGACGATAGTGCTAAACTATACCTTTGATGATGGGTGAGAAATAAAATCGATCCTTAGAAAAAAAAATCATATTTTCACAATGTTTTATTAGTTTTATTCACGCTCTATCATGTTAGTACAGCTAAATGAAACAATAATTTTATTAAAAAAATAATGAAAATACTTAAACAAACAAACCAGCAGTAAAATCACAATCAGCTGACTAGGGGTTACGCCAGGACGCCAAATTTGCGCGGCCCGCAGCTAGCGATGGTACTACAATACCTAATAATTTACAACACCTGTCTAAATACCTGACTTATCTACTATTTTGCCACTGTGCTTGTCTCCACCTAGCCACTTTATTCACAGGTTAAATAAAACAAATACCTGGTTCGATTCCCCGCTAATATAAAAATTACTTGAATGAAATGTTAACAAGGTTAGAATCATGATTTTTTATCCATCGTGTAGGTATTTTTATTATTCTGATTATTCAGTTATGTATCTACTCAGATGAGTTCAGTACTATTTAAAAAAAAATAGGTATAAAACAGCTTACCGATATAAATCCTAAGTATGAGATTCTTCAAGGCACATTAACATGTTGCCGTATTCACGAGCACTATAAACGTTAACGGTAAAACGTAGGTACGTTAATAATAATTAAAATTTAATAATTTAAAACAAAACAAGAAAAACAAAACGTAACAACAAGAATGGAATAAACAAAACGATTGAACTGTCGCTCACGCGCACCTGATAGTCAACACGGAACTGTCTCAAAAACTAAAATTAATAATCGATCCCGCCAAAACAAATGCCCATAAGGCATTCGTCCTTGAAGCACTTCCACAGACCGTAAAACCCCTACGACAAGGCCAACGTTTATTTTATTTATAAGTTTAATTATCCCTACGACTAGTCTTCATATGGAATTTAGAAATTATGGTTGTTATTTTTAATACAATCACACAATCAATTGTACCCTGACGCAACAAGCAGTTCTTTAATACAAAAATTATATTGAAATTAATAAACGTATCTAATTGGGTACTCAGTACTAATAACTTACACAATTATGAACACTATTTCATCGTTATCTTTGATTTTGTATAAGAAAATAGAAATTAAATGGTACTGACTAATTTAATAGATAAAATCAATTGCAATTATGATCGACAGTTAATTAATTTATCAGAAATAATTAATGTAAAAAATAATACTTTTACCTTATTTTAATTGAATTTTCGTATTTAATCCGATTAATACTTTAAATTTAAAAGGAAGTACATCAAATTTATTAAAAATTACTTGCAAGTTTTATAGTGATTGCCGCCTCTAATTCTTATGTCGCCGGCAAACTAAATTTCGGTGCAACATTTGTGTTGGCAGCGTTGCCAACACCAATTTGAGAAATTTGAAAAATTCCCCAATTTAAGGACAAAACTTCAACAGATTCTCCACAAATTCTCCTCAATTTTAATTTAAAGAAATAAATAAATTTTCAACTAATTTTATAAGATATACTTTTTAACTAACATTTTTTTCTTTAAAATTATAAAAAAAAAAAGAAAATAGAGCATTAAATGATACACAAAATTTGCCGATATAAATCGAAAAATTAAATGTGGTGCAATGAAGATAATTAAAAAAGGGAGTCATTTGATATTCTTAAGTAACCTATTATTTAGATTTCTTGAAAAAAGGTTCTGACTTGGCCCTGGCTATTCTATTTTCAAACTCCCCGTATTTTCTCCGCATAATATCAATCCCTATAAAATCCCCAACCAACTTTAAATTCCCCGCAAGTTTGGGAATTCCTCACATATTGGCAAAGCTGACATGTGTAAATTCCACAGCGCAAGGCGACACGAACCGACCAAGCGGCGGTAGCGTGCGTGTGAAAGGGAAGGGTAGAGTGAGTAGGCATTGTTTCGCACCGAGCTAGATACATAAGAGTTCAGTGTCTCCGAGAATATTGACCCTATTGTCAGCTGATTTTATGATTTATTTATTTTAAAGGAGATTGCCAGATCGTGCTCCACTTTGTACAAATAAGGTAAACATATGAAGAATAATCTTATGAATTTTGAAGTTTTTTGTGATAAATCGTTATTTTGTACAACTTGCGGTAACATATTATTAAAAAAAAAAAAGAATTCAATGATTAATATTAACATTTCTAATCTTTTTTAATAACATCTCCGTTTCTTTGTACGAATAATTACATACGTACGCATAAAGTATCAAACAATATATATTTCTATTAAAATATATTATAAGTCTTTGTCATATAAAAATGTTACTTATCAATTTTTATTTTCAATTATTACTATACGTCGATAATAATCATGAATTGCTTTAGATAATTACTGAATAACAATCATTGATTTTCCTGCATTTTGTGAATTTTTTTTTATAGGAGGGGGGGCAAACGAGCATGCGGCTCACCTGATGGTAAGTGACTACCGCCGCCCATGAACAACTGCAACACCAGGGGAATCGCAGATGCGTTGCCGGCCTTTTAAAAAGGAGTAGGCTCTTTTCTTGAAGGTCCCTAAGTCGTATCGGTCCGGAAAAATCGCTGGTGGTAATCGATTCCACACGGAAGTTGTGCGAGGGAGAAAACTTCTTCTGAATCGCACAGTGGTGGACCGCCAATCATCCAGATGATATGGATGGTATCGCAAGTTCTGTCGCGATGTGCGATGGTGAAATTGAGCGACTGGAATTAGTCCGAACAATTCCTCAGAGCACTCCCCGTGGTAGATGCGATAAAATACGCAAAGAGATGCAACCTCTCTACGCAATGCCAGTGAGTCAAGCCGATCTGAAAGAACTCGGTCGTCGACGATTCGAACCGCTCTGCGCTGGATGCGGTCAAGTGGAAGGAGCTGGTACTGGGGGGCCCCTGCCCAGAGATGGGAACAGTATTCCATGTGAGGCCGAACCTGCGCCTTGTAAAGTTGCAAGCGGTGTGCCCGCATGAAATACCGTCCCGCTCTGCTGAGCACGCCAAGCTTTTTAGAGGCCAATTTGGCCTTCTCTTCCAAGTGACCACGAAACTGCAAGTCACTCGATATGTCGACACCGAGGATTCCGATACTGGCTGAGGCAACAAGGGGAGTGCCTTGATACTGAGATGAAATACTTGATACTGAAATGGTACACACACGTCATTGTGTCAATATCGTAAGTACGTATGTCAAATTAATGTAGAATATTTTCACACATTGACTAATTTTTCTGCGGACGGCTTATGCTTTTATTAATATACAGACTCGATCACGCTTACTTATTGCCTTACTGCTAATTACTACGGACATTCTGATAATTGCATCCACAATGTTGAGATGCACTAATTGTCATATTTGCGTCGATAGGATGCAGAGGCATTTTGTGTCCTCATTTCGATTTACGATCTTAACTTTTCCTTCAACATGGAGATCTTTGCAACAGATATATTTAGTGTTATAGCTTTTTTATAAAGTTGATAATTTATGGTCCTGCCGATGTCGTAAAATTAGTTACTAATCTGTAAATATTTACACCTTCTACAAACACATGTCATAATAATATGTATCTTGAAAAATAATTTTGGAAATAATATAACTCTGATAAAATAATATAACTATATAAGCGACTGCGTGCGTTTGTGGATTTATAATGTGACCATAACACTGCTCTGGAATTAGTATAACTAATTTAATAAATAATCACTGCATAAACATGTTTAATTAAAAAGTCAGTGTATGTATAATGATTATAACATAATATACTAATTGGGGTGTCTGAGGATGTGCGTTAATTACGTTATATATTGTATATATATATATATATATATATATATATATATATATATATAGGATATATATAGGTATAGGTTTTGAAAAAAAGCCATGTTAAAAAATATCTACCTATGAACACTAACTGATGTTCGTACTCCGAGCATCGAGTTGTTTATTAGGTCTAGTAAACATTTGATTCAATTTTTACATCACACTGATGATCATCACAATGATACAATGTTAATAGGAATATTCGTTAGAAAATGTAAATATGCGTCTCCTGTTAATCTTTGTAAGAACACAGGCCCCAATATGTGTCTACCAATGATACCGGCCCAGACGTTAATTGAGAAACGGTGTTGGAAGGAATCTACTCTGCATGCGTGAGGATTTTCGTGCATCCATAAATGTGTGTTGTGTTGATTGTACATCCCCACACGTTTGAATGTACTATCATCTGTCCAAATTATGTTCCGCAGCGGCTGAACTGCAAGCGTGGCGCGTAATCGTTTGAAGTCAACTTCTGGCATCTTCTGAGGTGGAATGGATGTTCTTTATCACCACGAAGTGTTCTCCACACATGCATATGACTACATTGAAAGCGTGGGGCTGCTTCTCGAGTACTGGCATGGGTATTCTCATCGAAATAGTCCAGTATTTCGTTTTGAAGACGAGTACGTGTACGCACATTGGCTCCCCTGTCGATGGCCGTGTTCGGACGGAACGTTCCGTGGTCGCGAAGTCGTTGAATAGCAGCTAACATAGTCAGTCCTGCGGTCTACTCTTGTACCATACCTTTGGTTGAATGTTCTTCAAGCTAGAGCCTCATTATCACCACACTGTGCCAAAGTCCTTACCATTTCGGTGTACTGAACGTTGCTGTATTGGAAAGACATCGCGCGCGAAAAATTATTTGCAAACAATCTCGTAAGTTCTTTCCACAGATAATGTCCGTGCGTGACTAATAATAATAAATATTGTTTTCCTTTCATCGTAGCCGGTTAGCGCGGAGCGCCCGCGCCGGTAACGTGCTATCTCGCTCTATCCCAAGTTCCCAGGAAATAAGGTTCATTTTTCTTTATTTTGTATTGAATGACGGAATTTGTATTAATACAAATAAAACTGCACTTTTAAAAGTCTTATTGGCTTGAGTTACGGTCCATTTCAGTTTCTTTTGACTGTACAGGTTTAGTGTGACTGTAAATTACGAGGTTTCAATTATGTTTGGGATAAAAAATTATCTATATTAAAATGATAGAAATCGATTCAGTAAACGATTCTGAACAAACTACTTTCTCAAAGTGCGTTAATTATGTTACATGTTGTATATATATATCATTAGCGCCTGACAATTTATATTCTGAAATTACAATAAACTGCAACGAATACCGTTCTAAAAAATAAGGTAAATGTAATTATTAGCATAGTTTAAAAAAAATCGCAAGTTCTAGAGACGTTACATTATATAATTTGGATGGAGTAATAAAGAAGAAAAAAAAATTCTGCATACGGCATTCGTATACACCACACTTATAGG
Source organism: Parnassius glacialis (assembly GCA_033319125.1). Classification (NCBI taxonomy): domain Eukaryota; kingdom Metazoa; phylum Arthropoda; class Insecta; order Lepidoptera; family Papilionidae; genus Parnassius; species Parnassius glacialis. The sequence goes on from JAVANC010000004.1 coordinate 67,259,747, forward strand.
TGGGGCAAAGTTCTATAGAGAATCTGGCATTCTCATTTCACTACTGGTTTAATGTTTAAGTATTTTCATGATTTTTTTAAAAATGAAATTATCGCTTTTAGCTGTACCAACATGGTGGGGCGTGAATAAATCTAACAAACCGTTGCGAAAAGATGATTTTTTTCCTCAGGATCGATTTTAATTCTCACCCATCATCAAAAGGTAGGGCAAGGTATAGTTAGTACTATCGTCTGTCTTCGTTTTCGGGAGCGTTTTACAAACAGCCGGTATATATATATATATATATATATATATATATATATATATGAAAAAAAAGTTGCTGTCCATATATATATATATATATATATATATATGGACAGCAACTTTCTTTTTTCAGTCTAGCAACGATAAGTATTATTAAAGTAACTGGTTTTTTCACGTGTAAACGCGTGAAAGCACAATATATCTCACAAGTAATACATATTATATTAAATTATTATTGTTTAGTGCGATTGCCAAGTCAATCTATGTATCAATCTATGGACTGAATAAATTAACCGACTTGGTATTACATGGATCTCACAACTTTTTACGGTAGAAGAACTGAGTTGCGAGACTTGGCTTTTTTTACAAGTTATGTTTTTGATGGCATCTCATTTCTTTTTGTAGATAGTTATATCTAGGTAGCTATTTACACCTATTATTCCGTTATACATATTTAGGTACACTGATTCATTCACTGCAAATATAACTTTGTAATACTATATGTTTATACGGGATTACAAAGTTATTTATGCAGTTGGTGTATCTCGAAAACTGGACTGAAATTGTAAAATATTTTAATTTTTCCTTGATTTATATATTAAACAATAATAGTATTCCAAATTTGAAGTTTCTATGTCTGCTAGAAGTGCCTCAGAGTTTTGATGATCGGTCAGTCAGTGAGTGACAAAATTAAGAAATTTTGACTAGTTATAATTCTTAAACTACTAGTTCAAATTTAATGAAATTTGAAATATACCGAGTCTATACAATGCCTACTTGGTTAGTAAAAATTCAGGCTTCTAGTTTTATCCATAACGAAGTTACAGGGTTACAGAAATGGCCTGAACTGTTTCGAGAAAAGGATGGTACGGCCGTGCCACTTTTTTGCTCGACTTGGCGCGGGCACTGCCGTGCCCCCAGATAATAAAAAAAATTATGTACTTGGTGTAATCAAATTCCATTAAATAATTTAAGTAACAACTTAAATTAATTAATGGAATGTAAAGTAAGTTAATATACACGATAAAATCCGTAAAATTAGTTTTATACAGGGTGTCCGGTAATGAATGGATAACCTTGAAATGTCTTATAGTACAACTTATGGCCGTTCTGAAAAAAATACGAAACAAAATATATCACAAGTAGTATCTTTGATATAATTTTTTTAAAGAAAAGTCGTTTTTTTCTATCTTATTTTACTGCCTTGAACACTATGACCAAAAACGAATGATTTCTATTGGTTTTTTTGTTGTTTTATTATTATACACTAACTGTGCTGATAGATAAAAAGTAAACAGTATGAATAGCTTTTGCAGTTTTTATTTAAAAAAATCGCAAATTAATTTATTTCTGAAAAACATGCAAAAAATATTATTTAAGCGAAGTTCAAACCTCTTGGGTATGAAAAAAATGTATGAATGTATGGGTGACCAATAATTTTACAATAATGTCGGTTTCGTGTAGATTTTATAATGGTATAATTCATAAATGTATCTTCCATAAATAGTGACTTATTGCCATTAATGGAGAAAAGGAGAAAATTTGACTAAGTAACAAAATTTGTAATATGGGAACATTTTTTAAATTGAATTGTCTCTGATCATTGGGAATTAATAAAAACACATCAGGAGTTGATCATAAATGAAAACAGCTATTTTTAAACAAATTGAAACCAAATTAAGTATTAGAAATTAACTTATTTAAATGTAATAAAATAACCAATTTAAATGTTAAAATGGTTACTTTACTAGCGTGAAATGGGTCGTGTGACCTTCATATTTACTACCTGCTGTCTTTTGTGTTATATTAGACAAAGAGGGAATTTGGTAAGTGGGAGAGAGAAGAGCTAAATGTAAAAGAGAACTTAGTGCGTCACTCGACTTGCTTGACTTCGCATGTACTTATTTTGTCTCCGTTTGCAATTATTTAAATCAGTGTTAAAACAACCACTTGGCTATTTTACCGGACTATTCGATTTGCTTACTGATTTGGACTTCTTTTGCGTTTGGTGACATTTGCGACAATTTGGCTTGTTTCTGGACTAAACTGGACTTTTGTGTACCTATCAAAATGCCACGTCATCAGTACACGGCACAAGAATATGCAAACATGCATTTTATTTATGGAGAATGCAGAGGCAACGCAAATGCAGCCGCAGTTCTTTATAGGGAGAGGTACCCTAATGCGCGCCACCCAGACTACCGCGTATTTATAAGAGTCCACGGTTGTTACTCCGAAGGAAGAATGCCGGGTAGTGGTGTCGGTGGTGCTAGCGCTGGAAGAATCGCTCGTCCTGATGTAGAAGACGTGGTGCTTGAGGAGATTGAAACCGATCCTTCAACCTCTACGCGAGCAATAGCTCGACGCACAGGCATTGGAAAATCGACCGTACACGATATTTTAAAGAAAAACGAATTCCACCCTTACCACGTGACACGCGTGCAAACTCTCCAACCAAGAGATTATCTCTCAAGAGTGCGTTTTTGCCGGCAAATGCTGGCAAAGATGGAAGAAGACCCGCATTTTTTTAATAAAATTTTGTGGAGCGATGAGTCAACGCTTAAAAGAGACGGTTACTTAAATTTACACAATTTACATAGTTGGCAACTAGAAAATCCCCATCTTATGCGTGAAGACAGGTCGCAATACCAATTTAAAATAAATTATTGGACCGGAATATTAAATGGTATGATAATTGGCCCATTTGAATTACCGGGGAATTTAACGGGGCAAAGTTATTTAGAGTTTCTTCAAAATGATCTCCCCAATTTACTACAAGAGGTTCCCGAGGAGCTGAGGGAATCGTATTGGCCGCAAAATGACGGTTGTCCTGCGCATTATGCTGTTCCGGTTCGTGCATATTTAAATAGCAGATACCCAAATAGATGGATCGGACGTCTAGGGCCAATTTTGTGGCCTCCACGTTCACCGGATCTAAATCCATTGGATTTTTTTTACTGGGGCTGTCTGAAAGAGGAAGTATACTGTAAGGCTGTGCGGTCTTTGGACGAACTACGCAGTCGTGTCAGAGCAGCCGCATCAAAAATATGCGAGCGACGGTACACAAGACTGCTCAGAAGATCATTTATCCGAAGATGTAGGGCATGCATAAGAGTGGGAGGCAAACAATTTGAACATTTTTTGTAAATTAATGAAAAATAAAATATTTTAATTTTAAACGTTGTTTTTATTAATCCCCAATGATCAGACACAATTCAATTTAAAAAATGTTCCCATATTACAAATTTTGTTACTTAGTCAAATTTTCTCCTTTTCTACATTAATGGCAATAAGTCACTATTTATGGAAGATACATTTATGAATTATACCATTATAAAATCTACATGAAACCGACATTATTGTAAAATTATTGGTCACCCATACATTCATACATTTTTTTCATACCCAAGAGGTTTGAACTTCGCTTAAATAATATTTTTTGCATGTTTTTCAGAAATAAATTAATTTGCGAATTTTTTAAATAAAAACTGCAAAAGCTATTCATACTGTTTACATTTTATCTATCAGCACAGTTAGTGTATAATAATAAAACAACAAAAAACCAATAGAAATCATTCGTTTTTGGTCATAGTGTTCAAGGCAGTAAAATAAGATAGAAAAAAATCGACTTTTCTTTAAAAAAAATATATCAAAGATACTACTTGTGATATATTTTGTTTCGTATTTTTTTCAGAACGGCCATAAGTTGTACTATAAGACATTTCAAGGTTATCCATTCATTACCGGACACCCGATATAAAATATATACTTTTTAAAATAAAACTATAAGCAACAAATTGCTCCTTAAATGCTCCAGTAGAATCCGAAATTGCTATACCTTTATTGCTGTTAGTTAAGTTATAATTAATTTGAAAAATTTAAGCATCGAAAATTTCATTTTGCTATAAAACATGAAATATCTACTTTTTTTTTTATAGGATAAGGGTGACAAACGAGCACACAGTCCACCTGATGGTAAGTGGTTGCTGCGGCCCATAGACATCTACATCTATCCTCTATTACAAATCAAAATGCAGATGCGTTGTCACCCGTGAGAACTAAGATGGAATGCCTCATTTCCAGTAAAAAGGGCCTCCGGCCACCTGCACTCACCAAGCGAAACGCAGAGGTAAACCTCTACTTGACGCTGGTATTCTGTGAGGTCGTGGTACCACCCCGGTTCGAGCCGGCCCATCCGTGTGACAGCAAAAGCTGCCGCGTGGCTCTACCACTTTTTAAAATTTAACTGTATGTCAATTAATTGCTCCCTAATTGTTCCAGCAGAATCCGAAATTGCTCCACCTCTGTTGCTATTAGTTAATTTATAATTAATATTTAAAATATTTAAGTATCGAAAATTTAATTTTGCTATAAATCATAAAATATCTACTTTTTAAAATTAACTGTATGTCAATTAATTGGTCCTTAATTAATTGCTCTAGCAGAATCTGAAATTGCTCTATCTTTATTCATCATCATAATTTTCATCATTACAGCCCTTCACAAGTCCACTGCTGAACATAGGCCTCCCCCAAGGAATGCCACAAAGCACGGTCCTGAGCCACCTGCATCCATCGACTTCTTGCATGTTTTACCAGGTCGTCACTCCACCTCGTGGGGGGTCGCCCTACACTTCGCCTACCGGTACGAGGCTGCCACTCAAGAACCTTTCTTCCCCATCGGTTGTCGGTTCTTCGAGCTATTGTGTGTGTGTGGCCCATTGCCACTTCAGCTTACTAATCCGTTGGGCTATGTCGGTTACTCTGGTTCTACTGCGGATATACTCATTTCTAAGTTTATCACGCAGAGAAACTCCGAGCATAGCCCTCTCCATAGCTCGCTGAGCGACCTTGAGCTTCCTCATACGGCCAGCAGTGAAGGACCAAGTCTCAGATCCGTAAGTCATCACTGGCAACACGCACTGGTTGTACAATCTCGTTTTAAGGTTTTGAGGTATGTCTGACGAGAAGATGTGTCGTAGCTTCCCGAACGCTGCCCAGCCGAGTTGAATCCGTCGATTGACCTCTTGGTCGAAGTTGGACTTACCTAGTCGGACTATTTGTCCCAGGTAAACATACTCGTCAAACCTTCGAGCTTAGTGCTCCCAACAACTACCGGCATAGGTGTGACATGGACATTAAACATAATCTTTGTTTTGTCCATGTTCATCTTAAGACCTATCCGTTGGGAGACACTATTGAGGTCATTGAGCATAGTGCTTAGTTCCTCCAGCGATTCTGCCATGAGGACTATATCGTCGGCAAATCGAAGGTGAGTGATGTACTCGCCATTGATGTTAATTCCTATATATCCTTATCCTTTCCAGTCCAGAAGCTTCAAAACGTCTTCAAAGGCAGCGGTGAAGAGTTTCGGGGATATGACGTCACCCTGTCTTACACCTCTCTGCAATTGGATAGGTTTCGTACTCTGGTTCTGTACTCGGATAGCCATCGTAGCTCTACTGTACAAACACTTCAGCACTTCGATATACCGACAATCAACTTGGCACCGCTGAAGGGACTGCAGCACCGCCCAAATTTCGACGGAATCAAAGGCTTTCTCATAGTCCACATACGCCAGACATAGTGGCAAATTGTACTCTTCGAACTTCTGTACAATTTGCCGAAGGGTATGTATGTGGTCTATGGTGCTAAAGCCCTTTCGGAAACCGGCTTGTTCGGGAGGCTGGAAGTCATCAAGTCCGCACGAGACGATTCGTAATGACTCTCGAAAACAGCGCGTAGACGCGGCTCAGAAGAGAAATCGGTCTGTAGTTCTTCAAGAGAGCGTTGTCACCTTTCTTGAAGAACAAGACCACCGCACTGCTGCTCCACGCCTCTGGTGTAATGCCGCCATGGAGGACGGAATTAAAGAGCTTCTGAAGGACTTCAAGTACCGGTCTTCCACCTGCTTACAGAAGCTCCGCTGTAATTCGATTCTCGCCTGGGGCCTTGCCGTTTTTAAGGTGCTGGAGGGCCATTCTAATCTCGCTCAGACTGACGTCCGGGATATCTTCGGAATAGTGTCGGATAAGACTCGCTCTTGGATCGTTACTCACACTTGCGTGTGGCTCCAACGATGACGTGTACAGCTGCCCATAGAACCTCTCAATCTCACTCAAAATCTCAGGTGTTCCGGAAACGATGCTGCCACATTCGGTCTTCAGCTTTGACAGTTGGCTCTTTCTGGCACACAGATCTCTGGCAAAGACTTTGGAGCCTTGGTTCCGCTCGATCGCTTCTTCAATACAAGCTGTATTGAAGTTGCGTAAGTCCCGCCGCATGCATTTGGAGATCTGTCTGTTCAGTTGCCTGTATGCTGTCAAATCTGTTGAAGAATGTAGCTTCATCTCCCGTCTAACAGCCATGAGATTAGGAGTGTGATCGGAGAGTTTTTGTGTTCTTCTGCGGCGGGTCTTGCAGAACTTAGCTCCAACCGCATGGACAGTTTCCACCAGTGTGTGTGTCAGTGTGCCTCTAACCATTCGGTGATCGCTACCAGTTTTCACGCTCGCGATCAAGGAGACATCACTGAACAGTTGTCGTCTGGTCGTGTCATAATGAAGTCAATCTCATTTTTTGTCGAACCGTCGGGGCTCGACCAGGTCCACTTCCTGTGGGGCCGCTTCTAGAAGAAAGAGTTCATTATAAAGAGTCCCTCTTTCTCCATGATGTCGGCCAGCTGCTGGCCCCTTGGGTTCCGTTGCCCTATTCCAAATTTCCCTCCTTTCAGCTCACCCTTCTCTCTTGTGCCTAGTTTTGCATTGAAGTCTCCCATTAACACCGTATACTGGGTTTTGGAGGAATGCATGGCTCTAGAGATATCCTCATACATTTCCTCCACCTCCTCATCGGGGTGTGCCGAGGTTGGTGAGTAAACCTGTATGACTTTCAGCGAATACCGTTTGGTGATTCTGAGTATAAGGTACGCAACCCTCGTCGACACACTCCCGATCTTTACAACGTTGTTAACGAGAGACTTGTGGACGATAAATCCGACACCTCCTTGGGACAGATGGTCGCCCTCCCGGTGATAGAGCAACTTGCCGGATTCGAGGATTACCCCGTCCTTCCCCTCTCTTCGGACTTAGGATAATCCTATAATATGCCAGCGCAACTTGTCTATCTCTTCTTCCAGCTCCACGATCTTCTCGTCAGTCCTCAGGGTGCGTGCGTTGTACGTTGCCAGGTCGAGTCGTCTAAGGTGGCAACCGAATCTACACCGGAGATTCTTAGCACCCCCTGCCCCGCCGTTACCATGGTCACCACCGTAGCCAGGAATAGCGGGGCCGCCGGGGACTGGGGGCCGTCTGTTTGTTGCTCTATTCATTGGGGGGTATCTGCCATAGTTGCCACGCTTGACGAGCGGGTTGGCAACCGCAGTTTTTTTATTGTAATTTTGGCTATTATCAGGAAGATGCTGCTGCCCATCTCCTGCCTTTTTCCTTTTGCCTTTATCTTTATTGCTATTAGTTAATTTATCATTAATTTTTAAAAATTTAAGTATCAAAAATTTTATTTTGCTATAAAACAAAATATTCTACTTTTTTAATTAAAACTAAATGCCTATTAATTGCTCCTTAAATGCTCCAGAAAAATCCAAAATTGCTCCACCTCTATTGCTATTAGTTAATTTAGAATTAGTTTTGAGAAAGAGTGATCCCATTTGAGTAATACCTGCATCGTCAATAGAATGTAGTAACATACTATTCATATACTTTGATGTTTTTAGAATAGAGTTATAGAATAGAATAGAATATTTTTTTATTCAACAACATGAGTAATTCTTATTGAAAGTCATTTTTTACTTTACCACTGGTTCGAAAAAAACCCTCTGTCCTGGGAAGAACCAGTAAGAAACCCAGCGGGACTTTTTTTTTAAATAAATTTTACAATACAAAATTATTACAAACTATTTACAAAATTTATTTTAGAAACTGCTTGGAAGCGACCACCTTATGCCCAGGGGTAATTATCAACGATGTATTCATTTATACTATAATAACCCTTTTTTTTTTAAATCGATGTTTCACTTTCGAACATATCGAGGTTCTAATATCGCTTTTTTATGAGCGATGTTGCATCCCTACCGCCATACCAATATTCTCAACATAAGTTGTCTATCTGCTTAGACGCCTTGAGATAACATTGCCAACTATCTGCTCGCTCAAGTTGGGATAAATTAAAACATGGCTTAAAAGACAAGCACCTAAGTCAAAAATCTTGAAAATAAGTAAATGAAAGTATGGCTTAAAAGACAAGCATTCAAGTCAACAATCTTTAAAAAGATAAAAAATTCCACTGAAATTAATAAAATCTTTTGTGGAATCGGAAAAGTGAGCAAGCAAAAATTTGAGATATCGAAAAGTATGAAATAATTGATAGATAGAAATAATTTTAGTGTTATATGGAAACAATTGATAAACAAAATAATAAATTACTGTATAAAGTGTTGACGTTTCGTTAATAATTAAATATATGAAGTTAAAAATTTGGTGAGGTTATGTTGACATCTGATTCGAGAATATATACAGTGTAGTCTCACGCCTACACATTCACATACATATACATATGTTCAACGTGTACTTGGCGTGAGACACTACAGTGTCTCCGGATAAAAGTCACGCTCTAAAGCGGCCATTAACGCCTAGGCAAGCGTCAATCAGTTCGATCAATCATGATTGATGTTTGATTGATAGAATTATTTCGACATTACACGTTCGTTCTGACTGATCGTCAGTCAAACCCAAAATTTCAGAGGGATAGGATGGAGATACATAAAAAAAGGCTGTGCTGCAATTTCAATTGAAATGTTGTGTAAAAAACGTATAAAAAGAAGGCACTGGGTAAAATATTGGCTTTTAATAAGGGATTTCTAAAACCCATGTTAAGTTTTTGAGATACGGATTTCAAAAGAGGATAAAGACTATGCAAATTATTTTCGCATGAAAGAGGCTTGTTTTGATAAGTTACTGGTCTTGGTAACACCATACCTAAAAAAAACAAGATACATGTATGCAAAAAGCTATAACTCCCGAAGAAAAGCTAGGAGCAACGCATTGAGTGATTGACGTAATGCCATTACACGTTCAATCAAAATTCGTGACTGATAGTTGATTGACGTAAAAATCAAAATATCCAGATATTTGTCAATCAATTTCATGCAACTGTCAATCACCACATTACACGGTAGGTTATTCGTCACAACCATGATTGTTGTAAAAGTGACAGCAAAGACTACTGTGTAATGGGCACCTATCTTTGATCAGAAAAGTTCCTAGATAAAAAACAAATGCTACTTGACAGCTCCGTGGCGCTGTAGCTCAAGAGGGTTTACACTTCGACAAGTACAGTAGCGAGTTAACTTGCGAACTTAACGAGTTAAGTAAAAAAAGTCTCGTTTGAACGCAAATAAGTGAGTTAAGTACCAAATTAACAATGAAATTAAACGGGATAGCTGGGCGGGCTATTTTTGGGCGAGTCAAGTTCGAAGTGTAGTTCTCCCGCCACCCGCAAGTACACACGTCGCTCGTAAACAAGCGAGTTTGGTTCAGTGCATAAGTTGACAGCACGCAACCTGTTCGCTTCGACCCTCAAAATATAAAATTGCACTTTTTTAACTAAACTCGCCACGAACACATTTGAACGCTACTGCCCACTTAACCGTTTACTGTCAACTGTCCTGTAACTAAACTCACTACTGTATTTGACGAAGTGTAAATCAGCCATAAGGCAGGTTTGAATCACGGACGGAACAAGCATTTTGTATGGCCTACAAATAATGAGGGCTAATATTCTTCCACTCACCAGATGTCGCTAGTAGCGACTGAGGTAAAGTTTTCTGTTACACAATGTCAGTTAATTGAGAAATTAGTTTTAAATAATAGTTTATCATTATCTACAGTATTATATTAATATATAACACAATGCGTCAGTGGTTTGATTTTTAATTTTTTGCACTTTATAACTCTTTTTTTTTTTTAAAGTAGTCTTTTAGTTATATTTACAGTTTGGTTTATTCATTTCCAAAGTAATTAAAATAAAATATAACTAATAATACAGAAAGAAACCTTAAAGATTACATTTTACTAAGAAATTATCGTCCCTGCTATGAAATCTGACAAATATTTTACCTCACTCTAAAGTGGCGCCGCCCTGGTGGCAGAAAAAGTCGTGGATTCATGGATCATTGTTTCAGGTCTGGATTCTTGTCCTTGTGAAATTTATGTATGTTAACTGCTCAAACAATACAGGAGAAAATACTAGTGTGGTGGTAACGCTTTAAAAACATGTATATGAAAAGAAAAACTAAATGTTTGTTATTGCCGGCAACTAACCTCTTATCCTGCTGTTCTCGAAGCTGGTGCTCTTTGGCGTTGAGGTCCTGGAATTGTTTCTGTTCCTGCTTCTGCAGCATCTTAATCTCGCGGAGCTCCTGCTTGCGAAGAGCGTGATCATCCCACGTGCGACCGCTCTCCTCGTCGCCCCAAATCACCTGCATTGCAAAACATAGTTTTATACTTATTAAGTGGCGAAGCTTGAAAAGACATTGATTTCACGATGTCTGTCCGTCTGTTCCACGATTACCTCGAGAACGGTTTCGAATTTTCAAATTTTGTTTTCAGCAATCGACTACTGATCACCCAGGCATCTGAACCTCCTATTTTGAAACTGATTGCTCAACGGCAACCGTTAGAAACCGCTACAAAGCTGATTGCTTCGCCACTTTGCTATGCTGTTAGCTTGCTAGGTTTATTAATTATATACAAGCCAAATTTGTAGAGAAGGTTCAGAATAAGTAATATAGGCAAATAGCGAAGAAAACTTAATTAAAAAAAATCTCAAACATTCTGTCCTTCTTATCTTTTAAATTCAAAATGAGCACACACAGTCATAAGGGTCGATCGGTAGGCAAAAATGTTGTTGTCCATAAATCACATTCAATTGGGGATAATTTCAGAACCCTTTATAAGGTTTGTATACGTCCGATAATGACTTACGCGGCTCCATTATTCGCACACGCTAACCGAGTTATGGAGAATTGACCGTTACATGTATTAAGACAGCAGAGCTCGTCTCGAATAAAGACCCATCTGGTACGTAGTAGAACCATGCTGCAGCTATATTAGTGGTATAGTTGTAGCATGAATGGATCGGCTCGACCGGGGAAGGACTACGCTTTCACAGAATACCAGCGTTAAATAGCAGCTTAACGCTGCTGTTTCGTATGGTGAGTGTAGAGAGCCGGAGATCCGTTTTACTGGAGACGAGGCGTTCTATGTTAGTCATCACGGGTGACAACGCATCTACATTTTGAATTGTAATAGAGGATAGATGTAGATGTCTATGGGCCGCAGCAACCTCTTACCATCAGGTGGACTGTGTGCTCGTTTGTCACCCTTATTGTATAAAAAAGCTATAACATGCTGCAGTGTATCGTGATTGGAAATAAACTATTATTTTATTTATTACTAGCCACTCGCCCCGGCTTCGCACGGGTGATTTCTGGATCTTAACAATAGCGCCACCTATCGGGCCCATTTGTGAATTTAAACCATTTGGGTACCCACTTAAGCGCATTCGAACGGTTTTCGAGTTTTAGTTAGACTAACGGACTGCAATTGATTTTTATATATAGAGATTAAAATTATTATTTATTTATTACCTTAGAGGTGGTGGTCGTGACGACGACTCCATCGATTTCGAACTTTCTCGTACGTTTGCGCGTCTTCTTTTTAAGGTTCGCCAAGTGGATGTCCTCTTTTGACCTGAAACAGTAATATAATACATCTCTTTTGTACTTAAGTAATTTATTTTTCACTTATTACAGGATATGAAAAGGGAGGATTTCGCAGTACGTTTTGGAACGAAGTTCCTTATCGGGCGGTACGAATTTGGCGGATCGGGGCTAGGCAAGGAAAGTGTAAGGTTTTCCGTCACGACTCCCCTTTTTTTTTAGTGCGAGCGATATGGAATAATATCCATCTCCCTCGTACTTTTTCTTATCTTGCCATGAAAGAAATATTATTTTAAAAGACGCTTCAATTGAATAGACGCTAGTAATTCCATTTATTTGTATTTATTTCATCAATGATATAATAAGTATATCAATAATAACATACTACGAAAGTAACTTGGTTTCTTTTAACTATTATTTATTCTGTGTTCGAACCGAGTGTTTTCCACTACACTACACTCACGCATGTTTTTAGGGTTCTGTAGCCAAATGGCAAAAAACGTAACCCTTATAGATTCGTCATGTCTATCTTTCTGTCTGTCTGTCCGTCCGTATGTCACAGCCACATTTTTCCGAAACTATAAGAAAGAACTATGCTGTTGAAACTTGGTAAGTAGATGTATTCTGTGCATTAAGATTTTCACACAAAAATAGCAAAAAAAAAAGCCATAAATTTTTGGGGTTCCCCATATTTAGAACTGAAACTCAAAAACTTTTTTTACATCAAACCCATACATGTGAGGTATCTATGGATAGGTCTTCAAAAATGATATTGAGGTTTCATATATAATTTTTTTGTAAACTGAGTTTGCGAGGGAGACACTTCCAAAGTGCTAAAATGTGAGCCCCCCACTGTAACATCTAAAATAAGAGAATTATAAAACTAAAAAAAATATATGATGTATATTACTATGTAAACTTCCACCGAAAATTGGTTTGAACGAGATCTAGTAAGTAGTTTTTTTAAACGTCATAAATATTATGATACTTGCTGCTACGGAATCCTTCATGAGCGAGTCCCACTCGTACTTGGCCGCTTATTTATTTATTTATTTAACAGTTTATGTACACACATAATTTGATAAGAAAATGGTAAAAACATAATTATGTACAAAGGCACTTTGTACATAATTATGTTTTATTCCATAATGAAATTTCTTCCAGCAGGCCTATTGAAGGATAGTTGAAGGAAATAGAGGTAGTCAAAGTGTGCACTTGCATAAATATACATATACTATGCAAATATATACAAACATATATACGTATATACATAAATAAATAAATATTATATATATTATAAATAAATATATATAATTCAATATATATTTTTAATGTTACTTATATGCATACCAACACATTACGATTTAATAATTATGGAGGGAATGATAGTGCTCTTTAATAAGTCTTTTAAATATAGACACCGATTTAGCATTTTTATTATTTTCTATTATCAGAAAGAAGAGTAGTAGCTAGAGCATACAAGCAGCCTATTGCTGGGCATTGACCACATTTTTCATATGAAAGTTAAACCGCGCTGTTTCAGTACAAATTGTAAGATGTCCTCGAATTATTTTTAAATTTTTTTTTTATACAATAAGAGTGACCAACGAGCACACAGCCAGCCTGATGGTAAGTGGATGCCGTGAAATTTGCACATCTACATCTTTCTTCGATTAAGAATAAAAATGCAGATGCGTTGTCACCCCTAATGATAAAGATGGAATGCCTCGTTTCCAGTAAAAAGGGTCTCCAGTTCTCTACACTCACTATGCGAAACAAAGCAGCATTGGACTGCTATTTTACGTTGGTATTCTGAGTTGGTATACTCCTTCCCCGGTCGATCCAACACATTCGTGCTACAAGCATAATATAACTGCAGTGTGGGTCTACCACGTGTAAACATTCCTCGCGATATATTTCTTTATCATCGAGCAAGTTCCACATTAGCATTCGTGTTTTGTGTGGATACATACCATAAGGTAAGAAGGCGATCATTTAGTGTGTGAACCGTCTCATTTACGGGTACAATGACAAATAGAAAATTGTGCAAGGAACTCACCTTTGTATTCTGTTGGACGGGTCCTGTCGGTTCCGCCTCAACACGACCTGCTCCCCATTGTCCAGATCTTGACTATCTGTGTTCACCCTGGAAAAAGTAATAAACAGTGTTGTTATGAAATTGTAGGGATATTCGTACACCGCCAATACACGGTTTTAAAGAGAAATGAGAAAGAAAGAGAGAGAGAGAGAGAGAGAGAGAGAGAGAGAGAGAGAGAGAGAGGGAGAGAGGGAGGCAGAGAGAGTAAGAGTAAAGCGAGAGTGAGTGAGACCTGGTGCCGCCGTTGAGGTGCGCGGAGTCGTGCGAGGCGGTGGTGGCCAGCGAGTCCGCGTCGGCGCCGCGGGACGCCACCGACCCGCTGTCCGACCGGGACGCAGACCGTCTGCAATACAAGCAAATATATACTTTTAAATCGTGACAACTTTTCTCTGCCAGCAGGGCGGCGCTACTTTGGAATGAGGTGAAATATTTGACAAATTTCACAGCGGGAAAGTTGGATGTAGGCTAATAATCTGACTCCAATGTAAACCATTTTTTACTGAAAAATGTGTTATATACATATTATGTTGAAATAAAGTATCAAATGATATTATTTTATGGTTCACTATTTTGGTAATAACAGGTTTTACACATAAAAGATAGATATATACCGTCGCTATTAATTTTTACTGAAAAATGTGTTATATACATATTATGTTGAAATAAAGTATCAAATGTTATTGTATTTATGGTTCACTATTTTGGTAATAAAAGGTTTTACACATAAAAGATAGATATATACTGTCGCTGTTAATTATTTCTAACGATTTCAAAAAGGAGACGGTACTCAATTCGACTGTATGTTTTTCTTTCATCTGTGGTTACCTCATAAACTTTTTTCTAGGTGAACCGATTTCTTCTTTTATTGGAAAGCTGGTGCTCTCGTGTGGTGCCATATAAATTTGTTTGAGAAAAATAAAAAACCCACAATATTTGAACAAGGTCTGACCAATAGTTTTTGAGTTATTAGTTATTGATTTCCATGTACTTTGTGAAATGATACACACAAATCATTGTGTCAATATCGCTTTTCAATTAATTTATTATCATTCCTAATTAAACAATATTACTTTTCCAAATTTAAAACGATATTTCCACAATTATTTCCTCTGCGGCATCAACACGCCGGGTACCAGTTAGTTTATTATATAAATTAATTTTAATTGATGGATTGCGTTTTTATATTTTTTTTGTTAATTTGCTCTTTAATTTTTTAACATTAACCTTTTACTTTGATTTTTCTAATTTTAGGAATATTCGTTAGTTTATCCTAGTTGTTCCCAAAATTATGAGTCAGGCCCCCTGCAAATAACAATGGTATGTATGCGCATATATGCGCGCGCGCGTGTGTGTGTGTGTGTGTGTGTGTCCGTGCGTGTGTGTGTGAGTGCATGCGTGCACGTGCGTGTGTGCATGCGTGTTAATGCGTGCGTGCATGTGTGTGTGCGTGTGTGCGCGCGTGCGTGCTTGTGCACAGGTTACCTGTCGAAGCTGTCCGGGGACAGGCGCGTGGGCGCGAGCGCGATGTGCGTGGCCGCCGAGTCGCGCACGCGCACCTCCTCCGCGCCCACCGTCACCACCGACACGTGCGATGTGTCCTGTTGCAAATGCTACATCATCACTATTCATCAACATCATCACCAGCCCGTGAAAGCCTACGGCTGGACATGGGCATATATATAGTGCATTTGCAATAATCGCGTTTTTATAGAAGAAAAGTGACAAGCGAGCATACAGTCTACCTGATGGTAAGTTGATGTAAATGCGTTGTCACCCGTGAGGACTAGGATGGAGTATATCGTTTCAAGTAATAAGGGTCACCGGTTCTCAACACTCACCATACGAAACACAGCAACATTAAGTTGCTATTTTACGCTGGTATTCTGTGAGAGCGGGGTCCTGCCCCAGTCGAGCCGACCCAATCGTGTTACAACCACAATATAGCTGTAGAATAATTGTTTACAGACAACAAGATGTAAATCATCTCGTTTACAGTAGACGTAAATTATTCTTATACCATCTTTCTCCTAGTGTGGTTCTTCGAGCGGGATACAAAAGTAATTTCCGTGACACGTGTAGTTAGAATGAAAATTAATTACATATATAATGTCATCCTTAATGTTTGTCTTTTCTTGCCTAATACATCCTTAGACGTCCACCACGTATAGAAAATAAAGAATACTCAGAACGACAACAAAGATACGGTAATTATCAACCATGTAAATGGCACTTGGGTTGTTTTAAATTGAACCTTGTTGTGGAGAATAAAACCAACTTTCACACTAAACAAAATAACGATTCGAAGGCTCTTTTCACCCTACTGCTCCAGAAGGAGGGTAATGTTTTTCGAGAGTATGCATAAGTCTATTTCTTTGTGGTGAAAGTAAAAAATTAATTTCAACCAGTGTTACATGTTATATTGAATAAAATGATTCTATTCTATTCTATTTTTGGCACTCTCTGTAGCCTACATAGCCTATAAACAGCTTGATGGATTTTAACATATGATTTTTTTTTTCTTTTCAATAAACTTATTTACGCAGTCGTGTATTTTTAATTACTGCTTCTATATATATATGAGTTGTGTGGAAACTTCCATACAGTGATATGAAGCTTCGATAGTAGAGCGGTCAATTTGAGATAAAACTATAAACCCACCAGGTTAAGTCCATTGGCGACGCTGTCATCGAAGACGCCCGAGTCCGCGGTGGCGCCGGGACTCAAGATGAGCACTTCGCTGCTGTCCAATCGTCGGCCGCGACTCTTTTCTATAGAAGGAAACATTATCATATTATGTTATTAATTACCAATTCTCAATTAAGTCCTTGATAGGTTTTATGTACAAAAGTGAAAATTTCTTTAGAATCGTTGTGATTTGAAAGTTGATGAAACGAAAAGGCGACACTAAAAAGAGACATCATCTATAGGATTAAGCCTGCGGGAGAACGAGATAGAATACAGTATATTGTATTTCATATTATCTCCGTTTCCTTTTCATGATACACTTCTAAAGCGTGTGAAATGCACACATGTTTATTTTTTAAATATAACAAATGAGAAACATGCCAACACAACGACGAGAGAAGGTGTTAATACCTTCATAATATCTTCTCATAAGTAACCATGGGACGGCAAATAATGCATGCGCGGTTTGGAATGTTTATGTGTAGCATAGATAGCAAATAGTCTTAGATTTAAGAGGCTAATAATGTAAGAAAAATATGAAAAGATTGGACACTGTCTTTTTTTTTAGTTAATGTTAATATTATGTAATTTTTTTGTTAATGTATGTTTGTGCCAAAATAAAGATAAAAAAACACAACACCTACAACTAACAACTTAAGGAATATCAAAATGTCACTAAGGTTGAAAAGTCGTACTTTACTTACAATTTTTTAAGCAAAAGTAGTTTGTACGCATCTTATCGTGTCATCATTACAGCCCAGCACAAGTCCACTGCTGAACATAGGCCTCCCCCAAGGAATACCATAAAGCACGGTCCTGAGCCACCTGCATCCATCGACTTCCTGCATTTCTCACCTCTTTAACAGTGGTAGAGCCACGCGGCAGCTTTTGCTGTCGCACGGATGGGCCGGCTCGAACCGGGGTGGTACCACGACCTCACAGAATACCAGCGTGAAGTAGAGGTTTACCTCTGCGTTTCGCTTGGTGAGTGCAGGTGGCCGGAGGCCCTTTTTACTGGAAATGAGGCATTCCATCTTAGTCCTCACGGGTGACAACGCATCTACATTTTGAATTGTAATAGAGGATAGATGTAGATGTCTATGGGCCGCAGCAACCACTTACCATCAGGTGGACTGTGTGCTCGTTTGTCACACTTATCCTAAAAAAAAAAAACCAGGTCATCACTCTATCTAGTGGGGGTCGCCCTACACTTCGCCTACCTATGAAGAAGCTCAAAGTCGCTGAGCGAGCTATGGAGAGAGCTATGCTCGTGGTTTCTCTGCATGATAAACTAAGATATGAGGATATCCGCAGCAGAACCAGAGTTATCGACATAGCACAAAGGATTAGTAAGCTGAAGTGGCAATGGGCTGGCCATATAGCTCGAAGAACCTACAACGGATGGGGAAGAAAAGTTCTCGAGTAGCAACCTCGTACCGGCAGGGGAATGTAGGACGTCTTCCCCACTAGATGGGTGACAACCTGGTAAGACATACAGGAAGTCAACGCATGCAGGTGGCTCTGGACCGTGCTTTGTGGCATACCTTGGGTGAGGCCTATGTTAAGCAGTGGACTTGTAAAGGGATGTAATGATAATGATGACGACAGCCCCCATGGTCACGGGGGTTTGAGGTTTTCGACGCCCCAATGTCATAGTTTACCACGGCTCGCAAATTCACCTATTTCAAAATAGGTGCAACTCACCACTGCATGAGTTGGCGCAGTCGAGCGAGTCCAGGGATGAGGGTGCGAAGCAGTCGTCGTCGGACGATGAGCCGGCTCCTACGATCACAACCTCGTCGGCAATCGGCGGGGTGGTGGATATTGTCACCGCGTTCGGCGGAAGCTGGGAACACAAAGGATACTGAAATTGAAATTTAATTTGGTAAAAGACCCTAACCGTGTGGTAAGGGAATCGGTAAGAGAAATAGTTTTACAGTATTTAACGATTCTGATGGTAGAACCGGAATGGTGCAGCCCCAAGCCATGTTGGTGATGTAAGACAATTAGTATTTTTTTGGAACGAAGTTCCTTATCGGACGGTACGGGTTTGACGGATGGGAGCTAGGCGACAAAAAGTGACCTTTTTTCGTCACTTTTGTCACAGTGTATTTTATTTTAAATGACGCTTCATTTTAATGGACGCTAATAATTAATTGATTTATATTTGTTAATCAATAATATAATACGTTTATCAATAATAATATACTGTGAAAGGAACTTCGTTCCAACCGAGTGTTCCACGACACTAACGCATATTTTTTTAATTGATGGAAATATGATGCAGCTATATGGTATTCGTAGCATGATTTTGCCGGCTCGAACGGGAAAGAACAGCGATTTCACAGAATACCAGCATGAAATACCAACTCAATGTTGCTGAGATTCGTATGGTGAGTGTAGGAAACCGGAGAGACCTTTTTGGAAATTGAGGCATTCCAGTCCTTCCAGTCTAGTTCTTATGGGTGGGATGGAATCGAAGATAGATTTAAATGACTATTGGCTGAAGCATCCACTTCCATCAGGTGGACCGTGTGCTCGTATGTCATCTCAAATCCATTAAAAAAATTCAATTACCCCATTTCATACCGTGGGTGCCGTAAGAGGTGACTATGCGAAGTGGCATAAAGATCTTATGGGTACACGGCGGCATAACCATCTAGTTTGGGCTGGACGAACAACACTAAGACCGATTACGTACAGCAGCGTCGAGGATGCTCACGTCTGCTGCTGCGATCGACAATCTGTCTGCCAAACATGAAGATTTAGGCAAAAATTTACTACGGCAGGAGAAACCCATGTTCTGCAGTATATTATTAAAGGCTGGCGAAGAAGAGCCATGCTGCAATGTATTATGGCGTCATATCTTCTTATTGCGATATTTTAAAACAATGATTAATAAATCTAAGGGTACCGAAAAATAACGAGTTATTTTTTTTGCTACCTAATTATGTTAGTCTGTTGGGCTGGGTGCAGCATGTAGGGTGTGGGTGTGGGTGTAGAGTGTAGTGCAGAGTGCGGCGGTACCGTGAGCGCGGTGCTGAGCACGGGCGGGTGCGTGGTGGTGACGGTGACGAGGCCGGCGGGCGACGCGGCCAGCGAGTTGGGCTCGGCGCTCACCGCCACCACTGTCACCGCGGCCGTAACACCAGATCGACGCTCACTCTCGCGTTCCCGAGCTGATGGTGGCTGTCAACAAAAATCAATTCATTAGTTATTTTTCTACAATTACAAACCTTAATTTACAATATTTTTGCAGGCCTGTCTCACTCCGCGCTTTAGGCATGAATATATACCTATGCTGCGCGGCCGCTTTTATTAATTTCTTTAAATTTTACTAAGAAACCCCTTCGCTTTTATATTGTCATGTAATGCAATAAAATTAAACTCTTACCGTAACAGGCCTAATTTCTACTGCATTCTGCTGTCTCTTATTCCTTCTATCTTCTTCTTGGTCCTCAACAGAACTTGACCTTGAGTATTCCTTCTTCTCTAACCTTCCCACTCTCGTCACTTCTATGCTCACTCTGTCTTTGTCGTCCACAGACCTGGATCTGTTCTCCCTTTCTATTCTATTTACTTCTGTGCTAACTCTATTCGTCTGCACGCAACTCCTGTCCAGATCCGTGGAGGTGGATCGCGAGCGTTCCTTCTTGTCTCTTATTTCTATGTCAACTCTCTTTTCCTCCGTCGTCTCGGGGGTTGTTGGTCTGTGGTCGGGCTTTGGTTTGACTTCGTTGATTTGTAACTTTTCTGGTTTCTTTTCTGTCTTCTCTTCGACAACTTTTTCGGCTTCCCGGCATACCTATAAATTGTAATATGTACATTGTAAGTTTCACAGTACACGAGCAATCGGAGTTTGAACAACACCGTCACCGTTGAAATTGTTAATTATTATATTAAGCGCTGATTTGCCACGTGCCAGGCGGGTAAAGAAAAAGATCGTGAATAAATCCTGCACGCCAACATCATCATTGAGATCCAATGATACTGAGCCGAGTGTGATGGACTCATTGCTTAGCTCTATAGGAAATGAGAAGGATTCTGTGCCCAGCTGTAAGACGTAAATAGATTGTAATTTGAATTTAGTAGCTTCGTGTATAAATGTGTAATCATTCCATAATGTTTGCCCCAACTAATCTCAATCTGTAAGTCTTTCTTATTTTTTGTCATTCTATTATGGTAAGTGTGCTTCTACCATAATAGTAAGAAGTTGCTATTAGCTTTCTTTTACAAGGTAAGGGTGACAAACGAGCACATAGTCCATTTGATGAAACAGAAACAGATTTTTTTTATTCAATGTAATCTACATTATAAATAATACTTATTAAAAGACACTCTTGCGTTTAATTACCACTGCAATGGTTCGAAAAAAATAACCTCTGGCCTGGGAAGAACCAGCAAGAAATCAAGCGCGACTCTTTTAAAACAGCTTACAATCATGTATAAAACTACACAATTAACTTATGTGGTATGATGGTAAGTGGATCTGTGGCCCATAGCCAATCTACATCAATCCACGATTACGAAATAAAAAATGCAGGTGCGTTGTCACCCCTGAGGACTAAGATGGAATGCCTCATTTCCAGTAAAAAGTGTCTCCGGTTCTCTACACTCACCATACGAAACACAGCAGCATTAAGCTGCTATTTCACGATGGTATTCCGCGAGAGCGTGTTTCTACCCCGGTCGAGCTGATCCATTACTGCTACTACTAATATAGCTATAGCGTGGCTCTACAACGTAAATAAAATCCAAAAAACAACTATAAAATAATTAATAATAGTAACATAATATATCATGTCCATACTAAGTATCCTCTTGTGCCACGTTAAGCGGGGAATTCACTTGACGGACATGCCCGCGGGCGTGTCTGTAGAAATGCCTGTCGGACTTCGCTAGGACCTGTAGGACGCCTGTAGGACCGTCACAGTCGGTCTGGCAGACTTGCCTATTGAACGTCCGCGCGATGCCATTTTGTCTGCACGGGCACAGACATGTTCGGTCTAAAACAAACTGATGAGTCTGTGTAGTGTATTGCAGCGACAGACATGCCCCGCTTAATACTTATAATAATAATGCCCCGATAAATTCTCCGCTTTAGTCTTAAAAATTCATTACTGGATCTGGGCCCGTCCCATGGTTGCCTTTATTAAATCACGCTTGGCAGGATAAAAAATCGCAGAGTAGTAGTAGAGAAGAATTTTTTTTAGTATTTACCTGACTGCGCGACGTAAAGTAGGGTAATGTGTTTATCAGGCTATATATGTATATATGTAATTATGTTTCATTCGTTGTGACGATCTAGACAATTCTTACGTCAATATTGTATCACTGAAGACATGATAGTAACAAAAGTTCAATATGACGGCAATACAATGACAAAAAGCAGACGCCATATTGTAAAAGAGAAAATAAATAAATTCGTCAAACTATGTCAAGTGGAGTATCATTGAATAGATCTTTGAAAAGTCATCTTTAGCCATTCATCGTTTCTCTAGCCATTTTTTTTATTTTTAATGATCCTTAAGGATCTATAATTATTTAAAGTTGGTTAGCAACCGATCTCACTTAATAATTTTAAGCAGTCGGTTTTTTTTTTAAACTTTTTTTAACCAATAGGCTTGTTCCCGTCGACATAACAACGGAAATAAATGGTGTGATGAATGTTCTTATGGCGTGCATTGAACAAAATAACAATTGCGTGTGATAGGTTACCTGATCGACGATATGTCTCCCGGCGGCTGCCGCTGCGGGCGGCGGCGGCGCGGGCTGCTTGCGCGGCGTGCGCGGCGCGGGGGCAGCGGGGGGCGCGGGGCACGCGGGGGCGGGGGGACCGGAGGCGGCAGCGGGTGGGCTCGCGGGGGACGCGAGGGATGAGGGGGTGGAGGGGGTGGAGGGGCTGGAGGCGGGAGTAGTAGGGCTCGTGGGGGACGCGAGGGGCGTGGCCGCGGGAGCGGGCGCGCTGGCCGGAGACTGCACCAACGCGGGTGGTGGCGGCGCCGGCCCTTTCTCCTTCTTGGGGGCCTGTACACAATATTCCATTCGTACACAATTGTATTATAATACCTCTTCAAGTCATTATTAGAATTTATTTAAAGGCTTTTATCAAACAAGGATATGTCAGCCTTATCGTGCCATACCTTGTTCCTACCACACATATAATCATGAGTATTCAGAAAGCAGAAATCAATGAGATAGAGATAAAAGGAATACTTTAGAGGATCATTTATACTTTAACCAAACAAAACATAATTTAAAAACTATATAAAAAGTGTTTGTACTCCAAAGCCTACTTTACTTTGAATGACTATTTTGATTTTTTTTTATAGGATAGGGTAACAAACAAGCACACAGTTCACCTGATGGTAAGTGTTTGCTGTGGCCCATAGACATCTACATCTATCCTCGTTTGCGAATCAAAATGCAGATGCGTTGTCACCAGTGAGGACTAAGATGGAATGCCTCGTTTCCAGTAAAAAGGGTCTCCGGTTCTCTACACTCAACATACGAAACACAGCAGCGTTAAGCTGCTATTTTACGCTGGTATTCTGTGAGAGCGTGGTCCTTCCCCGGTCGAGCCGTTCCATTCGCGCTACAACTATACTACTAATATAGCTGCAGCAAGGCTGTAGGTTGTACAATGTGTAATATATAAATTTTCGTCCATTTAACGTGGTATAGTCACAGTACAGCTATATTATGGTTGTAGAACGAATAGGTCGGCTGGACGAAGGACCACGCTCTCACAGAATACCGACGTAAAATAACAGTTTAATAGTCTTTACAGTTACCATACCAAAGACATTTAAGTAGTAGTAGTAATAGACCGGACATCAGCAGCAAAATTGTCATCTGTAACTTATGTCCTATAGGATATATCTCCGTTAGTCTTAGTGACATCGTCATAAAGTCAAGACACATTCTTTTCATATCTTTAAAAAATATTTTTATAGAAATATGCCCGGTTGTGCATTAAGATATTGTAAGTCACGATATGGAGCAAAAAATGAACGTGATTTTGGTTTTTTATCGTAAGTATAACGTATATTTACCGAATAATCTTTAAATTTTATTATTTCTAGTAGATTGTTCTATAAAATTTATTTTTATTGTACTAAGCGCCCTCTGTTATCCTGTAGCGTCACTGTTTATGTAAAGTTAGTGATTGACGACGTTTATCGATTGGGGTTATCGATAAAAATATTATACAGGATGCCGATTTAATCATTTACAATATTTAAGGAGGTAAAACAGTCAAAGATACTGTACCCATACCAACAAAAATGAGTAGCATATACCAACTATGCTAAGTGGCCTACTTTATGTGGAAGGGTGGGAAAATTTTTTTAGGCATGATGGTGAGATTTTCTGTGTTGCTTATGAACATGTTGAGGATACTTGCTGTGTTGATGTTTAGCAATACAGCAAGTCTTCTCTTTTACATACCAGGCGTCATTGTTTGGTGGTATTCAAGGACAAAATCATTATAAATCCTGGCTTACAGTGATAGGAGAGTGCTATAGGCTTGTGACATTAAAAAAAATTGTACTGTTAAAGATATTAGATACAAGAAGTTGTAGGTTAAGCTTGAGTTAGGAAATAAGGTAAAAACTTAATATAACAATTTTTATTGATGTGGGTAGTGTCTTTTAAGTAGTGCAGCTGATGAAATTGACAAAATAATATAAAAAGAGAGGAAGACGTCTCCATACATTCTTGGGCCCAAGTGTTAACAAGATGAAAGTACCATTTGAAAGCGTATATATAAACAATTAATATCCGAAAAGATATGTCAATCTAGAAGCTGAGTTATTGTAGAATTAGTAAAATATAGATTATCTATTACCTACACTGTAACAGGTGATTTTTCACTGTTATTACATTGTAACAGGTTATTTTTCACTATAATTACTTAAATATATAAAAGCAGGATCAGTATAAAATAGAGGCATAAAATGTTAAAGTGATTTTTTTCGTGTGATGGAAGTCATGATAAATAGATTTATACAATGAAACAATCATTTTACTCCCTTTTATTATATTTTAAAGTATTTCAAGCTTAGTAACCTTCAACAACATTATCGATACTTTGGTATCGAAAGGGTAACATTCCTAAAACAGTCAAATGTCACCTTTGTAGAACGCTCCATAGAGTATGGTAATATTTAGAAAGGACCCTCAGAACCTAAGAGTATATATATGATAACAACGTTTAGTCAGAACCATAGTTAAGAGTGCTCAGAACAATTATTTTTTAAATGTTATTTATATGAATTATAAAACTAATATTTTATTAGAATTAGTTTTGTTACTAAATTGCGCTTCTCTAAATTAACAGAATTTACTTTAAATGACGAGTTTCCGTTGTTACGCCCTACGCGTCGCGTTTACGTCACATACTTTAGTGTTATTTCCTTCGCCGCGTGAGTGTAAGAGGCAACTACAAATTTATAAAATATTAAGTGGGTACAATAGAAGTTTTTGTTAGTTTTTATATAAAGGGTAAGTAATTACACTGTCTTTAAAAGTTAATTCCTTATATTTTGCTTCGTAACAATTTTATATACTTTATAAAATTTCCATTTCAAATACTGTGTCGTTCACGTATCACTATATTTAATAGACAGAATGAACTGAAAATTAAATACAAGGTGTGAATGATCACTATAAATCTTGTGTAATTAACACAAATTTTCATATTCCACAAAGTTTTAAAATTACGTTTTATGTTATAATTTCGATATAATATAATGAACATTATGGCGAAGTTGTTTTCAACAATAATTAAAAATTTTGTTCAACCAACTTCAATATAAATTATTAAGAATAGCAATATTAGACAGACCTTGATCAAATTTATATGGAACCACATGTGAAACACCAACTTTCAAATAAAAAAGAATCAATGAAATCAGTTCTCCCAGAAGGAAGTTATGAGGTAACGCACATAAAAAAAACATAGAGTCGACTTGAGTACCTCCTCCTGTTTGAAGTCAGTAGAAAAATGGCGTTGGTCAAAGATTTCATAATAAAGTATATACCTATGATTAAATTTTTTTTTGAGGCTCTTACTGAGTATATCAATATAATCTTTGTATATAAAAATTACGTGTCACATTGTTTGTCCGCGATGAACTCCTAAACTACTGAACTGATTTCAATGAAATTTTGCACACTGTGTGCAGTTTGGTTTAACTTGAGAGATATGATAGTTTTTATCCCGATAAGTGACCCTCAATATTTTTTATTACGAATTTAATAATTTTTATAGGACACAGGATCATCGGAGAGGGCCGAACAACGTCTGCCTGGCCAGCTAGTAATATTATATATTTCTTTTCTTTATGAAAATTGAGTGTTTCTATATCTTTGTTTCTTTCTTCATAGTATTTATTTGATTTTAACATTTGACGATTCGTTAGATTTGCTTTAGTTGTAGAAGTGACATAATATGTTCTTTTTTTCTTTTCAGTGGAATTGTTTGGTTTTGTTATTTATTACTGTTCTAACCATTGAACTAGTTTACGCAATTTTTGTTTAATAAATTGTTTGATGTTTGATGACTTTTTTTGACTCACAAAAATATTGTTTCAAATAATAAAATTAATCCCTCCCTCTCCTTACAGTTTCCTTCCACTGCTGGTCATGGGCCATGGAAATAAAGGGGAGCACAGAATTTTGCTGCCACAAATATCACCCACCTTTGCAACCCTGCCCTAAACATCGCACGGAGTATCCGCATTTCACCGAGATTAAATTTAGAAAAAATGTTTGCCTTTTTCCTCCAACATTTTTTTCTTATCACTATTACAACAAACACCGTTACATCCTAAAAAAAACCCACTGAACATAGGCCTCCACTATATACCCTCATAGAGGGTATACTTATCATAGTTGCCACGTTCTGTTCCACGGTACACGTACCTTGTTACTGTTACACAGTATCAAGGTACGTGTACCGTGGAACTGAACAGTGCATCAGTCTCCTCTTACGAAACCCACGGAATGATAAATGAATATTCATACACCGCCACTGCACAGTAATTGGTAATTTCTCGAAACATTTCATTTATCGACAAATCGTCTTGCAATCGTCTTTACTCTAGCGCTCACTTGACCTTCATACAAATAATTCGATATTTTAATTGTTAATATTTTTTAAATTTTTGGATTAGAACATAGTAATGACTCTAAGTTATATTTACCATCTTTAAAAAAAATTGTCTTTGGCCTGACCTACTATACTCTTAGGCTTGACCATAGTTCTGACTAAGTATATGTCCAAAAAATGTCAAGTTCTAAGAGGTTAAGCGTCACCTACTGGGGAATAGCTAAAATGTTGTCTTAATAAATGATAGTGTAGTTTTGCTATTTTTAGCTAGAGGGCGTCACACACGCACGAGCTTAAAGTTTTTGTATAGAAATTTCTCCAATGCCCGCTCTATAGTATATATATATTTTAAATCTCTTTGTACCATACGAAACACTGGAGACCCTTTTTACTGGTAATGAGGCATTCCATCTTAGGGGTAATAACATAACACATCTGCATTTTGATTTTTAATCGAGGATACATGTAAATATCTATGGGCTACAGCATCCACTCACCATCAGGTGGACTATATCTACTTATACGTCACTCTTAGTTATAGAAAAAACTAAGAGATGAAAATGGTATCAGGCGAGTTCATCGATTAAAAATAAGACTATAAAAGTTTACTACTGAATAAAGGAACATGCCAATTATGACAAATATCCTCTCTCCTATAAGGGCATCTATGTGGGAGACGTATGTTTAGCAGTGGGTGGCTTTTGATATAATGTAATAGGTAATGAAGTATATACTCACAGGCGCCTTTCTGTCAGCGAGCTGGTGGTCGTCGTCGTGGGGACGCTTGGGGGCCGGCGCGCCGGGCTGCGGGGACGGGGGGCCGGCGGCGCTGGCGGGGGTGCGGGGAGCGTGCGGCGCCGGGGGCGTGTGCGGGCTGTGCGGCGCGTGGGGGGCGTGCGGCGTGTGCGGCGTGTGGGGCGCGGCGGGGCTGGGGGTTGCCGCCGGCGGCTCCTCCGACACTGCCAAAGATAACAGAAAAGCTTTATTTAGTTCAGGCTTTAATGTACCCTTTTATATAATATGTAAACCTACCCATCTACACTAGTCATAAAAATTAAGGGGTAAAAGCTTTTTAGTGAAATAATGGAAAAAGATTATTTGAAGCCCGTAGATCTTTTTTAAAACGAGCAAAAATTTGGAAACTTTTTTTAGATACTTTCCTTAGGATCACTCCAGAACGAAACATGATAAAAATAATTTTAATTTTAATTCATGGCCAGATCTGAAAACTAGATATTTCGAGCTACAATTTGCTTTTTTTTTTGCTGTACCATTTTCCTCAGAGTTACAGCTTTTTGAAAATTACCCAAAAGTTTATATTTTATTATATCCCTTAATTATTTGACTAGTGTATTTAAAAAGTAAGATCTATATGGAAGAAAAATTAACTACATTTTTGGTAATATGCACAATCAATAAAATGTCGATTTAATTGAAATTATTTTTTTTTGGTGCTTTCATTTTTGCAATTGCAATTGGGTTGCCAATCCGCCAGCCGAGGGTGGCACCTGAGCAGAGGAAGGCCTATGTTTAGCAGTGGTGTTTATAAGGTGTAAATCTATAATCCGATCAAATAAACGTTTTCGTAGACTATGCTAGATTGTTTTATATAGTGACGACGAAAGGTCGTAAGAGGCAACAGAGAGAATCTGAAACAGTAGATGGTGCATCATGCTGACAACTCAAAAAAAAGTGAGGTCGCCAACCCGTCTGTTTAACGTGGCAACTATGGCAAATATTCTCACTACGAAGCTGTCTAAGAGAGGCCTACGTTCAGCAGTGAACTTTGATGTGTTTCGCGTAAGCTATATGTTCTACACGTAACAGCTCAGGCGTCCCCCTCTCCCGTAACCATTTGTACTATAAAACATCTCAAACGTTTTGAATTGCAACTCGTGTATACACAAGAAATATTTTTTGTTAATCTTGGTTTTCATATAATTAATTTAAAAAATAAATCAAAGAGATAAAAAAAAACACTCACTCTTGATGTCCGGCGTCTCGCCCGACCTCACCGACGTCGAGTCATCTTCCATCTCCATATGCATCTGAGAGCTGCGATGTTCCTACAAGCACGCAAAGATAATTTTTAACAAACGTAAATAAATACTTTTTTAAACAGTCTATTTTTCAGAAAAAAAAAACAATATATGTGATGGTAATCGGGAGACTTGTATCATAATTGACATTGATTCTTTAATTACAGCCTTATCAGAAGTACTGCTGACTGTAGGCCTCTCCATAAATTGCATTATAGGGGAGAGATTTGACATTGATGCTATTCTTAACAGGCGGGTATACAACTAAACTGCAAGATGCTGCCACCCCATCTCCTGTTAAATTTCCTTCTGTCTCCTCTTAGGACCCTCTAAGTATCTCCTGCGCCACCTCTACATGGCTTAAGGGATATCCACTTACACTTGATATAGCAGAATTTAAATATTTGAGTATTTTATTTCTCGCTTCACTATAGCGGCAGTAATCCTGGAATTTTGGAAAAGCTCAATTCAGGATTGCCAGGCGTGATAAATTCGACACATTGTGATGCTATATTATAGAATTACCAAAATCAGAATCAATTATTTCGTGGCTCATAGGTATTATATAGATGTTAGCTACATTTATTTATTGATATGAGATCATCTAAAAAGGCCTTCTTATTATGATAAAGCTCCAACATATTTTTTTAAAGTAAACAATCAATCACCTAACATAAACTTATACTAATATTGTTTTAGAGCATTTCTATTTATTGTAAGAATGGCCAATAGCAATGAAGAAATATAAGAACAGTAGACAAAATTAAACGATACCAAAAACGCTTAAAAATGAAGCAACATAACATCAGGTAGCATTTCACAGAGAAAGAAAATGTTCCTTTTATAAACTTACACATTCACACCTGAAACAAAATCTAACAGATAAAAAACTAAAATGATAGGCACACAGATAAAAAAAGAAAAGTGTGTGTGTGTGTGTGTGTGTGTGTGTGTGTGTGTGTGTGTGTGTGTGTGTGTGTGTGTATGTACTGCACGCACGTATGAAGTTATACTTCTTTAGCATAACAAAACAAAAAATAACTTGAGAGACAATTACCCACTGAAGTTGTCGCTTTTAGGTGTCGGTGTGCGCGCGCAACGTAAAAATTAACTCTCATCATTTTTCCCAAACGCCCCAAAAGAAGTATAACTTCAAAAGGGTTAATAAATAATAAGGGTGGTTGACACTCAATTGAAATGCTCTTTTATTATGTGTAAACACAAAACTTTTATATAAATTCTATGGAGGAATAATTAGTAAATGACGTCATAGTAAACATCTTCACTATAACATTGTCACTATCACTGAAGTTACAAAATCCATAGCTGAACATAGGCCTCCCCCAAACATTGCTACACGGTAAAGTCCCGAGCCACCTGCACTCATCGATCTACCTGCGTGTTTCATCAGGTCGGTCACTCCATATAGTACGGTCAATCATTTTAGTTGTGTATTTCTGAATAATTTATTTAATTTTAACCGTGCAGTAACGGTGTAAGAATTATCCACTACCCTATATCGTCCCGTAGGTGTCGTAACCATAGACAGTGGGAAACGACAGGTAGAAGCTAGGAGATGGGCAGCAGCGTGTTTCTAATGCCAATTTAAAAATAAAACCCTGTGATAGCCACCCACCTGGAGAGCTATGGCAAATATCAACCGTATGAGGCAATATACGGGGAGGCCAATTTGCAGTAGTGGACTTTAATAGGCTGTAATGGTAACATACCTAAACACTCTCGAAAAACTTTAACCTACGTCTGGGGCAGTCGGGTAAAAAATACCTTATATACTTGCTCTGTATATCTGCACACATTTTTTTTAATATTTAGTCAATTTATAATCACTGAATCGTTATTTTGGCCAGTTTGTAAGATGGATTATTTCTCCACAACACGGCCCAATTTAAAACAACCATAGAAGTCGCTGTGCGGCTTAAGGCCTGTGCTCACAGACGGCACGGTACGCGTGTCAAACTATTTTTTTCGTGGGCAAAAGATTGTGGACCTTATTTTAATGACATTAGCACTGAAATTCTTTTACTTCAACACGAATAGACCGTAACGTCTCGCGCGAAATCGTGGAGTCACGGCATTCTATGGCACGCCGCGTCACGCCGCTGCTTCACGTGAAACGCCTAAGTTACGTCATGTTGTTAAAGGAATGTGACTGCTAAGTAATTGATACAAGGTTGAATCAGCGCCTCGCAAAAGCGCCCGGTACACGAGCGCGTGTTGATTTGTTTGCAATGCCGCGGAATGCCACAGAATCTTTCGACATGACGCGAGATATCACAAGATCGTTCGGCATATCGAAGTGTGCCCCGCCAATTCGTGCCGACTGTGAGTGCAGGTCCTTAGGTGGTTGTTGGGATTACCGTATCCGAGAGGCGGATTGTCAATTTCAGTAAACGTTTTCCCTTTTATACTGTTTGCCGTTGTCATTCTGGGTATTTTCAGCATTGGACTTTTCATAGGCTGTGACCGTAACTAAAAGTAAAAAATACAAATTATAATATGATGTAGTTATTCATGAATAATAGTGTCAACCACCCAATACTTGCTAATATAATATAAAATAAAAATATACATATACATATAATTAATTATCAATAATCAGCAAAGCTAAAGAAACCTTTAATAAAAACATAAAAGACATAAAGCAAAGCATTATAAAGAATGGCAGATAGTTGTTTATGTGCCTGCGACAAAATCGTTAATTACAGAAAATTAGGAAACTACTCATTAAGACAGCAGGACTTTCGCAGGTCTTGCGAAATATTGAAAATACGAAGTTAACATGTGGTAGTAGATTAAGAATCTATTCATAACCAATTGGTGTCACAAGTTCATAAGAGACGACCATTGGATATCTATACAAATAAATAAAATTGAAGTGTCTGTTTGTAATGTTGAAATAACAGCTTTTTACTAAATGCATATGAATTTATATACGGTACTTATAACAAAAACACAATTTTTAAAAATTTTGTCTGTCTGTCTGTCTGTTTGTTCCGGCTAATCTCCGAAACGGCTGAATCGATTTCGACGGGACTTTCATTGGCAGATAGCTGATGTTCTAAGGAGTAGCTTAGGCTACTTATATTTGAGAAAATTAATTAGGGTTCTGAGCAATATAATTAAAACACTAAATTACACGCGGTCGAAGTCGCGGGGAACAGCTAGTAGCATATAAAACTTAACATCCGTTACTGTTACATCCTTTTAAAGTCCACTGTTGAACATAGGCGTCCCACATAGACTGCATCATATATAGGATATTTGCCATAGTTGCCACTCTTGGCAAGCAGGTTGGCAACAGCAGTTTCTTTTTTTTAATCATTATTGCTGCTGCCAATCTCCTGATTTGTTTCCCTCTGTCGCCTCTTACGACACCCACGGGATGATACGGGGTAGTGGATATTCTTACACCGCCACTTCACGTTATGTCCGACAACCGACTCGACATCTAGACCGGTGATGGAAAGCAATCCATCTGACAAGTGTGGCGATTACATTTTAATCTAATATAGAAGATGCATTTATTTAGTTTTACTTACTGATTATGAACCTTTAAAAACTATTATTTACTTGTAACAACTTATCAATATTAAAACAAACAAAATAACACACGACACGAAAATTAACTGTAATTCAGTGACAATAAAGCTCAAAATCGCGTGTACCTTCGACGACGGCGGAAGCTCTCGCGGCTGGCCGTCCGATTCGCATGCAATGTAAGCCATACACAAACAACACAATTAACGCACGGTGTTCGGACTCATACACATTTCTAACACAGTGATACAACATATTTTGAAAGATATGACCTGTAGTGCTTGCCTAGTACACTGTAGGTAGAAATTCAAATCTCACGCAAATCTAAACAGGAGCTAACTTTATTAGATGGTGGCACTCTTTTTATGTCTAACGGCCAAAATTAATATCCTATCTATCAACGAATTACCCAACTAAAGCTAGAATTTTTTACGTTGTAGATTCATGCTGCAGCTATATTAGTAGTATAGTTGTAGTACGAATGGGTCGGCTCGACCAGGAAAGGACCACGCTCTCACGGAATACCAGCGTAAAATAGCAGCTTAATGCTGCTGTGTTTCGTATGGTGTATGTAGAGAACCGAGAAAGTGTAAAATTGGGAGAAAACATGTTGCTGGCTACTACACTGTTAGTCCTGGATACAAATCTAGCCTAGAGCCTACTTTACTAGGTGGTAATATTACTTTTATGTCCAAGAGTTTATCTAGATTGGTACAAATCCGTGGCACTGTGGCTTAACATTAAGTTCTGGTGCCGTGGGCCGCAGGTTCAAATCCCGCACGGAACAAGTATTTTGTATGGTCTACAGATAACTATTCCTTGTCTGAATATTTGTCCCTAATTTATGTTTGAATACTGTCTCCGCGATACAGGTGAAAATCCTGGGTGTGTAACGTTTTTAAAAATTAATTTAAAAAAATAAAATCTCGCCGCTGTCAAGTAGCATTAGAGTAAAAAGGGTCAGTACAATTACACACTGTGAGACATTCCGTCTCAGTCCTCAGAGGTGACAACGCATCTGTAACCTTGTCTGTTTGACGTTGGCCTCAGGTGAACATGTGCAGCAGTAACCACTTACCATCAGGTGTACTGTGAGTTCGTTTGTCATGTTAATTTTATGAAAAAAAAAGTGAACAAATGTCGGTTTTGGGGTCTGACTGTAGTGTGACTATCACATTATTTCGGATACAGCATCTAAGTCAGCTTTGTAATTATCACATCAGCACAACTGCTACAGGTGCCCAAATGTTGGCTCATAGAGGGTATATTTGCTATAGTTGCCGCGCTTGGCTAGTGGGTTGGTCACTGCAGTTTTTTTATAGGATGAGGGTGAGAAACGAGCACACAGTCCAACTGATGGTAAGTGGTTGCTGTGACCCATAGACATCTACATCTATCCTCGATTACAAATCAAAATGCAGATCCGTTGTCACCCCTGAAGACTAAGATGGAATGCCTCGCTGCAAGTAAAAAGAGTCTCCAGTACTCTACACTCACCACACGAAACACAGCAGTGTTAAGCTGTTATTTCACGCTGTTATTCTGTGAGAGCGTGGTCCTTCCCCGGTCGAGCCGACCCATTTGTGGTACAACTATACTAGTAACATAGAATTATTACGCATGGAATACTAGTACGCGCACCGAAAGTGAAGCAAGTCAAACTAACGCGAAACCGCGTAAGTTGACTCAGCGACAGCGACGCGTCAGTGCGCAACGTCACGTCTTACGGAGAAGAGCTCGAGAAAAATTGTAAAAATTACCGTTTGTGTTGTAAAATATTGTCACAACGGTGATGATAAACAAAAAAGAAGTGATAGTATTACATCTCCCATATAAGTTTATACATTTAATTCATTATAAGTACGTAAAACTAAAAAAAATACTTACTTTAGCTCTAATAATACAAATGTTGCTAGTTGGAGGGAAAAAATCACAATTTTCTTTTAAAAATATTTATTATCTATTTGTGTTTAAAACGTTTAATCGCAACGCTCTGTGTAAAACTCAAATGTTTATATATAGATACCTACTTCTCTAAGTGTTAACATTATATTAACAATGGGTGCCTATTTAAAACTAATACGGAGTGATCAGCTAATCGCGATTCGTCGACGCCATTTTAACGCAACTATTTTATTTTAATTGCTTTTTTTATTGACTAAGGTTACGTTTTAGAGTATAGAATAAAAACTTTTTTATTTACAACATCATGAGATTATTAATAAGAACGCCTTTACTAACCAGATGTCACTTTACACCCAAACATTAACCAGATGTTACGTTAGACCCAAACATAGCCTATTTTAACCGACTCCCAAAAATAAAGGTTATCAATATGCATGTACACTGATTTCTAAGCTTGATCAATTCGTATATACATGCTGAAATTTTAGTAGTTGTTGTCCCGCAGCCAAATTATACTGTCTCGATAGTAGAGTCAATTTATTAAATTAAAAAATATTACAATTAAAAAAGGGCAGATTTACAATAGTAATACCTCACAAGCTATTCGGGCGTCCAAACTAGTTTATCTCGTATCACTATGCTTGAGAGTTCATGTTATGAACATTTATTAGTGGCCCTTCACTATGTAGGAAGCGCGCGGTAGCACGTGTGATAGACATAACACTACATTACGTCCAGCGAATTTTTTTTCAGACTTCATTGTAGTAATTCGGTATAAGCTAGCCTGTACGCCCGACCTACTTGCGAGATATTGCTATTGGTTTGAAATCGCATTCGAGTTTCGTTTTTCTCGATTGTAAATCTGCCATTTTTAGATCATAATAATTTTATTTTAATAATTCTATTGTCAAACTAAGGCAAAATCATTTTACTTCGGGAAAATAACCATTAAAATTTCAGTGTGTTTATTGGATCAATCTGTGTGTATTATCCTTTCAAATAAAAAAATCTAAATCGGTTTAGAAATTGTAGAATTCTGAGGTAAAAACATTAATAAATACACCGAATTCATAACCTCCCCCCTTTTTGAAGTCGGTTAAAATTAAACATTACACGATGTACTTATTGTATTCGAGCAAATTAATTGTGTTTAATAATATTCCTAAATTTTATTACGTCTGCATTTTTTACCATTAATATATGTATAATAAAGTTATATTAGTAACATCATTATCGTGTTTATTTTATTACATTTTATATTCTCATAAAATACTTCTAGAAAATAATCTTCGTACGTAATACGTAATCTTTATTATATCGGTTTTTTAAAATTAATCAAAAAATAGTGATTTGCACAATTTGATTGCAAACGCCAGAAACTGGTATCACTGAATGGCGTGTATGTGTGCGTGTGACGAGCGTAGGCACATTCGACTCGCGCCCACTGACATAATGACTTTGCATCATTTTAACGCTCGTGTTTTGTACTGGACTGCGTTTCTATGCGTAATAATTCTATGGCTATTAATATAGATGCAGCATGGCTCTACCACGTATAAATACTGCACCTAAGTCAGCTTTGTAATTATCACATCAGCAGAACTGGTACAGGAAGGTTACCACAAGTGTTGTGTATACCCCGACCCCAAATTTTGGTTTCAATATTGATAAATTATTGGTAAATTGGTTTCTTATTTAATCATTATTAGGAAGACGCTGCTGCCCACCTGATTAGTTTGCCCCTGTCGCCTCTTACGACATAAACAACAAT
Organism: Parnassius glacialis; assembly: GCA_033319125.1. Taxonomy (NCBI): domain Eukaryota; kingdom Metazoa; phylum Arthropoda; class Insecta; order Lepidoptera; family Papilionidae; genus Parnassius; species Parnassius glacialis. The sequence goes on from JAVANC010000004.1 coordinate 67,295,896, forward strand.
GTTAGTTGGTAGTTGTTCTTGGTATCCAAATGTTTCAATGCTCTTAAGAAACAGAGTGCATATATTTTGTTATAGGAAAAAAGAATGCCATACTGGTCCAATTTAACAGGTATAAACTCACGTCAAGAGTGAACAAGATCCAATGTGTGGACGCATCGCAAATATTGGCGCGTACAATCCTGAAGACACCACCATAGATCGACTCTATAGGAGCTCCCAACATTGGCACGAGTATTGGGACCATACTACAATATCTCCCACTGAATCGATATCTTTCGAGTATTCAGAAAATATGACCTTGCGCGGAAACCGTCCAAGATATGATTAGTTTCAAGACTTTATGACACACTTAGCACCACTATCACTAGAATAAGTCCATCAACACCATATACTAACCAATTCTCTGGTACTGTTCCTTATTTTTAAGTCTGCTTTTCCTTTTAGTCTTTGACCGTGAATCAAAAATTGCAGATCCAATGTTAGTAAGCATGTGAGGAAAGCATTAACACGTGATATATTAGTAAACACATACATAATAAATATGTTTATCATATACATGTAATAATAGTAAGAATTAAATTTACAATAATATAAAAAATTATTAATATATCAAAGTTTATCAGATTGCGGTAATACTTTGTCAACTTATTGCTTGCACTTGGGCGAAGGTTATAGTTAAGCATAGTACAATTAACTTACAGTAGATCGCGCGCGTATCATACCGACAAATTTATTTGAAAGTTAAATATCATTCAACTTAAATGATTGTATTATCATTCCTAATTAAACAATATGACTTTTTCATTTTAATATTTTTCTGGAAAACTATCAATTTTCAAGTACCTAAACACTAAGATAATACCACTGGCAAATAGCATCAGTGCTAAGCCGGGACAGTTACAAGTTCTATGACATATTTAGCCGGCTATGATATACCAATTTATTAATATGTAAACTTTAGTAAGTAATGACACAATCTCACCTCCGAATCGTCGTCGAGCAGCTCCTCTTCGACCACCTCAGCCCTGTACTCGAGCAGGAGATCTCTAAGCGGCTTCGAGTCCAGATCCCCACTGACAAAATCGTGCTTGAGTAGATCGCTCGACGTCGGCCTCTTCTCCGGATCCTGAAATGACACAGCATTAATAATAACAAAGCTCATATTAAAATCTTATTTCATAATAAACGTGCATACTCCCGAGGCTGGTATATCTACTATGTTCTCTCCTAATAATTATTGATCCTGGTTTTTTTTCAAGTAGATTTTTTATGATTATGATAAACTTAGATATGAGGATATCCACAGTAGAACCAGAGCAACCGATATAGCCGGCAATCGAAATATCTAAATATCGAAGAATCGACAACCGAAGGGGAAGGAAGGTTCTCGAACGGCAGCCTCGCACCAGTAGGTGAAGTGTAGTGGGCTGATAAGACATGCAGGAAGTCCATGGATTGCAGGTGGCTCAGCACTGTGCTTTGTCGCACACCTTGATGGAGGCCAACATTCAGCAGTGGACTTGTAAAGGGCTGTAATAACGGTGATGAGATTTCTTTTCTTATTCAGATACACAACTTACTAGAATAATTTCTCATTGTATTGTATTGATGGAATGTTATTCCTACTCCAAATTAATTCAAAATTAAGTTGCATGACTCAATCTGTGAATGTTATATGTATACTTGATCTGTGAATCTGTGAATGTTGTATGTATACTTGACGGCATCGTGGCGCAGTGGCTTAGCAATGAGTTGTGGTGGAGAGGGTTACGGGTTCGAATCCCGCACGGAACAAGTATTTGTATGGCCTACAAATAATTTTGCCGGGTCTAGATTTTTGTCCTCGTGCAATTTATGTTTATAATCTGCCTCCACGCTACAGGAGAAAATCCTAGAGTGGGGAGTAACGTTTTATAAAGAAAAAAAAAGATAAAAAATAAAATACTTGTAATTTATATGAATATCAGAGAGTATATAAATGTGTAAGTTTTTGTGATGGTCATATAGTGTATTATAAGCGTACTTGTTAAATAAATAAAAAAACATCCGTGAGTGTCGTGGAACACTCGGTTGGAACGAAGTTCCTTTCGTTGAATATTATTATTGATAAACGTATTATATTATTGATTAATAAATAATTATAACATTTTTATAATAAATGAAGTATTGAAATGAAGCGTCATTTAAAATAATATAATATTTCTTTCATGACAAGATAAGAAAAAGTGCGAGGGAGATGGATATTATTCCATTTCGCTTCCTTGTAGCGGCCAAGACTGTCTACACTACGTCAGAAGGGGTCGTGACGGAAAATTATTACACTTTTTCTCGTCTAGCCCCCATCCACCAAATTTGTACCGTCCGATAAGGAACTTCGGTCTAGCGGTAAATAATCGACTGGGTGACCATCTGCACTCCTCGTACACCATCAGAAAATTGATTCCGGCAATTCATTACCAACAAAAGGTTGCATAGTTGCTGAAATTCGAAATTTATATAAAATAAATACTCTTTGAACTTGACATTAACTCCATACAAGGAAACATTTTAAACCACACATTTCGCAGACTGTTAAGTTTTTCTGTCAGTAATTATTTGTCAGCAACATTTTAAAATCATATTTTTGAACGTTCCAATTCAAATGATTGGCTGGACCTACGACCAGAGTATAGTAATATCCGACGACCGACATTATCGAGGTCGTCTCATAGATCTCAGAGTACTGAAACCCGAAAATGATCCATTTGAATCATTCGGTTTGTGAGACAAGTCAATACTTGAATGATCGCATCACCAGAAATGAATGAATGACACATGTCGCGTGTTTCGTGCGCGCTTTCCGCCATTCTGACAAGACAAATCTCTGACGTCAAGAACCTAAACTTAAGTTCAAGGTCATAGTCAGGATCAGAAATGGTGTACCTTGACGAGCGCCTTAGCGATGAAGTCGTTGAAGGCCTTGCTCCATCGCGAGGGCTGGTCGAGGCCGGGAGGGTCGCTCTTCTGTATCTTTAGCAGCACCCGCATCGGCGTCATCTCGTGGTTGGGCGGCTCCATCTGAGCGAACTCGATTAGCGTGATGCCCAGCGACCAAATGTCCACCTGTTGGCCAAATTTTTACTTTAGCATTAGTACGTGGTAGAGCCACGCTGCAGCTATATTATGGTTGTAATACGAATGAGTCGGCTCGGAGGACCACGCTCTCACAGAATACCAGCGTGAAATAGCAGCTCAATGCTGCTGTGTTTTGTCTGTTGAGTGTAGATAACCGGAGACCCTTATTACCGGATATGAGGCATTGCATCTTAGTTCTTAGGGGTAACAGCGCATCTGCACTTTGATTCTTAATCAAGAATTATTGAAGGTCTACAACAATCCTCGATTAAGAATCAAAATGCAGATCCACTTACCATCAGGTGGGCTGTGTGATCGCTTGTCACACTAATACTATAAAAAAAATATTTATCAAGCACGAGACTATCGGCCGAATACTCAAACTTTACTCAATTCTAAGATGTCGTTAAGTCACGTGGTGTCGCAGTGATTTTGACTTAGGCTCAATTTACATAGCGGTGGAATGGAATGGAAGCGCAATTTTATAACGAAATTCTGTATAGTAAAATTAACTTTATGTTAATTGCGTAACGTGCAAATTAGAAGACAACAAGACTCGCGACTTCTTTTTTTTAGCTCATATATAGTTTGCACGTTACACAAATAACATGAAAATTAATTATTTTACTATGTATAATATAATTCGCTTTCATTCCATTCGCCACAATGTAAATTGAGCCTTAAAGTGAAAGAGACAGCACGAGAGGGTTAGGTCTGTAGTGAAGCATTGGTTTATAATAGGTAGAAATAAAATAAAAATTAACGGATTTAAGTCTAATACTGAATGTTTAATAATGTTAATAAAACATTCATTGACCGTAAGAAGCAAAGTGCATAAAAAAGTAAAGTAAATACATAAAAACATGCGTGAGTGTCGTGGAACACTCGGTTGGAACAAAGTTCCTTTCATAGTATATTATTATTGATTAACAAATGTAAATAAATGAATTAATACTGGCGTCTATTAAAATGAAGCGTCATTTAAAATAAAATAATATTTCTTTCATGGCAAGATAAGAAAAACTGCGAGGGAGATGTATATTATTCCATCTCGCTTGCACTACAGAAAGGGGGTCGTGGCGGAAAAAATCTTGTACTTTTTCTCGCCTAGCCCCCATCCGCCAATTTCGTACCGTCTGATAAGGAACTTGGTCCTAATAAATTCCTATATATATTGTATGTATGTATGAAGGTCAACGTATATTCAAGAAATATTCCATTTCAGTACATACAGAGTAGAGATGTTACGGAGGTTCGATTCCGATTCCGAAAGGTCAGAACTTCCGATTGATTTTGCACCTCCGATTCCGATTTCGGTTCCGTTAAATTTTAATCGGAAGTTATATATCGGAGGTCGAAGCACAGTGGTGGCGGCGGCTGCGATCAGCGTGTACAAACAATTTTATACTTGTCGGCCCTGGAACCTCCCTCCCCCCGTGCTTTCGGTCGATTACTCTTTAATTTAATGTTTTGTTTCGTACTTGGCAATTGGCATGTTGTGCATTCGCGCTTCATTTATATCTATGCGAGTTCTTGATTAGTTTTAGTAATGTTTTATTTGACGTGTAACAAATTTATTTGAATCGGACAATGAAGCCAAAATCAAGTACTATTTGGAATTGTTTCAGTGAAATTTCTAAGAATACGGCAGTGTTAACTATGTGAGAAGATATACTCACGAAAGGGAGGTACGACTACTTCGTTAAAAAGTCATTTAAAATCTGTGCATACCACTGAACGCGGATAATTAAAAAAAATAGAAACTGAAAAGAAAAATACAGTGCAATAAACCTGCCCTTAACACATTTCTTCTGCCTCTACCTCCGATTCCGGTTCCGGTTCCCACAAACAAAATTTAAAAACTCCGCTTCCGAATTCGGTTCCGATATAACCACTTCCGTAACATCCCTAATACATAATAAATGTAAAAACAGTTTACAGAATTAAGAGAAACAGGTGTTACTGTACTGAATTCCATTTATACAACATGATGATATAACAATCCTGTGGTTCCCGTTAAGTATGTCATCAGAGTCAGTATTCAAACATAAAGAAATAACTTTTTTTCAAAAAACTTGAACATTAAATAATTTAATTTTAATTAAAAAAAATAATTTGCAAATTTTATGTGGTTTTGTTACCTCTAACTGACACGAGCATCGGTGAATAGGGGGGGGGGGGGGGGGGGGGGAAATTTCACAATCCTCTTATTCACCGGATAATGCAGAGCTAATAAAACCGCATACCATTCATTTATACATAATTATTTTTTTTAAATTAAAACATTTTTTTAATGTTCAAGAGTTTTGAAAAAAAGTTATATCTTTACGTTTGAATACTGACTCTGATAACGAACTTAACTGGAATTACAGGGTTTTTATTACATGTTGTACAAAGATGTTAAAAATTATTTCACAAATATTAACAATTTTTTACACCGCATTACCTTGAAATCATATGGGTGATCTCGAAACGTCTCGCAAAGGACCACTTCCGGCGCCATCCAGTACGGAGTTCCGATAAACGTGTCGTGCTTTTGCAGCGTCGACTTATTCTTCGCCGACACACCAAAGTCAGCTGTGAAATGAAAGAAAATGCTTCAAATACAATAATTGTAATCAACATTCAATAGATATGTTAGGGTTAACTATAAATGATAGGAATAAGTCGGAATAAGAATGCGCTTGTCTTAGCAATAAGAAAATCCCCTAAAAAGTGGATTTTTAAAACAAAAGTAAAAGATCATTACTTGGGCTCATCTGACACATAAATATACATTATATATAAATTCATAAATATAAATTAAATATATAATTTATTGTATATTTATATATATTTAAATAAGTATGATCTACAGGTGTGTGTGTGTGTGTGTGTGTGTGTGTGCGTGAGTGAGTGTGTGTGTGTGTGCGTGAGTGAGTGCGTGTGTGTGTGCGTGAGTGTGTGCGTGAGTGCGTGTGCGCGTGCGTGCGTGAAATTTATCAATTTTAGGTTTTCAACATTGCCCCCACTGCAGTACACACTTCTCCCACTAACTTTCCAGGTTAGTTACATTTTATACGTGGTAGAGCCATGCTGCAGCTATATTTCTGGTATAGTTGTAACACGAATGGGTCGGCTCGAACGGGGAAGGACCACACTCTCACAGAATACCAACGTAAAATAGCAGCTTAATACTGCTGTGTTTCGTATGGTGAGTGTAGAGAACCGGAGACCCTTTTTACTGGAAAAGAGGCATTCCATCTTAGTCCTCACGGGTGGCACCGCATCTGCATTTTGATTCGCAAACGAGGATAAATGTAGATGTATATGGGTCACAGCAACCACTTACCATCAGCTGGACTGTGTGCTCGTTTGTCACTAGATCCTATAAAAGAAAAAAAATGTGGCTGGTAGAAGGTGTATAAGTAAATAAATGATAGGATGAAAAATAGTGCAATAAGTGAAAAGACTGAATTGGAAATTGTTGTGACTAGGATTAAGAAAGGAATTCTAAAATTCTTCTAATATTTCCATGCAGAAAGAATGTATGGGGTAAAAATTACAAATATGCTGCAAGAGTGGCAGAGTTAGTATGGGATGCTCTACAGCTAAAGTTATCGACCAAATTGGCGACATATTAAAGATGGACCAAGTTAAGAGTAACCTTAGCCGAATAGCATGTAAGCGTAGATATATGAATGTAAAAGAAGCAAGAGAGGTGTGTCAAATGAAAATCTGTAGTTTCTACCTATCCCTCTGGTTTACAAGCGTGAGAGTTTTAAATCACTGTCACAATCACTTAGAAGACCTAAAGTAGCAGCTGACATATGACTCCGGCGATCCGAGGATCCTGATAGGATGGGACCATTACAGACTTCTGCTAGCCACTCAAGTCCGCAGAGGTCCGCCGCACCGGCCGATCGCCTTTTTTATTAATGAGTGAAGCCCGCTTTTCACTATGGGATAAAATATAATATATATTACATCTCGAGATATAAATTAATATCGCTCACCATACATTTCATATGGAACCGTTTGCACTGAGCTACAATATATATTTCATCTCAAGCTATAAATATTTTTTCCATCGACCGAGCGATATTTTCATATTATATTTCGCCCCCTGTACCCCGCACACCGTTCCGTGCCCCCGCAGAACGGTGTACGGTGTAAAGGGGGGTAATCCAATGACCAATGACGAAAGCACACTGGTTAAAAGATATATCTCACAGTGTGAACGCCAATCGCGGGATATAATTTATATTTCGGGATATAATATATATTATATCCCATAGTGAAAAGCCAGCCTGACAAACTAGTATGCAGCCTACCTGAAGGTAAGTGGATGCACCTATATACATCTAAATCTATCCTCGCGTATCTATGGTATCAAACGCGTTGTCACCTCTGAGGACTAAAATGGAATGCCTCGTTTCCAATGAGAAGGGTATCCGGTTCCCTACATACACCATACGAAACACAGCAGCATTCAGCTGATATTTTACACTGGTATCTTGTGAGACCGTGGTCCTTCACTGGTCGAGCCAATTCATACCACAATTATAATAGCCGCAGCATGGTTCTCCTTTTTTTTTTAATTTTTTTTTTAGAATTTAAAAAAACTTTATCCCCACACTAGGATTTTCTCCTGTGTCGTGGAGGCAGTTTACAGACATAAATTGCACAAGGACAAACATCCAGACCCGGTACAATTATTTGTAGGCTATACAAGTACTTGTTCCGTGCGGGATTCGAACCCGCGGCCCCCAGCGCAACAACTGATTGCTAAGCCACTGCGCCACGGAGCCATCAAATGTTCATAAACGTTCATTGCTGAACATAGGGCTTCTCCATAGATTGCCCCATAGGAATGATTTTGCCATAGTTGCCACGCTCGGTCGAGTTGTTATTAGGAAGATGCAGCTGCTCATATTCTGTTTTAATTTCCCTCTGTCGCCTCTTACGACATCAACAGGACATTAGCTAGGGGATATTCTAAGACCACCACTAAACGGTTTATAGTTTTGGCGGGAACTTGACCGGTAGCGGTTTGCTGCTCCTGTATTATTGTTTAAATAATGGTTTGAAATGGATTTTGATATGTAAAAGTGGTGCGATTTTGTGTATTAAGTGTCTGCGCATGTGAACTATTAGTGGAAACGGTGAAACAAGTGCTCTGACGGTGATGTGATTCTCAAGATAAGGTGTCTATGTACTTAGGCGCCTTGAGATACCATCGCCAACTGTCAGCTGTCTGCTGGCTCAAGTTGCCGTCAAAATCTCCCAAGGGCTGCACAATGTGACACATCAACATATTGTGAAGCAGTGTACTATGAAGGATAATTATACATTGTAACTTCAGGCTCAGAAAGGCTAGAATCCAGAGCCGTAAGGTCAGTTATAAAAAAGGTTCATATTTTAGTAGCCAGGTAAAACCAGCACTGACCGAGCTTGACGCCGCCGGTCATAGTGGCCAGCACGTTGCCGGCCTTCAGGTCCCGGTGGATGACGCGCCTGGAGTGCAGGAACTGGAGCCCGCGGCACATCTCGCGGCACACGTACGCGATCTGCGCCTCGTTCAGCCCCTTCTCCAGTTCCGACATCACCGAGTCCAGGGCGCCACCGTCGCAGTACTCCAGCAACATCTGTGGACCAGATGGAGAGCTCTTGTTATCACCAGTTAAACAGTGGTGTTAGACAAATTAAATTGATTTTCTATATCTTGTTAATGATAATAGAAATTGATTTTATTTATTCTTATAAACATTAAGGGGCTGTCTGGGCTGCAAATTTTTTTAAGAATAGGTTTTTAGCGATCTACTGTTGTCGCTATAAGCCCAAACGACTGAGCTAAGCAACTGAGTAGACAGTTTGCACTGATTTTTTTTATGAAAGATTGATAAAATCATAATTTCCTATTTCCTGAAGATAGTATATGCTACTCGGATATTATTTCAACGATTATAGATATTTTTTTATAGAATAAGGGTGACAAATGAGCACACAGTCCACCTGATGGTAAGTGGATGCTGTGGACCATATATTTATCCTCAATTAAGAATCAAAATGTAGACGCGTTGTCACCCCTGAGGACTAAGATGAAATATTGTCCTGCGCCAATGGCTAGTCTACGTTGAAGCTGGCCAACGTGACCGAAATTCGATCTAAAGGACGCCGAAGCTTAGTCGCTTGCGACACACATAAGATCCCAAAGGTTCAAACTTACTTATTCTGTGATATAAAGAGGTACACAGTGCTTCTGACCAAGTGGTCCTGCAATACCGCACAGATTTTGTTTGCTGTGTCTGTTCGAGTAACATATTACTTTAATGATTTGGTCCGGTCCCAAGTTGACCATTCTCATCATCATCATCATCATCATCATCATAACAGCCCTACACAAGTCCACTGCTGAACATAGGCCTCTCGCAAGGAATGCCACAAAGCACGGACCTGAGCCACCTGAATCCATCGACTTCTTGCATGACTTATCAGGTCGTCACTCCATCTAGTGGGGGGTCGGCCTACACTTCACCTACCGGTATGAGGCTGCCACTCGAGAACGTTTCCTCCCCATTGGTTGTTCTTAGAGTTAAATGGCCGGCCCATTGCCACTTCAATCCGTTGGGCTATGTCGGGCACTCTGGTTCTACTGTGGATATCCTTATTTCTAAGTTTATTACTCGGAGAAACCCCGAGCATAGCCCTCTCCATACCTCGCCATACCACTCTAATACATACAAACTAACTACACTCAATATATTATTTAAGTTGACCATGTTCCACTCACCCAGAGCTTGTTGTCGATGAAATACGCCTCGTGTAGCTCCACAACGTTGGGGTGTCGACATTCTGAGAGAATGTCGATCTCCACCGTGAAGTCGGCGAGATCATCCTCGTTGTCCAGGACGCACATCTTCGCCGCGGCCAGCTGGCCCGTCGTCTTGTGCTGGGCTTTGTACACCTGGAAGAGAGGATACAAATGGTTCACGTTTTTTATAGTTAGTTATATAATGACATGAGCTAAGACGCAGTATAGTTGCTGCAAAAATGGGTCGACTCAACTGGGGAAGACCAAAATCATACAGTATACCAACGTGAAGTGGCAGCATCAACCGTGTGTGATGGCGGTGTAAGAATATCCACTACCTCATATCTTGTCCCGTGGGTGTCGTAAGTGGCGACAGAGGAAAAATTAAACAGAAGATGGGCAGCAGCATATTCCTGACAACAACTCAAATGCGGTGTTGCCAACCTGCCGAGCATGACAACTATGGTAAAATTTCCCCATGAAACAATCTATGAGGTAAGCCTATATGTTCAGCAGTGGACTTATTGTAATGGATAGATTGACAGGTGCTGTTTTGTATGGTAAGGGTAGAGAACCGGAGATCCTTTTAACTTGACACAATAAAACATCTGCATTTTTTGATTTCTTATCGAGAAGATGTGGGTGTCTTTGGGCCACATGATTTACTTCATCGGGTGGAGTATGTGCTTAAGTCATCCTAGTTTCTAATCCTATAGAGTCATAGTTCTCCTAGCGAAAATATAGCACACTATGGGAGACGACACAGTTTCCCATAGTGTGCTATGGAAAACTGTGTGTTCAGTTCCAGTTTATGGAATCAGTACAGTAACAGTGTGTGAGGCTTTCTATCTTAGACCTCACAGTTGGCGATTTGATGTTGGCCGCAGGCGTCCGGACTTCCATTTTGAGATTCCTGTAAACACTAAAAGTAAAGCAAGTTCAGAATACCTTCCCGAAGGCGCCATCGCCCAGCTCGCCGATCATGTCCCATTGGTCATTTGGGTCGCAGTTGTCGCGGATGTTGCTGAACACCTTTTTCTTCTTCGCATCGTGGCCGCTACCCAGGTGCAGCACCTGAGGAATGAGGATCAATTTACACCCACGTACACTAGAACACTTGATGATTCGAGTAAAAGTAAGTAAAGTTGGTCTATATTCCATCCACAAGATGGGCTCAGGCCTCCTCTAAGTTTTAATAGGATACCACGATAATAAATCTCTGTTTTAGGGCGTTGGCTTAGCCCTTTGTCGGTGAATATCATCGACGCCTGAGGGAGTGTCAAAATGAAAGTGATGCAATATACTTCATGTGCGCAAATTATGAGATAGCTATAACGAGCACGCGCTCGAAAATAAACTACGTAAGCGCCAAACAACACTTTTATTTTTTGTATCAAAACTTGATTTAAAGAATGGTTTATGTGAACTTAGATGTGATTATTTACTATGCTTTAAAAATATTCCATGAAATGATTCGTAAAAATATTGTGGTGGCATGGAGAAATGTTACTAAAAGAGTCCACTTTACATTTTATTTATCGAGAAAATTACATGTTATCATTTTTTTTTTTATAAGAATACGGTGACAAACGAGCACACAGTCCACCTGATGGTAAATGGTTGCTGTAGCTATAGACATCTACATCTATCCTCGATTACAGATCAAAATCAAAAAATGTAAATATATTATGGAGCATATATTGAATGCCCGCTTAATGGCATACCTAGAACAGAATGACCTTCTTATTGACCGGCAATATGGGTTTCTCCGAAATCGGTCAGCTGGGGACCTTCTAGCGTATGCCACACACGTATGGGGCGAGGCATTCGAGAACAGTGGGGAAGCACTTGCTGTTTCTCTTGATGTCTCGAAGGCATTTGACAGAGTTTGGCACACTAGCCTTTTGGGTAAGCTTCCAGCTTACGGCTTATCCCCTGGTCTGATTGAATGGGTAAAGGACTTTCTGAGTGAACGGTCTTTCCGGGTCGTCGTCGATGGCTGCTCATCCGATCCTATGGCGACTAACGCCGGTGTTCCTCAGGGGTCCGTTCTCTCCGCAACTCTCCTCCTGCTGCATATTAATGATCTGCTTATGCCCGGTATCTATGGGTATACAGACGATAGCACAGTTGTTGAGAGATACCAACCAAGTCCTCGCGCCAGTCGGTATCAAATCCAGTCCGAAAGAGAAGCTATAGTAGAGCGAGTGAATCTCACACTTATAGGCAGTCTCCGAATGGGGCAATGCCAATCTTGTGAAGTTCAACGCCTCCAAAACACAAGCGTCTCTTCACTGCAAAAAGGAGTCAGCTTACCTTGGCTCCTTATTTCCGAAATGTATCACTGAAATATACCGACCGCCTTCAGTTGCTAGGGTTTAAAATATCCTCAAATTTAAACTTCGGGTGGTTCATTGAGTCCAAGGCCAAAGCAGCTTCTAGGAAGCTGGGAGCCCTTGGAAAGGTGCGGCGGTACTTCACGCCGGGACAGCTGCTTACTTTATATAAAGCGCAAGTCCGGTCGTGCATGGATTATTGCTGCCATATATGGTTTGGTGCTGCAAAATGCCACCTAGCAGCTTTGGACTCAATGGATAGGCGTGCTAAGATGCTTATTGGTGACCCGAATTTGGTTAAAACCAATCTTACCAGCCTCGAACACAGACGTAAAGTAGCCAGTCTTTCGGTTTTCTACAGGATGCATTTCGGAGTGTGCGCAGGAATTGCATAATTTAATTCCCCCCTCTCCCTTCCACCATCGGACGACCAGACGTTCGGCCAGTCTTCAGTTGTTGACTTACCACGCATTCGAACCAAACGATTCGCCATGTCGTTCATCATGCGTACAGCAAAGGAGTGGAATAAGTTGCCAGCATCTGTCTCTCCACCCGATTAGTGTGGGTATCTTCAAGGCAAGAGTGAATAGGCTTTTGTTAAGTCAGTGCGCTTCACCATCTTAGGCTACATCACCAGTTACCATCAGGTGGGATCGTAGATAAGCGCTGACTTAGTAGAATATAAAAAAAAGAACCAGAGCAATTGACATAGCGCAACGGATTGGTAAGTTGAATATAATAGGCCTTATAGCTGGAAGAACCGACAACCAAAGTGTCTCGAGTGGTCCCCCAAGAGATGGAGTGACAACCTGGTAAGATATGCAAGAAGTCGATGGGTGCACGTGGCTTAGGACCGTGTTTTGTATCATTTTTTTTTATAGGATAAGGGTGACAAACGAGCACACAGTCCACCTGATGGTAAGTGGTTGCTGCGGCCCATAGACATCTACATCTATCCTCTATTACAAATCAAAATGTAGATCTGTTGTCACCCGTGAGGACTAAGATGGAATGCCTCATTTCCAGTAAAAAGGGCCTCCGGCCACCTGCACTCATCAAGCGAAACGCAGAGGTAAACCTCTACTTCACGCTGGTATTCTGTGAGGTCGTGGTACCACCCCGGTTCGAGCCGGCCCATCCGTGCGACAGCAAAAGCTGCCGCGTGGCTCTACCACTATTATCATTCCGTGGGGGAGGCCTAAGTTCAGCAGTGGACTTGTAAAGGACTGTAATGATGGCGCTCTTTTCTTGAAGATCCCTAAGTCATATCGGTCCGGAGACAGCGGGTTCTCTAACAGTAAATAAGATCTAAGTTACCCTCAAACCGAGCCTAAAGAAATTTTACTTCAAAAATTAATATTGAACCGACGTACTGACGATGTAACTGTGTAGTGTTTAATAACTTTATTACTAAACTTTATTAAAAATGTTTCAGATTTCAGTACAAAAATCCAGCAAATAGGCATAAATGGTATGGTTCATACACACTCGATGCTAGCACCGTACATGCACGCACAAAAGCACGCACGTACTCACTCGCGTAAGCATTTGTTCATTTTATTTTATCTTTATTTTATATTTTTTCTCTGGCTGTTTTTTGTCATCTGCCTCACACTCCTGGCTCCACTGAAAATCAGCATTACGAATTGAAGTATCTATTTCTTCAATTCTTGGCTTAAAGCTGAGTGGAGACCATTTTGGTGCATATTACGTTATTCCTTTTTTTTAATATTTTTGTTATATTAAAAAAAAACTTTTAATTGATTTATTATATTTAACTATATTTATTTCTTTGTTATAATTTATGTGTCAAATAAACCTATTTCTTTCTTTCTTTCTAGAGGCGGTGTAAGAATATCCACTACCCCATATCTTCCCGTGGGTGTTGTAAAAGAGGACACAGGGAAATTAGAAGAGGTGATGAGCAGTAGCGTCTGATAAGACCTCAAAATAATAAATAACTGCTGTTACCAACCATGGCAACTAAGTAACCATTTCAAAATTCCTATGAGGCAATCTATGGGGGAGGATCTATTTTTTAGCACTGGACTTTTATAGGATGGAATGTAGTGAAGACGTGGCAAAGAGCTATACCTTCTTGAGATTGTTGAAGAACGACATGTTGCGTCCCGATGCGCGTGGTGGCGCGCGGCGCCTCAGCCGCCTTTACTCATCCTGCTGTGCCTTCCATGGACCTGTCGGAGGAAGAACAAATTAATAAACTTTTTATTTTACACGTGATAAAGCCACTCTGCAACTATATTATGGTTGTGCTGGCACTATCGTCGCGCCTCAAGCGAAACGCACCGAAGCCTTATTCACGCTTTATTTTTTTATTACAGGATAGGGTGACAAACGAGCACAAAGTCCACCTGATGGTAAGTGGTTACTGTGACCCATAGACATCTACATCTATCCTCAATAAAGAATCAAAATACAGATGCGTCGTCACTCGTGAGGACTGGGATGGAATGCCTCTTTTCCAGTAAAATGGGTCTCCGGTTCTCTACACTCACCATACGAAACACAGCAGCGTTAAGCTGCCATTTTACGCTGGTATTCTGTGAGAGCGTGGTCCTTCCCCGGTCGAGCCGACCCATTCGTGCTACAACTATATTTCTAATATAGCTGCAGCATGGCTTTACCACGTATACGCTATCAAAGTTCCGAGGTACAACGCTATGCGAACAACTCTGTACAAAAACACGAAGCGTTGGCCGCTTCCCGAGCTGAACACATTGCCCGGCGGGAGACCCCTTTCCTTCCACGACAAAATTGGTGACCAACCCAGCGGCTAAATTGGTGACCCCGACGCGATCTGTACACGCAACATGCAACCTTCGGAAACCTCAACTTGAATGAGTCCGCATCCACCGGAGATGGATTACGCTCTCACAGACTACCAGTGTAATTTATTAGTTAATTAATAGTTTAGTTTCGGGTGCTTTACAACAGCATATGGCTGCTGTGTTTCGTATGGTAATGGGAAGTCTAAAGAACCGGAGACCCCTTTCACTGGAATTGAAGAAATCTATCTTAGTCCTCAGAAATGACAACATCTGCATTTTGATTCTTAATCGAGGACAAATGTACTCGTAGATGTCTATAGGCCTCAGCATCCACTTGCCATCAGGTGGACTGTGTGCTCGTTTATCACCCTTATTCTATTAAAATAAAAAGCCTAAAGTTTGTAAGGCTTACAAATGATTGTTCCGGGTCTGGATGTTTATCCTTGTGCAATTTATGTTTGTAAAACGCCTCCACGATACAGGAGAAACTCCCAATGTTTATAAGGTTTTTTTTTTAAATAAAAATTCTAACCAATCAGTCACAGACGATCGATTGATGTACAAGGTGCTCTTCTATACTGTGGAAGGGTTTACCGTAATCACCACGTTGAATGCTTAGTCACTACAGTGACCACTGTACTTCTACAACGATCCAATACGTGCCACTACCGTAATATAGCTGACTGCCTCGTTGCTCTAGTGATTGTAGTAGTCAGACTGCTGACCATGAGGTCCCAGGTTCGAGTACCGGGTCGGAACAAAGGAATCAGTTAATGAGTTTTGCCTTCAAGAAATTCTTAGTAAATGCACGGAGTCAGGAAGTTGGTTGGTCTTGCGCCTGATCTCTTTTCAGTCGTGTAGGTTTACCGTCCCATCGGACTATGAGAGTGAGGCAATAGAGAGTGCACCTGTGCTTGCGCATACACTTGGGCACTAGAAACTAGGCTAGTCTCCGTTGAACCTGGCCGCCGTGACCAAAATCCGATCTGGAGGACATTATTATGACTGCAGCATTGCTCTAACACGTAGTAATATTTGAGATTGAACCCCGCGGTCATGTAGCGTTGCAGCCAACTCAAGTCCTGCGCCACCGAGTCGTCAACTATACGACAAATATAGCTAGTTAAATGAAACTAATTTTTACGGATTTTATCGCGTTTAATTTAACTTTTTAATTCCTGACGTTTCAGGTGCTCTACAGCACCCATGGTCACAGGGGGGACTGAGGTATTGGACGTCCTGATGTCATAGCTACCTTCAGTTTTTGAATATTAGTTTCTGGTCCGATCTACGCAGAATGAGCTTACAGTATCCTTGAAGACTTGCAGTGGTATGTTCGGGTTTGGATTTAATTTTATTAATTATAGGATCCCAAGCAAATGGCAACACCCAACCATCTTCTCTATTGAAATTAGGATTTTTTTTTAATTTCAATAGCCTCGCGAATCATTTTTGGTAGGAATTGGTGTTCTTTTATGAGGATTTGTGGTCTATCAAATCCAATGTAATGGCGGAGACGATCTAGAACATGTTCACACAGGGAAGTATACAGTGTACCACTGCAAGACTTCAAGATACTGTAGGTTCATTCTGCGTAGATCGAACCAAAACTAATATTCAAAAACTGAAGGTAGCCGGGCTAACTACTATGGGCTACCCGTGACCACGGGTGCTGTAAAGCACCCGAAACGTCGGGATTTAAAAAGTTAAATTAAACGGGATAAAATCCGTAAAAATTAGTTTCATTTAATGTGTAGTCTTCGCGTAAATATAAGAAATCATTAAATATAGCTAGACTAAAAAAGGCTTGCAGGTCGATTTCTACGACACCTACAAGATGAAAGGCAAAATGGTCACATTCACATTCATCCAAAACAACGTATAGCGTAGACCGACAAGCGAACATTTATTGCTCATGTTTACTACATATATTTGCAAACACGTAACACTTTTGCGAGGCAACCTTGCTTTGCGCCCTTGCTGGAGATAACACGACAAACTGTTAAGCGATTATAGCATTTAAAAACTAGCAATTTTGGGTTATTGTCGTGTGACACGCGAGGCTGCTGTGCAGGAAATAAATCGCGAAATATTTTTAAGGCTTCGTGTATAGTCTAAGTTACGAGCAATGGTCAAATATAAAATGAAAATTTAATTTTTTTCACACATATTTGACAGTAGATAAATAAAATAAAATTACATAAGATTATTTTATAATTTACTGTACATAAAACACTAGGTGATATAATTTTATCGTTTTTAATATGAGCCATATAGTTCGCAGAAACAACGACATGGTTTTCGAGTGGCGACGTCGCACCGGCAGGCGAAGTGTGGGGCGGCCCCCCATTAGATGGGAATTACGACCTGGTAAGACGTGCAGGACGTCGATAAATGCAGGAGGCACCGGACCGTGCTTTGTGGCATTCCTTGGGGGAATCCTATGTTCAGCAGTGGACTTGTGAAGGGATGTAATGATAATGATGAATATAAGAAATGTTAAAAATGGAATTTAGTATTTTTTACATAACTCCTATATTTTCTTTAGCCTGAATATTATGTCACTAGTTTTTATTACCGTGTTGCTTGATAAATGTAGGTAAAGGCACTGTTTAACATTTTCTCACACATTCACATTATGTCAAAGTCATATTATGTATAATTCTCAGCCAAGGAGGTTATATTATATAGGGAGTGAGCGCTTGAAACATTGAAAACGTTCCTCATTTTTCTTAGAAAGAGAGGCACCGAGTTTTGTATTTTATCCCCTTCTAACATTGATAAGTGTTTACACAAGATAAAAACATTACCAACGTTTAGACAGTTATTGACTTAAAGTAATATTTTAGACGTATGCTAGAACGATAATCTTAGATTTTTTATCGCTAATCATAGTTGGTATATTCCATATTGTATTTTAATTAAGCTTATTATTAAATAACACGAAAAAAACTACTAAAACACTTTAATGTATGAAATTAATGACTCCAAATGTCAAACAATTAAATTCTAATAATTGTAATTATAAATATATATATATATAAGTAAATATTGTAATTGTGTTAAATTGTAAATGTAATTTTAAATGGAGAGAAACTGAGTCTTGTAGATGCCACCATTATTCTTGGAATCACATTAGATGCCAAGCTTCAATGGAGCCTCCATATATCAAAATTAGCAAGCATACTTAGCTCTGCACCATATGCTGTGAAAAATTTTAGAAGTCTTACCAGTGTTGAAACAGCTAGACTAGTTTATTTAAGCTATTTTTATAGCATAATATCGTATGGTATTTTGGTATTGGGACACGCAGCTGACACAAAAATTATATTTGTTTTACAGAAGAGAGCCATTAGAGCAATTTATGATTTAAAGCCTAAAGAGTCGCTGCGATAAAAATTTACGGAAATTAATATATTTACTTTGGCCTCTCAATACATTTATGAAAATGTAATGTACGTACACAAACATAAAAGTAGTTTTACAAAAATAAGTGATATTCATTCTGTAGATACTAAGAACAAACACAAGCAAGTAGTACCAGTTACTCGACTCCGTCGAGTGAGTAATTCATTCTTGGGGAGATGTATACGCTTTTACAACAAAATTCCAGAAAATATACAAAATTTGACCTGCTCAAAGTTCAAAAACTTTAATAAACTAAGTTTGTATAAAAAGGGTTATTATAATATTAAATAATTTATGGATGGTAATAACCCCTGGGAATGAGGTGATCACTACGAAGCTATTTCTAATTTGTTGTGTTGTTAATTTATAGAACATACATGATTGTAAGCCGTTATTTAAAAAAAAGTTCCCCTGGGTTTCTTGCTGGTTCTTCGCAGCACAGAGGTTTTTTTTTGAACCAGTGGTAATTAAACAAAAGAGTGACTTTCAATAAGTATTACTATTACTATTCAATAAGTATCTGCCTCTATGCAAGCTTGATATATATAAAAGAAATGTATTTATAAATGCTATTAGAGTTTACAATAAACTGCCTAACACTTTTAAAGACCTCCCTTTCGTAATTTTCAAAAGGAAACTCACAGAATGGCTGGCAACAAAATGTTTCTATAGGTTAGACGAATTTATGAATTATAAAGAAATGTAAAATAATGGTGAAATGTAGAAAAACTTATTAATTTTATTTTATTATATTTTTTGACATTTTTTTAGATGCTATACATTTATATATAATCAATTACCTAATGAATTCCATTATTGACATATATTTATTGTAATTTAAATACTTGACGCTAAAATATTTTTAAGTAACTACATAATTATTTTCTTAAATACTTTACATCGTTAAATTCTAATAATAATATTTTTGTATATTGTAGATATTGCACGCCATTATCTTGGTAGAATGTAAGGTCAAATTAATAAATAACAACATCATAATATTATGTACTACATTCTGGCAATAAATAAATTTGAATTTGAATTTATAATCTATATTGAATAAAAAAGTTTCTGTTTCTGTTACACGAATGTTCTTTCCCTAAAAACTAGGAGATGCATTTTACGCTATAGATGACAACACTATTTTAAAATTTGACATTGTCAAATGAATGAATATATTGTTTTTTTTTAATATAGAATAGGGTGACAAACGAGCACACAGTCCACCGGATGGCAAGTGGTTGCTGTGGCCCACAGACATCTACATCTATCCTCGTTTGCGAATCAAAATGTAGATGCGTAGTCACCCGTGAGGACTAAGATGGAATGCCTCTTTTCCAGTAAAAAGGGTCTCCGGTTCTCTACACTCACCATACGAAATACATCAGTGTTGAGCTGCAATTTTACGCTGGTATTCTGTGAGTGCGTGGTCCTTCCCCGGTAGAGCCGACCCATTTGTGCTACAGTCGTACTACTCATATAGCTACAGCATGGCTTTACCACGTAGAAAACGCCTTGTGCTAATCATTCGCTAAATTTATTTGAGTGCACTCACTTAGGGAGCGTTAATTAAAGTTTAACTTTTTTTCGGAACAGTAGAAAGAGTTTACAGGTTCTTTTCACCATCCACACGTTAATGGGAAACTTTAATAAAAAGTGTAGGCGTATCCGTCAAAAGACTCTCAGAGACAAAATGAATTGCTCATCATAACGTTGTTAAACCACTGCAGAAAAAAAAAACTAGTATAAACACTCGAAGATATATATGATCTATGGAGTGTATAGTAGAAGGAGGACCATCTCTGTATATGAAGTGTCCCTAAAAACGCGTCCAATAAGGGTGGCGCTGCAGTAGCATAGGATAAATTAAAAAAAGCGCCATAATTAATTAGAATAAGATGATGAAATAAACAAAGACCGACCAATCCGCTTGGTTTTGTACTACGTAAATAGTTGAGATTTTGTATACTGGCATTTTACTAACTACTCTAGTCATGAAATTTTTAAGTATTTGAATTCAGTTGACTTCACTCCGTCTACAACAGCTATATTCATATCGTAGTTTTTCAGACGCCAGCGCTATTGTGGTAGGTTTTGGAACCTCTATTTTCAGTATATAGTGGGACACTTTTTCAACTTTTGCACCTTATAAGATGGTTCTCCTTCTACTCTACACTCCATAATATGATCCCAGCACCAACAGAGAAAACGTCGATACAAAAGAAGCAGTATCTACACTCTTACCAGCTTTGTGTGAATTCAATTTTTTATTCTATCTTTCCTTTTGGTGTAAAATCCTAATAGAAGTTAGTCAGACACAAAAGCAAATACTAAATAATATAATAATAATCTAGATTATCACTGGAAAAGTAGGAGATAAAAATCAAAGCCCGAAAATTTTTCTTCAAAGTCAACGTATTCAACTAGTGGAAAAAGCTATTCCCTACGTAACAAAAAATGTGAGAATGTGGAAGTTTCGATTGAAGGAAGAAGAGGAATGAGGAGATTTCGAAAAAGTTCTATAAAAAAAAAAAAACGTTTACCAGGAGAAATGACCCGATATGCTGGACTAACATTGCCAGAGGAGCTGCAGAGAGCTATGTTAGAATGTCTTGACAGATATTACGAGGTACTAGACTATCGCTACTGAGCAATGGATGATATTCTCGTGACATTTAGTGTTGTTCAGCCTTATACTCTGCTAACGTCACCAGATGAAGATCTTCAAATAATTCAAAATCTGACAAAAATCTTCTTGAAAGCTACCAGCATTTCTTCCCAAGAAGCGGTTCAATGTAACTCATTGGAGCTTTTCTCGTAAAATTGGCCTATTCTGAATCTGTTCCCAATCTAACGCTGTCTAATTTTTTTTTACTATTAAGTTTCATGTGAAGGAAGCTTATCAAAATCAAGTTAATAATATCTAACTTAAGGTCTACAATGAGCCAAGCGGGACTAACCAATCTTTTCATTTTATCTATCGAAAATGACAAGAAAGTAAACTTTGATAATATATTAGAATATTTTAGCAAAATAAAGTCCCGTTAGCATGTATAGCATTTTTTGTTTTATTTTGGGGGGTGCTTGTTAGAAAACCGCCCTGGGTGTCAACCAACGCTACGCCGCCACTAGTTACCGTAAGGTTTGATACTGTAGCGAAGCAATAATGTAATCAAAATATTAAACGGAGTTTAATTATAACACTATTCAGCACTTTCTATATCGAAAAAAAATACGCATTTCATTTTCCGTGATACTATATACACTAATAATATTCTCAAAATATTGTATCATGGACACTCTATTAGAAAGAAATACAACGCCTAACTCGGTGCCTTTCATTCATTTCAAGGTCACTGATTTAGGACCGTTTCTCTAGTATGAAGTGCGCACTCCCTATATTTTACAATCTCCTTGTTCTCAGCTAACGGAAGAAATATACCAAACTTTTACTTTCATACCAAACGTTTATTATAATTTTTTACTAAGAATAAATATGAAAAGCGAGACCACCTAACAGTCAGTGGATTCTGTGGCCCACAGACACTATCTTCGATTAAGAAAAACAAAATGTTTTTTTAAACATTACCAGTAAAACAGGATCTCCGGTTCTCTACACTCTCAGTACGAAAAAAGTGAGAAAAAGAACTGCTATTTTAAGTTGATATTCTGTGAGAGCGTGGTCATTCTCCGGTCGAGCCTTAACACTTTCACTGTCCGGTTTTCAAACACAATAGTAAGACAATAGCAGTGACCTATATGTAGTGCACGGGACAGCGAAAG